>MU225720.1:1279584-1328374 GCA_018584345.1 Thuja plicata
CCTTCTTCTTTCTTTTTATCTCTTTCCATTCATATTCTCTCAACCTAGCAACCCCGGGATCCGCCTGGGCCACTGAAAAACCCCCTCTCCCCAAGGCAAAATGGGGATCATTGGATTGGTTAGCTGGTTCAGCTCTAGGTTTTAGGGCCCCCACAATCCCGGGGTTGCTTGAATTCTGCAGTGCATACTTCATTTTGGCAAAATGAATCAACTGGCTATCTAAATCCTTTACAATGAAGACTTTTGGAAGCCGAGTAGTAGTGCATTTTTTAGATTTCTTGTCCGTGCAAACCCTAGATCCCAGGGTAGGCTTATTTACCAAGGGAAAAATCTCTTTTGAATCTCTGCTTTCATCCAAGCTTTTATGTTTTTGCTTGGCGATAAAAGCTTTAAGATGATCGTAGTTAGGGCTTGGGGAATTCACATTCTTTTGATGGCAATCCATAGCTCGGTGTCCATATAACCAACAATTAAAGCAGTAGCCAAAATAACCATTATCGTTGGTATCCTCTTTTGAAGCCTTTCTCTGTTCATAAAACCCGATGTCAGTATACCTTAATTTTTTGAAGACAGTTTTCCGCGATTTAAATCTTGGTTTCGCTGTCTGCCAAAATTTGCCTGTTTTTGCATCCATTTTTGTAAATCTCTTAGATTTTTGAATGACTGTAAATTTCACCCTCAATTGTCACCAAGAATTCGCTGTTGTAGAAGCCCAGATCGCTACCACCTCGGATGAATTTCTCATGTAAAATCAGACCCAATATGAGTAATTCGCAGGCCTAAAAGTAGAAGGTAAACCAACTGCTCCTACTGCCTAATTCGCAGGCCCCAAAAAGGGTAATTCACTGCGAAATTGATGTCAAAATTGCAATGTTCCAACTCCAAATTTGGATCTGCCCAAAAATGCTATTTGCTGGACATAATGGAGATGGAAATCGCTTGTCAAGGGGCTGAAAATGATGCCAAAAGAAGTCACCCAATGCTGTAAATGAAATAGCAGACCTAGGGCATAGAATTCACTGCTAAATGGAGTCTACTTCACCAAATGAAATTGCCCAGATTTGGAGAAATTCGGACCTACATATAAAATCAGAGAAATTCACTCTTGATAGATTTCGACCACCCTTCTAATAACATTTTCTTATATCTGTTGTTGTACTTTACAAATCTGCTCTTAATTTGACAGATTTCTTAAGGCACAAAATTTGTTCTTGCCTGCCTTCCAAAATGATGAATTCGCTCCCTCTTTAACTCTGATCTAAATGTTCAATGTGGAAATCAGGATGCCTTAGTATGATTCTTCCATGGAATGATGCCTTGAGATGGTTGCTATCTTCCTCCCACAATCAAATTCGCCAAACTTGCCCAGCTAGTTGATGGAATTCGCCCTTCTAGCAATCAGATTTGAATGTGCAATGAATGAAATTTGATGCCCTAGCTTGCTGCTTGCTTGATCTTGGAGGCTGCAAATGCTGCCAAGGTAAATCGCTCCTCCCTTATCAATGAAATTTGCCCTTCTACCAATCCTTCCCAACACGAAAATCGCTATGAATGGGGAAAATTTGGATCTGCCTAAAACTTGATAAATTTTATATTCTAAGTAAAAAATTAAAAAATATACCTATAAGAAATAATTTGTGAGTTTCAAATTTAATAATAGTATTTAACCAAATTTATAAATAATAGTATTCATAATTTATCATATTTGAAAATAAAATAAAAATAATCAAAATACATTAACATTTAGTTCACACTTAAAAGTAATTTAAAACATTTTTTTATCTTGTCAAAGGATAATATTATATTCAAAATAAAACTAAAAATATGATATCTATAAGAAATAATTTGTTATCAATTAAAAAAAATTTGTAGTATTCAACAAATTATTTATCAATAATAACATTTATGATTTATCATATTTTTAAAATAAATTTAACACAACTCTTATAGTCCACACACATACACACATGTGCATATGCATATACATATACATATACATATACATACACACACACACACAGAGATATAGATATACATATACATATACATATATACACACATTATATACACATATATACATACATACATTAAAAAGTTTATAAAATAATAATAGTAATATCGAAAAAAAGAACAATTTTGAAAAGTATATACAAATATCATTTTTTAATAAAAATAATTAGTCAAGATACATTCAAAATATTTAGTTCACACCATTGGTTCAAAAGATTAATTTAATATTTTTAAAAAATTTCAAGATATTGTACCTAAAAGAAATCATTTGTGAGTATCACATAAAATTGTGGTAATTAAAGTCATAAATTTCTACAACCTATATAATGAATGTGTATTGAAAAAAAGAAGAATAGGAGATTTTCTTGAAAACATTTTAGTTCACACTTAATGTATAAAAAAATCTAATAGCTTTTATAGTTGTCATAATAGCTTTTCTAATTATCATATTTTAAAAATAAAGTTAAATAGTAAAAAATCAAACCATTTAATTCACACTTAGTTGCGATAAAATCTAGATAAAAATAGAATATAACATTTTTATATCAATATGACGAAATATGATCTAAAATATTGATATATGTGTACAATTTTATGCATTACTTAAAAAAATATGAATATTAAATTGTATAGTTCAGCATACTTTGGAATTAAAATTAAATAGTCAAAATTCTTCAAAACAATAAGTTCTCACTTAAATTTACATATAACTTTTTTACATCAATATGACGATATATGATCCAAAAGATCCATACATAAGATACTTTTCCCAAAAAACTTTAATAATAACTTTTATAATTCATCATATATTGAAATAAAATAAAACTATCAATATTTTTCAAAATGTTTTATTCACATTATGGACACAATATAATGGACCCCAATATAATAGTTACTTATGATGTTGGGACCTCATTTATTTATAACTTTGAATTTTTTTTAAAAATAGTCTATAGAAAAAACCATTTAATTCACACTTAAAAGAGGGTTCACTAATTTTTGTATCAAATTGACAAATAAACCTTACATTCTTAGAAAGAGGGAAGGGGGGAGAAAATAATGTGTTGTGGGAATGATTAGTGGGAGTAAATTATTATTATTATTATTTTAAAAAAATGGTGCACTAAATAAATGACATAGACTGGTATGGAAGTAAATAATTAGGCAGAGTAGACTTTGACTAGCAGAAAGGAAAAACAACAAATGTAATATGTGGTATGGAAAAGTCATATTTATTTTCAGATTCAATTACATGCAACATGTTGGGTTGTAAGGCCTTCCTAGTTAGGGCCAAAATGAAAATAGCATCAACAAGATCTTGTAGGATCCAACACTCCAGTCTATTCTATAGCTAAGTGGAAGAAACCAGATCTAAACTTGTGCTCGCAAGCCACCAAGCAATTTGCTATTTCTATCTACCCACTTACAACTATTTGAATCACTTACAGTCTTTTAGCTTACTCTGTCATCCTCTCTCTATCTCCTCATGTCTCTCCCCCTAAACATCAACCTAGACTTTCTTTTGTACAAACTTGCCACAAGCCGACATTACAAAGCAAAAACATAAATAAAACCCAAGTCGGCATCAAGAACACACTAACTAACGTGTTATCCATCAATCGACCACCAACGGTCATTAAATTGGCATAGGAGTGAACCAAACAAGAAATAGGTCCTCACATCACCCACACGCAACCACAAATTAAATGCACCAAACGGCTAGCTCAACAGATAACATAAACCCCGTCAGTGATCAAGAACACCGAAAATAGACCACTTAGTGAGAGGCACAACCGAGCTGAGCTCCACCGAATAGACACCACCGAGAAACAACACAAAACACTTACTCGATAACCAAGACTGAGAAAAGAATCATTGAGACCGAGCCACAAGTAACCGAGCAAACAGGCAACCGGACACTCCAACAAGGAACTCCAAGGCAGTTACCGACCAGATTATTGAGCTCTCAAGAAACACAATAAAATCAAACCAAAACATGTTTTCGGTGACACAGGATTGCCAACTACCCCAGGATGCTCCTGCATCAGACACCCCAGGTGCGAAAAGATGTTCTCAGCAGTTGGATGAACATTTGTTGGGATTCACCACATAGATCCTAAACAGGTTCTTGATATACATGTCCTCCAAGTCCTCAACCGAGACACTCTTTCCTCGGTTCTTCTTCTGCTTCCGTTTTCCACTAGTACTCTCTGATGTACCTTCAGATTTTTGAATCCGAATGTGTGCACCAACCCCTACAACCATCTCAGATCTTCTACCAATGCTCAAGTTCCTCCTTCCCTTGTCTTCATCCCCCGAAGGAATCAAAATAGACTTCTTCCCATCTTTCAGGATAGTAAACAAATTCCTTTTACAGTCATGAATAGCCTCTATCATACTGCCAAGGTCTCCCAAGTAAAACATGACAAGAACTCATCTCCACAATGTCACATAATAATTCATCTCTGTAAGAACCAATGTGATTTAACTTACCATGCACTGCTCCTTCACCTCTACTGCATGACCATCTTGTAACCAACTTATCCTATAAGGACAAGGATGCCTCAACCTTTTCAAACCAATTTTATGAACCATCTCCTCAGCAACTAGGTTGTCAGTACTTCCTCCATCCACAATCACCTTACAACATTTACCACCAGACTTACACATAGTCTTGAACAAGTTCTTCCTTTGACAAGAATCAGCTTCCTTCGAGGGTAGAAAAGTTCTCCTAAGAAAGAGAGTCACACCCTCCACCTCAGGTTCATTCTCAGTAACCTCATTCACCACAGCATTACCTTCTTATTTGCATGGGGACATTTAAATGATCGATGTTCTTCTTCACCACAATTATAACAAGTACCTTTGAACACACCTCTACATGTTCTTCTCCTTGGTTCAACAAGTTTCAGTTCATCTTCAACTTTCGGTTTATCCTTCACCGACTATTCTTGCTTCTCTTTCCCTCGAGAATTACCATGATGTCTTCTTTTCAACCTATCTTTTGCCTTCAATGCATATTGATAAGCATCCTCGACCGAGTCAATCTTCAACATACCAATCTCATCCTGGATATTGAATCTCGGACCATTGACATACCTCGCCACCTTTTCCTTAGAAAGTTCTCTATGCCAAGACCAAATAGTCAACTTGTAGAACTCCTCGGTATAATCTTCTACATTCATCTCCTTCTATTTTAGAATTTGTAATTTCTTAAATAACTCAAGTTCATAGTCAACAGGAATGAACTTAGCCTTTAGCTTTGTCACCATCAACCTCCACCAATTAATCTTCATCTCACCTTCTTCTTCTCTGTCCCTCTGCAACTCTTTCCACCATAAAGAAGCATGTCCTTTCAAATTAGTCTGTGTCAATCTCACTCTAAATAGATCTTCAATGTATTCCAGCTCAAAGTAGTCTTCTAACTCACTGATCCAATCAATCAAATCCTTGGGTCTCAATGTACCTGAAAAATTGGACAGCTCTATTCGATAACTTGTACTCAACCGAGCTCTAGATCTCTGCAACCGAGCATATCTGTCTCCTCCAGATCTCTCCATCTAATCAGCTCTGACATCTCCACTAGATCCAGCAGCTTCAAAGTCTTCAGCAGCTTCTTCATAACCATCATCTATTCTCAAACCTCTATATAATCTAACATTTTTGATACCTTCTATGATTTCATTCTTCATTGCCGCCATCTCAGATCTAAATCTTTTTGTTATCCTCGCTTACAATTCTTCATAAAGATCTTCAATTGCCCTAGGGTCCAATCTTCTTGGAGGCATCTCTCCAGATCTTTGAAAACCCTAAGCTCCACAAGAAACAAACAAGCTCTGATACCACTTGATGAAGTCAAGGTCGAAGGATCCAATAAAGGATTGTCCAAACTTGCATCCAACAACAAGCCAACAACGGAAACTCAACGACACAAAGATATAACAATTTATATCAATTCATATTCATTTTCATATTCAATTACATGCAACATGTCAGGTTGTAAGGCCTTCCTGGTTACGGCCAAAACAACAATAGCATCAACAAGATCTCGCAGGATCCAACATTCCAGTCTTTTCTATAGCTAAGTTGAAGAAACTAGATCTAAACTTGTGCTCGCAAGCCACCAAGCAATCTATTATTTCTATCTACCCACTTAAAACTATCTGCATCAACATACTGTCTTTCAGCTTATCAGCGTACTCTTCCATCCTCTATCTATCTCCTCATGTCTCTCCCCCCAAAACATCAACCTAGACTCTCTTAAAAAAATATGACTATTAAATTGTATAGTTCATCATACTTTAGAATTAAAATTAAATAGCCAAAATTTCTTCAAAACAATAAGGTCCCACTTAAATTTACGTATAACTTTTTTACATCAATATGACGATATATGATCCAAAAGATCCGTACATAAGCTACGTTTCCCAAAAAAGTTTAATAATAACTTTTGTAATTCATCGTATATTGAAATAAAATAAAACTATCAAATTTCTTCGAAATATTTTATTCATAATGTAGACACAATATAATAGTTACTAAATTATAACATTGTGACCTCATTCACTTATAATTCTGAATAATAAAAAATTTAGTCTGTGGAAAAAACCATTTAATTCACACTTAAAACACGATTCACTAATTTCACTAATTTCAATATTAAATTGACAAATAAACCTCACATTCTTAGACCATTTAATTCACACTTAAAACACGGTTTACTAATTTCACTAATAAATTGACAAATAAACCTTACATTCTTAGAAAGAGGGAAGGGGAGAGAAAATAAGGTGTTGTGGGAGTAAATAATAATAATAATAATAATATTATTATTATTATTATTATTATTATTAATGGTATGGAAGTAAATAATTAGGCAGAGTAGACTTTGACTAACAGAAAGGAAAAAGAAGAAGTGGAATATGTGGGTATGGAAAAGTCAAAAGTGGAGTGGGGGCAAGTATAAGTATGAATATGTAAGCAACCCCCTCCCGGAAAAAATGAAACAAGATAAGAATTTATAGGTCTATGGAAGTTGGTGAGATTTGCGAGTGAGTGGAATCTCACGACACAATAAAAACGAAGGGCACTTGGCAGCCAAAGAGTTTAAAGAGTTTAGCACAAATGTATGTAAGTTAATGATGGAATGTGAAGGGACGTTTTATTAGAACGGAAGATCTGCGACGGCTTTGAATTTAATTATAACGACTTTGGTTGGCCAAGCCGGCGAGAGTGACGTCACGCTAATGTAAAGATGAAGTATTCAGGAAAAATTATGCAAAATGTGCGAGGAAGATAGACTTGTATGTTCAAGGTGAGTTGAAAATAATGAAATTTATTGGAAAAAGGGGAGTTTGTGAATGAGTGAGTTTTAGTGATGGAAGATATAATTATTAATAATTTTTAAATATTTTTTATTGTCGATTTTTCTTTTGTGGATCTTGAGTAAGAAACTTGTAGTTTTGTGAAGTCTTGTCTTTTCAAATAGTTCATTTAGAATGCTCATCTTTAAATTGGGTATCTTTCGATTTCAAGTGTCTTTCATTGTCGACTCGTCTGTTGTGGATCTTGATCAACTTGTGGTTTTGTGAAGTCTTACCTCCTCAATTTGCTCATTTAGACTGCTCACCTTCAAATTGGTTATTAATCTATTAGACCAAGAGCATTGTCATTAACAACTTTCAAGTTGCTTTCCTTGTGGATCTTGATCAACCTTTGGGTTTTTAAAGTCTTACCTCCTCAAATTGCTAGTTTAGACTAGTTGCCTACAAATTGGTTATTTGTCTATGAGATCAAGAGCACCATCGTTAACAATTTTCAAGTTCCTTTCATTGTCGACTCTTCTATTGTGGATCTTTGATCAATCCTTGGTTTTATAAACTCTTAGGTTCTCAAATAGCTCATTTAGACTACTCACCTTGAAATTGTTATCAGTCTATGAGATCAAGAGCGTCGTCATTAATAGTTTTCAAGTTCCTTTCATTGTCGACTCTTCTATTGTGGATCTTGACCAACTCATGGTTTTATAAAGTTGTACCTCCTCAAATCGCTCATTTAGACTACTCACGGTCTTCAAATTGTTATTAGTCTATAAGATCAAGAGCATCATCATTAAAAGACTTCAGGTTCCTTTCATTGTCTACTCTTCTAATGTGGATCTTGATCAACTCGTGGTTTTATAAAGTTTTACCTCCTCAAATGGCTCATTTAGACTGATCACCTTCAAATTGTTATTAGTCTGTGAGATCAAGAGCGTCATCATTACAAGTTTCAAGTTCCTTTCATTGTCTACTCTTCTAATGTGGATCTTGATCAACTTGTGGTTTTATAAAGTTTTACCTCCTCAATGGTTCATTTAGAGTGCTCACCTTCAAATTGGTTATTAATCTAAGGGAAAATAGCAACTATTGACTCTTATGTAGTGTATCTTGATCAACCTATGGTTTTATAAAATTTTGCTTCCTCAAATTGCTCATTTAGACTACTCACCCTCAAATTGGTTATTAGTATATGAGATCAAGATCATCATCATTAACAGTTTTCAAGTTCCTTTCATTGTCGACTCTTATGTGATGGATCTTGATGAACCTGTGGTTTTGTAAAGTCTTGCCTCCTCAAATAGTTCATTTAGACTACTCACCTTGAAATTTGTTATTAATCTATGAGATCAAGAGCATCATTATTAACAATTTTCAAGTTCATTTTATTGTAGACTCTTTTATCGTGGATCTTTTGATCAACCCATGGGTTCATAAAGTCTTACCTCCTCAAACAGTTCCATACTACTTACCTTCAAATTGGTTATCAGTCTATACTACTCATCCTCAAATTAGTTATCAATCTATGGGATCACGAGCATCATCATTAATAATTTTCAAATTCTTTTCATTGCCGACTCTTCTATCATAAATATTGATCAAGAAACCCACAAATTTGTAAAATCTTACCTCCTCAAATAGCTCATTATATGCTCACCTCCAAATTAAAATGGTCACCTCCACTCAACATAAATATGAAAATGAGGTCAAAGAGATCCCCAATCTGAACAGAGCAAATGAGGACTTGAAAAAATTGTGGGAAGAAAAACTGGGAGTGAAAAATTCGTAGGTACCCACTAGGAGGATTGGAATCGGTTTTGGTAATGTCTTGGAATTCCGTTTAAAGCAGGTCATTCGTGCCCACATACATACCAAGCCTGTGCGGCACGTTACGATCTTTGTCATTTTCTCTCCCTTTTTAAACTTTCTGCGCGAAGAGAAAGAATCAACGCGGTTCTTCACTGTGTCAGGCGTGGCAGAGTAGATAAAAAGGGAGTCTTGGAGGGAAAAAGAGAAAAAGAGTGTGGAAACTTAGAAGAACAGAAGCTTTGTCGACTGCTTGAATGGCGACGGTGGAGTTCGATCGCGCGTCGAGTTCGAGCAGTCGAAATGAGGGAAGAGGAGGAAGAAGTGGGTATTCGACGGGGAGAAACAGTATGGATCTTGAGAGCAACAATAATAGCAGAGAATTGGGGTGGATGTATGGGCGGAGAAGCCATGAAGTTCAGTCTGAGGAGGAATTTGTGGAAGTAACTTTGGATGTTCATGACGACTCCATTGTTCTGCGTAGCGTTGCTCCCGCTCCTGCTGGGCTTCAGGAGGATCCTGAAGTGGTTGTCATGGAGGCTGGATATGATAAAAGGAGCTCCAGGAGTTCTTCCTTTGGGAGGAGCACTTCCAGTCGGATTAAGCAATTCTCGCAGGAATTGAAGGCTGAGGCTTCTGCTAAAGTGAAGCAGTTTTCGCAGGAATTGAAGGCTGAATTGAGGAGGTTTTCTTGGAACCATTCTTCGGCTTCAAGGAATCTGGGTCAGGGGAATGATCCCATGGCGGCAAGGGCTCTCAGGAGGCAGAGGGCCGAGCTTGATAGGAATCGGTCTGGTGCTCAGAAAGCTCTCAAAGGTCTGCGTTTTATCAGTAATGCGACTGCTAATCCTGAGGCCGCGCAGAAACAGTGGAGTGTTGTTGAGGGAAGGTTTTATGAGCTTGCTAAAGATGGGTTTCTTTCCAGAGCTGATTTTGCGCAGTGCATTGGTATGAATGGATCCTCTGCCTCCATTAAAATCTGAGGTTTTGGTCGTTGTTTTGGAATTTGGGATTGAAGATGTGTTTTTGGTTTTTTTGTTTTGGTTTTTCAGGAATGAAGGATTCTAAAGAATTTGCAGCCGAGCTGTTTGATGCCTTGGCTCGGCGAAAGCGGCAGAAGGTTGAGCGGATTAGTAAGGATGAGTTGTATGAAATGTGGTCGCAGATTTCGGACCAGAGCTTCGATTCTCGCTTGCAGATCTTCTTCGACATGTATGATTTCAGTCCAGGCAAATTTGAATTCGGCGAGATTGTTTAGAATGTTTTGATGATTCTTACAATTTGATTATATTTCTGGATTCGATTGTGTTGAAGCTTTTGTATCACCATTTTGAATTTGATTGTGTTTTAAGGTTTGCATTAACAGTTCAGATCACACTCTGAAATCCATTTTTATCATCTAATTTTGTGATATTCTGATAATTGATCAGAGAATATCAGTTTGATCATGATTCATCGTAATTCTCGAATTGATCACATTGGTTGAATTGAATTTGATTGGATTGAAGTCTTTATATCAGCATTTCGAATAACATTCTGTAATCCATTTTCTTCATCTAGTTCTGTAATTTTCTGATTATGGATTAGACTGTGTAGTTTGATGCAAAACTTCGACACAATCGAATCTAAAATTGTGAAGATTGAATTGTTCTGTCGAATTTCGAATTCAATTAAGTGATAATTCAGATTTCTGATTTCTCTGAAACAATATCAATTGCAGGGTGGATAAGAATGTGGATGGACGGATAAACGAGGAGGAAGTGAAAGAGGTGCAATATCTCTGAATCACATTTTGTGTCTTTTTTCTGTACACGACTCTCTAAATTGACCATGGCTTAGATTTGTCTCCTATAGATCATCATGCTGAGCGCCTCGGCCAATAAACTGTCCAAATTGAAGGACCAAGCGGAGGAATATGCTGCCTTGATCATGGAAGAGCTGGACCCGGAGAAGTTTGGATACATTGAGGTCATCAACTAACAATAAATTCTTCCATTAATGACTCTTTAACTGTAATTCAAGCCCTTCAATGTGTCAGTACTAATAAATGCAAACTGTTTCATGGGTGTTTACAGTTATGGCAGCTTGAGACACTGTTGTTGCAGAGAGACACTTACATGAACTATAGCCAGGCCCTGAGCTACACTAGTCAGGCTCTGAGTCAAAACCTGGGCTTAAGGAAAAGAAGCCCCATTCAAAGATTCAGGAATAAGATCAAGTACTTCATGGACGAGAATTGGCAAAGGGTCTGGATCATTGTGCTCTGGATAGCAGCCATGGCAGGGCTGTTTACATGGAAGTTCATCCAATACAAGAACAAGTCGGCTTATCATGTAATGGGCTACTGTTTATTGACTGCCAAAGGAGCTGCAGAGACTCTTAAGCTGAACATGGCGCTAATTCTCTTTCCAGTTTGCAGGAACACAATCACAAGGCTCCGTTCTACTAGGTTGGGACAGTTTGTTCCTTTCGATGACAACATAAACTTTCACAAGGTCTGATTTTTTTCATCAATATATTGCTTTTTATGATCTATGATCAGAATGTTTGAGAATACCCTGAAATGTAAAATTGTAACTTTTTTAAGTTTGAATTATGAAGATTCACAAAATCCAAAGTATCTGAAGAAGCATTTCTTATGAGTTTGCAGACCATTGCAGCGGCCATTGTAGTGGGAGTTCTTCTACATGTAGGGAATCACTTGGCCTGTGATTTTCCTCGACTGATCAATGCCTCGGATGAAAAATTCGCTCCACTTCTAGATGATTTTGATGGAAAGCAGCCATCTTATTGGGATCTTGTAAAAGGTGTGGAGGGAGTAACAGGGATCATCATGGTGATCCTCATGATCATTGCTTTCACTTTGGCTACACACTGGTTCAGAAGGAGTGTTCTCAAGCTTCCTCGCCCCTTCAACAGACTCACAGGCTTCAATGCTTTCTGGTACTCTCATCATCTTCTGGTGGTTGTTTACATCTTGCTCATCGTCCATGGCGTTTTCCTCTACCTTGTGCACAAATGGTACCTCAAAACGGTAAGAATGACTTTTCACTCTCAATTCAATCAATACAAGTCTGGTTTGATTCACAACCATTAATGGCTAATTCAAGTGGCTTCTGAATGTGGGAGCAGACATGGATGTATATAGCAGTACCTGTTTGCCTATATGCTGGAGAGAGGATACTCAGGGCCTTCAGGTCTGGCTATTACAATGTCCGGATATTGAAGGTAAGCTATAAATATTGATATAATGTGATGATTGAATTGTTCTTATCAAAACTCAAACTTTTATTATTACTGAGTTCTTTTGTCACTCATCGATTCATAACCCCAAATCAAAAAAAAAAAAAAATTGCTTATTTGAATGAGATTTCATGGTGAGAGAAATTATCATTGTGTGGCAGGTTGCAATTTACCCAGGAAATGTTATGTCACTGCATACGACCAAACCCCGTGGCTTCCGATACAAGAGTGGGCAATACGTATTCGTTCAATGCCCTGCTGTGTCTCCATTCGAGTGGTGAGCATCAGATTTAGTATTTTGAGATAAAAATGTCATCTTGAATTTCATTCCAACTTTTACATTACATATGCTTTGTTTTCACAGGCATCCATTCTCGATCACTTCAGCACCTGGCGACGATTATGTAAGTGTTCATATCCGCACACTGGGAGATTGGACCAGAGAATTGAAAAGGGTTTTCTCAGAGGTAATTAAAACCACCCATTTCAAACGTAATCAAATAAGTAGCTCCTTAAGTCCGTTAAATGTGTTTCAAAAGATAAATACAGTTAAAATCCTTCAAGTCCGTTAAATGTGTTTGAAAAGATAAATACAGTTAAAATCCAGAAATCTACAGACATACATATTTAGTTTGCTAGTGTAAAATGTATGACAGGCATGCGAGCAACCGGCGGGGGACAAAAGTGGGCTTTTGAGAGCAGACGAGACGACCAAGAAGAGGTACACTAAAATTAAAATGGTTATATAATTTTAGGACACAGCTAAGTTCCAGACAAAATGTATCATTGACCAAATTTGAAAAATTCGAAAACACTAAGGATTTTTGCAAAATTTTCAGCATCTGTTTTTCATGATCTACATATTTGATAAAAACTTATGTGTTTTCATAAGAAAAAAGCATTCTGTTATAATTTTATAGCTATAAATAAGTTTTTTTTTTTGACGCTGCTGTTTATGATGTATGACCATACTATTCTTGTAACAGCCTACCGAAACTGCTCATCGACGGGCCTTACGGTGCTCCCGCGCAGGATTACACAAAATATGACATTTTACTTCTGGTGGGACTGGGAATCGGAGCGACTCCTTTTATCAGCATATTAAAGGACATGCTCTATAACATCAGACGGAGAGAAGATTTGAATGTAAGTGCCATTAGAGAATCGTGTTTATTATTATCTCTTTGCAATGGACAAAATTGATGATGGGTTTGTTGTTGGAGAATGGAGCAGGATTCGAACACTGATTTCAGCCGATCGACCACTGATCTGGACATCAGCGATCCGGCAAGCACAAGTACTCAAGATTCTTCCACTTCCTTTAATAGACCGGCGGTACCCGGGAGTCCCAAGAAAAAGAAGTCGTTTCACACATCTCAAGCTTATTTTTATTGGGTTACAAGAGAGCAAGGCTCCTTCGACTGGTTCAAAGGAGTCATGAATGAAGTGGCCGAGATCGACAAAAAGGTACTATTTACATTTGGTCCTTAGAATTCAAATATATGGGATAAAGAAATGGTAGATCGATCGAAAGTAATATATGTATTTTTATATATCTTGTATGAATTCGAATTAGATTGTTAAGAAATGATAGATTGACCCAAAATATATATATATATATATATATATTGTATTTGTATTTATATACGTATATGTTTTGTATGACAAACACTTGACTTTTGGAATTCAAACATATCACATTAGATTGTTAACAAATGCTAGATTGATCTAAAGATAGTATTTGTATTTGTCTTGTAAGATAAAGATTTGATTTTAAGAACTCAAAGTATATTGAATTAGATTGTTAAGTAAGGGAAGATCAACCAAAAAGTAATATTTGTATTTGTATGTCTTGTATAATAAAGATTTTACTTTTAAAATTTGAATTAAAATGTTAAGAAATGATAGACCATTTGTATTTGTATTTCTAAAAACTTTAAAATTCAAACATATTAGGTTAGATTGTTAAAAAGATGGTTGATAGACATGATAAAGACTTTTGCTTTTGGAACTTATGATTAGAATATTAAGAAATTGTTATCTGGCCATAAAATAGTGTGTATATGTATGTATGTTTTATATAAGACTCACTTTTAGAACTGAATATCTTTGTTAAAGATTTGACTTTTAGGATTCAAACATAGTGGTTTAGATTGACAAGAACATCATATATGTATTGTATTGCATGATAAAGTTTTGCCTTTTAGAATAGATTGACAAGAAGATCGTATATGTATATGTATTACATGATAAAGATTTGGGTTTTGGAATGATTGTAAAAGAAAAGCATAATGGGTGTTGCAGCATGTGATAGAAATGCACAACTACTTGACGAGCGTGTACGAGGAAGGAGATGCAAGAAGTGCACTGATAGCCATGGTCCAAGCTCTGAATCATGCCAAGCACGGAGTCGACATAGTGTCTGGCACAAGGGTACGTTCCATATCCACCACATTTGTGTTATCATCTCTTTACTCAAACAACAAATGGGTGTCTCTAAATCGTATCACAAATCACTAAAGTCCAATATTGTATGCAGGTTCGTACACATTTCGCCAGACCCAACTGGAAAAAGGTCTTCTCAAGGATATGTACAAAGCATCCCAATGCAAAAGTTGGTAAGTTTTTTAACCACATTTTACAACCTGCCCTTTTCCCACTTCAAACAAATCCCAAAACTAGAAACTTTTCATACTGGACCCCCCCACCCCCCCGCCTCCCCCACAAAACATAACAAAAATTCCACTTTTCATAACAACAGTTTTGCCTAGAATTCCACTTTTCATAACAAAATTCCTGTTTTTGGTGAGAAAATGACGTGTATTAGTGTTCATGGGACAGGAGTGTTTTACTGTGGACTACCAAAACTGGCACAGGAGTTGGGCGAGCTCTCACACGAATACAATGCAAAGGGAAGCACCAAATTCGAGTTTCACAAAGAACACTTCTGAGCGACTGTTTACGGAGTACACCATGATTATATTATAACCTCATAAATTTTGAAGTAATTAAAATATTGATGACATAGAATGAATGTACATAAGAAAAGAAGAAGAAGAAGAAGAAATAAAAAAAGATTCTTTTGCAGCTGTCGGCCATCGGACCAAGTCACGGTCTGCCAAAGCTGTAGAATTTTTAACTAATGTTGCTGACATAACAAACAATTGTATTCAACGTTGCCTCTCTCATCTGAATCATTATTATATGTTGCTTTCTTTTAACAAATTTAAAGTTACAAAGAACGGAATTGGTCATTGTATTATTAACCATTTTCTCTATTTCCATGAATCGACATTGGAACCACTGCAATTCTTTTTCAACTTGGTTGGTGTGACGGACACCAAATTAACGAAACCACTCATATCTTTGCATTATTTAAGAGCAGAAAGAAGTCTCGTCACGTAACTAGCATGAACCACAGTCACTACGGACCCACTCTCTATCACTCTATTGTCACGGCAGGGATAATTATGCCTCTAATAACCACAATAAAAAGAGCACATTTCATTGATTAATAAAGAGACTAATCCATATCTAAGAGACTAATCCATATCTTGTGGGACCCATGAAGTGAAGTCTAACACGTATTATTATAATTTATATTTCTTTATTAATAAACACTCGAATCATTATTCAGTGGGACTCATGAAGTGAAGTTTAGCACGTATTAAATTGTAATTTATATTTCTTTATTAATAAAGAGTTGAATCAATGTCTAGTGGGATCAATGAAGTGAAGTCCGACACGTACTATTGTAAATTTCATTCGACAAGTTGCTCTCCACCACGCACCATTGTAAATATCATTCGACAAGTTGTTCTCCACCACACACTATTGTAAATTTCATTCGACAAGTTGTTCTCCACCACGCAGAATAATACAAAATAATTGTACTTGTGATCATCCTCTCGTTTCCAAGGGCAAATTGAAATGCATCTATTTTACATTCCACAGACGATATGTTTTCGGATCTACAAATAACTTATAATATATTGAACTAACTCGTGCTCCATGTTGAAAGCACCTACTTCTACACTGTAAATGAGGTGTATATATCCCACCTCATAATCAATGTGTAGTGTGGTGCAGGAGCAACAATTAGCACAGGAGGGTGTATTAGAGAGCAATGAATGTAATAAGGTCCAGTGGACCAAATGTTGTTATGTTGTAACCCTTGTAAGGGATTTGAAAGGCTATGTGAGCCAATTTTCTAGTTTAGAGCCAATTAGGGCTAATGGGTCAATCTATGTCAAATAAGTCCAATAGGTGAAATTCAAGTTGTAACATCATATTTGGGTATTTTTATCCATGTATGGACCAAATGTGATAAGTTTGTGGTCGTAGGACAGTTAGGAAACCAAGATGTTAAATGTTGTCAAAAAGTTGTCATGGCAACTTTGCAACTTTTCAAGCAAATTTTGCAACTAATGTAAACCAACGGTCAACTAATTCAGAAATTAGTTGGAAACGGTTGGGATAGTTGAGAAATACCTATGTAAGCCTCAGGGCACGAAGAGATATGGTTGTTGTTGAAGGAGTGAAGAAACAATAAACTAGTTTCATTTCCAGTGCATTTTTTTTTTAGTTTTACAGTATACGACCTTGTATGGGTTGAACAAATAGATCTATGCACATGATTAGGTAGAGTTATGAGTTAGCCTTCTTTTGCAATTGGTTTGAGGGTCTGGTGTTTAGATTGAAGCAAGTTGTCATCTTTTTGGTGGACAGTGTCTGTAAGACCTAGGGTGATTATGACTTTTAAATCAAATGGGGTTTTCTTGACTTTCCACCGTCCAAAATTCACAGCCTCTGGTAGAAAGTTAGGGCCCCCAATGTACTTTAAGATTCAAATGGTTTTGGATTGGAAGGTGGAGATGGTGAATGGGAATTAGTAGTAAAAGACTAGGCATCTTCATGTGACTGGTCACGGTTTGATGAGAAGTTTGGATGCAAAGGTACAACCCAATTACCTAGATCCAATCTAATGGTGGAATTGGTGGTTTTGAACTTATACAAACTCATTCGAAGTAGTTTTTTGAGGGGTTTATCCCATTCTAGTGGTGTTTGCTTTGCAAAAGTGACCTAATTGCTCAATTAGGCCTCAAATAACAATCCAGAGTTAGGTCCTTCAAAAGTGTGGTCAAGATCCCCTTTTGTAGTATGTCAATAAGCATCCAAAGGGGTATTTGAAATTGGAGTTTGTTTGGGTGGTCTTTGGGAAATTTAAAATTTGTGTGTGAAAAAGTCCTTAGGCAGGGCTAGTAGGAGACTAGGTCTAATGGAGGCATCCAACCCCTAAAGGGTTAAGGACAGTGAAATAGTATGGGGATTGGGTTGTACTTGTTCATTGAAATCAATACTTGTAAAAGGAAGGGATCTAATTCATTTGTGTGATGTGGAGATCCATCATGGCCATATTTGGAGTCTTAAGGGAAGTCAAGAGCCTAAGTCCAAGGGGTGGGCTTTTGATGTGAGAAGTTGTATAGTTGGAGGAGTAATCCCTATTGTAGTGCCTCGAGATGAAGTGGTTGAGAGAGAGAAGTTAGTGAGTTGTGGGTAATAAATTCCATAGTTTCCTTGTTTCTCCTCATCGTATTGGTATCAGAGTGAGCAGTAGGTCATTGGGAAAAGACAAGAGTGGTGCATGTCAACAGAGGAGAGTGAAGGAGAGGTCCTTAACATGCCTCCTAATGGGATGAGTGTCGAGGTGGCAAAGAGGTTCCAAGAGATGGAGTAACAAAATAACAAGTTGGCAGAGGAAGTCAAAAGACTGAAAGGAAGGGGAAAGAGGAATGAGGATGGCTCTAATGGAGAGGAAGAAGGAGATGAGGAAGAAGCCCCAAGGAAGGTAGAGGAGGTGCATACAGATCAGATATACCTCATTGATGCCCTGAAGTTAGTTGGGAAAGGAGCCTCATATGGCAAAGAAGATATCCACATCTTTAGTGGAAAGATTAATGTTGAGGAAGTCATGGATGGGATTGAAGCCCTTAACAACCACTTTGAGTGTGAAGAGGTCCCTGAGAATCAGAAGGTGAAGGTTGAAAAGTCAAAGATGAAAGGATCAACCCTTACTTGGTGGAATTACATCCAAGATGAAAGGGAAAAGGAAGGGAGAAACTTGATTTCCTCATGGAACAAAATGGTCATAAAGGTCAAGGAACAATTTGTACTTGATGACTATGAAGTACAGATGTATAGGAAGATGTAGAGCCTTAAACAAAGGGCCATGGATATTAGTACATACACTGAGGAGTTTCACAGGATTAGCCTCAGATCAAAGTATTATGAAGGAGAGAAGGAAAAGGTAGCAAGATACCTCAATGGATTGAAATACAATATCCAATATGAACTAATCATCATGATCCCTGATAAAGTTCACAAATGCTTTCAATTGGCATTAGGATAGAAGAAAAGTTGAGAAGGAAACAAGATCAAAAAGTTAGGGGAAGAAGTGGAAGAAACTTTCGAGGAAGGAGTGGTTTTGGTGGCAGGAACCAACAACAAAGGGCACAAGGAGAGTCCAATCAAAATGAAAAAAAGTGGAGAGTCAAATTTTAGAGGAAATTTCAAAGGGAGAAGATCCAACAGTAGAGGAAGATTTGGGGGGCCAGGAAGAGGTCTATCTTCTTTCACTAGTAGATGCTACAACTGCAATCAGGTAGGGCATCCTGCATTCAGATGTCCTGATAAAACTTTCACTTCTCATGGTGGAGAAAGGAGTACTCTCATCAAAGATGATGCGGGAAGTGTAAACTCACCAAAGGTAAATTTGGCTTCAGAGATGGGTGAAAGTCTGATGGTAAAGAGAACACTCCTCAAAGTCCTGGCTAAGGATGAACCCCCAAAAAGGAGAGCATTGTTTCGGATCAACTGTCATATCCAAGTTAAGCTTTGAAAATTCATTATTGATTCAAGGTCTACTAATAATATTATGTCATTAGAAGCCGTAGAAAAGTTGAATTTGACGAGGGTCCCTCATCCTTACCCCTACAAAGTATCTTGGTTGAACAAAAGGCAACAAGTCCTAGTAAGTGACCAAACATGGGTAGAATTTGGCTAATGGGAATATAAAGACAAAATGTTATGTGACATCCTTCCAATAGATGCATGAAACTTTCCACTTGGAAGGCCTTGGCAATTTGATGGGAAGGCAATTCATAATGGTGAACAAAACTCATACTCATTTCAAAAGGATTTGTTCACCTATAAGTTAACCTCACTCATTAAAAACAATAGTCCTAACCAAGTAGGCCCTAGCATTATGATGGTTGGGGACAAGGAGTTCTTAGACACCTTGAAGGAAGGAGACAATGAGGGGTTTTCCTTGATCCTAAAGCCAAAGGATAGGGTAGCTGACAGTAAGGGGGAATAAATTCCAAAGGAAGTACAGGAACTATTAGACAGATACATTGGTATAGTAAGTGATGGGAACCCTGACTCATTACCCCCTTTGAAAGACATCAGTCATCAAATAAACCTAGTACTAGGAGCCACTCTCCCGAATAAAGCAGCCTATAAGATGACACCAACATAGAATGAGGAGATAGCCAAACATGTGCTAGATAGTGGACTAATAAGGAAGAGTCTAGGTCTATGTGGGGTGCCCATAGTTTTGGACCCTAAAAAGGTTGAAAGGTGGAGACTATGTATTGATTCTAGGGAAATAAATAGGATCACTGTAAGGTACATATTTCCTATCCCTAGAATGGAAGACCTAATGGATTGTTTAGGAGGGGAAAGGTAATTCACAAAAGTATACCTAAAAAGTGGCTACCACCAAATAAGGATAAAATAGGGGTATGAGTGGAAGACAACTTTTGAAAAAAATGAGGGGTTCTATGAATGGCTAGTCATGCCATTTGGGCTATCAAATTCCCCTAGCACATTCATGAGGTTGATGAACTAAGTGTTGAAGGACTTCATTGGAAAGTTTATAGTAGTTTATCTAGATGATATATTAATATACACTAAGACTAGAGAAGAACATCTAGAATTTCTGGATATGGTTTTGAAAAGACTCCATGAGGAGAAGCTCATGATAAATCTTGAGAAGTGTGATTTTGTGAAGCAGGAACTTGTCTACTTGGGTTTTTTGATCTCCCATGGGAACTTGAAGATGGATCCCTCTGAAGTAGAAGTCATCTTAAGTTGGCCTACACCAAGGAGTGTAGGAAAGGTGAGAAGCTTCCATGGACTTGCAAATTTCTATACAAAGTTTATCAGAAATTTCAGTGAAATATGTGCACCAATCTTGGACACCATCAAAGGTGGAGGTAAGAATAAATTTGTTTGGACCGAGGAAGCAAGTAAGGGATTTGAATATCTTAAACAAAGGGTGGAAAGCCAATATATTCTAGTGCTCCTTGATTTTGACAAGTTGTTCACTATTGAGTGTGATGCTAGCAATGTGGCTATAGGTGTAGTGTTGAGTCAGGATGGAAGGCCAGTTACCTTCTTCATTGAAAAATTGAATGAAGCCAAGAGGAAGTATTCCTCTTATGACCTTGAAATGTATGCCCTTGTACAAGCCCTTAAAAAGTGGAGGCACTATTTGTTACCCAAGGAATTTGTGGTCTAGATTGATAACCAGACCTTGAGTTTTATGAAAAGTCAGGACAAAATTAGTCACAATTTCATGAAGTGGGTGGAGTCACTTCAAGCCTACACATTTATCATCAACCATAAGAAGGGACAAGCCAATATGGTGGTTGATGCATTAAGCAGAAGGGTACCTATTATGCATGAGATACAATTGCAGAGCATTGGAATAGAGGCCTTCAAATATTTATACAAAGAGGATGTGGATTTCCAAGAAGCCTACAAGGTATGTGAAGGTTTCGCTAATACCTTTCATAGTAATTTTTCTGAGTATACATTGAAGAATGGGTTACTGTTCAAGGGTGGACAATTATGTATACCAAAGGGTTCTATGAGGGGAAATATGATAAAAGAGAACCATAAGAGAAGGCTTGGGGGTCAATTTGGTTTGAATAAGACTCTAGATTTGGTGAGGAGGTTATGTTATTGGCCTAGGATACATAATGATGTTAGGAAACATGTAGAGAGTTGTACCACATGTCAAAGGGAAAAGGGTTCATCTACAAATGTAGGTTTGCATCAACCTATTCCAATTCCCAATAGGCCATGGGAGAGCCTTAGCATAGATTTTGTGTTAGGATTTCCTAGGACATGACAGTGTATTTGTTGTGGCGGACAGATTTAGCAAGATGGCTCATTTCATACCATGCAAGAGTACAAATGATGCTTCTTACATTGAAAACTTGTTCTGTTAGTCATAAGGATCCAAGATTACTGAGAGGGGGGTGAATCAGTAATCAAAGATATCTAGAAATTTCCACTTCTTTAACTCAAAACCAACATTCACAAGTTTACCTATTGATAAGTAAATGAAACTTAATCAGATAAACACAACCACCACAATGCATACAACACATAACACAAATATTTTCATGTGGAAACCCAAATGGGTGAAAAAAATAGTGGGAATGATGACCCATAAATAATGTACTCTTCTGAAGTATGCCTTGTTGGTAGCTTAACCTTGTTAGGAGTTTACAAACACGTTGTTAGGTGCCACCCAGTTATGAGATTTACCTCTAGCCCTGTTACGAGTAACTCTGTTATGATATTTAAAACTCAATTTAATGAGCCACCCTGTTAAGAGATTTACAAATAAGACCTATTAGGGTCTACCCGGTTGACGGATTTACAATAGGAAACCCGTTAGGGTCACTTGATCTAGAAATAGAAACTCCTTTGCTTGATCAGATCCTTTGTAACACATACATCTCTTCTTAGAAGACTCTAGTACACCCTGGCTTGATCACACTTTCACATCCATGATCTACACACAAATATTTGATTTCACGATATAAATATCACTACTCAAGTGCTAAGACTACCACTACCCTAAATCTCACCTAACACATTTGAAATCACTTTTTCAATCTTTACGCTCAGAGAGATCACACCAAAACACACATCCCAATATAAAACAATCATCCTTCATCTTGTTAAAATGTCTACCTCGATCAATGTAATTCCAACTCATCACCACAAATGAATTGAGACACGTCAACATGACAGCTGGAATACAAATGATTCATCACAACTCGATTATTGATCGCCAAAAGATCTACCATCAGAGCTCAAGAGCATTGTCACCTTTCACTGAAACAACTTCTAAAACCAAAAAATATGCTTACCAATCATCCAAATCAGTCACGATCATAACCATGAGCTCAACATAGTATCAAAAACACAATTCTACGATCGTTCCACCTAACTCATCATAGATTTGATAAAGCAATCAAATCACTCCTCGCTAGTCATAGAATATTCTAGCAGTTGCCCTGACATACTTCAAACAATCATAACTTACAAAAATCACACATTCAACAGTTGTGATCATACAGTTATCATCTAAAGACATTCCCAAGTCTCCCTTAAGGATCCCGACCAATGAAACCACTAGCAACACATTGTTCATCCTTCTCACATACTTGGCAACACACTAAGAACACTAGGTCAATACTTGACATCAACAACAAAACATTAATTAATCATCACACCACCAAATCTACACCATCGCATCACTTACCATCAATGCATCGGTTATGCCAACAATATCACCCTTTTGCATTGATGGAAACACAACAATCAAAACATCTTCTCAATCAATTAACCTGCTCTGCTTATATTCTTGGACTGAATCTCCATCTCTGAATATGTGTCTCCCCCTTTCTCACTTTCTCTCTGATATCACTTTATTTCTCATTTGTCTCATCTGTTTACGTGCTAATTCTCATTACTTATCTACCCCTTTGACAATAATTCCAAAGACTCCATACTTAGCACCGACTTCTCCCCCTAAGGAGCAACACCTTATTACATCAATCTAAAAAATATTTCCAATACAAAACATTGGATTGATGCAACAACATCACTTTAATTCTTCTCAGGTAGGGGAATGACCCCCAACTTCCCTCTTAGATACTCAAACGTATCCTTTGGTAGTGGCTTTGTAAAAATGTATGTAACTTGCTCCTTAGTTGGCACATACTCCAACTGCACCTCTTTCTCTTGTACTTAATTGCAATATTCTTGGTCTTAGAGTGAATCATAGGGTTCTTGGATATGTTTATAGCACCAGTATTATCACAATAGATAACCACCGGTTCAATTACCATCTCCTTAATACATTACAATATCTGCTTCATCCAAGCAACTTGAGTGCAATTAATAGCAACAAAAACATATTATGCATCTGCTGTAGATTGAGAAATACAATTCTACTTTTTGCTTATCCATGAGACAAGTCTCTCTCCAAGAAAGAAAGCTCCTTCACTTGTGTTATTCCTATCACCCACATTACTTGCCCAATCTGCATTAGTGAACACACTCAAAGTAAAAAATCCTTTGTGATCATACCAAAGACCATAGTCTTTAGTTCCTTTTAAGTATCTAAAGATTCTCTTCATGGCCACCATATGGGATTCCTTTGGATTAGCTTGAAATCTTGCAACTATCCCAACTGCATGTGCTATATCAGGCCTACTATGAACAACATACTGCAACTTACCGATCATGGATCTATATAAAGTTGCCTTCACCTCTTTAGAAGCATCTTCCTTGGATAGTTTAAAACCGGTTCTGGTTTCCATTGGATTTCCAACCGATTTAGAATCTTCTAACCCAAAAGTCTTCAACACTTCCCTCACATACTTTGTTTGGCTGATGTAGATTCCATCACTAAGCTGAGATATCTGCAATCCAACAAAGAATCTAATCTCTCCAAACATCGACATCCCAAATTTTGTCCTCATTTCATCTACAAATGCAATGCTCATCTCATCATTTCCACCAAAAATGATGTCATCCACAAAGACTTCAACAATTAACAATTTGTCATTCTTCTCAATTTTCAAGTAAACATTGTTTTCCTCACTTGTCCTTATGAAACCAATCTTGATTAGATATGAGTGGAGTTTGTCACACCATGCCCTTGGTGTTGGAGATTTGATTTTGAACAGTTGATTGATAGTATGTTTGTCATTAATGACAACATATAATACACAGTAGTACTTCTGTATGTACTTATCAATATGATAACATGAAGACCAGCATGGATAGATACGTGTTGTTGACATGTTTACTATGCTATGTTCATACACGCAGACCCAGATATGAAGTTTCAGTAAAGATATGTAATTCTGTTATTGACGATTACAGTTCTGGAGGAATAACGGTTTAAGGCCGACGTATGTAACGTGTTGATGGAGTTGCGCCTATCTTCAGGATATGCGTGTTTATATTCATGATTAGTTATGAGTTTTTGATATTAATCTAAACATGTCAAACATATTTCAAGAAGATTGCAAAGTTATGATTAAATTGGTTAAGCCGACTTAGTGAAGCGATGCGTCTGTTCAGCATTGACTTGCACGGTTGTAATTATGCTTGCGCGCTTAGTAGAGCCAACAAGGATGTTAAGAAGAGTTGTCCTACAAGTCCCATGATCTCATACTTGGTGTATGTATTTATAGAAGGTCATTTTTAATGAGAAGAGTTGCGAAAGCCAGAGATTGACAAGCAGAGCAGAGTGTTGATACAACAGAGCTATATTTATCATATGTTGATAATATAGATGTTTATGTTGAAGCATTCAGAATATAGATTAGATTGTTATACTACTTTACAAGAGGTTAAAGCATCAGCGCATAAAAGGAACTGATCAGACAAGTAGTGTCACAAGCAGCAGTTCATCTTGTTGATACAGTGTGTATCAAATAACCAGAAGGTTGTAGCCTTCACCACTTGGACAGTGAGTCCTCCACCCCTAACAGGGTTTCATGTAAAAGACTCCTAACAGGGTCTGACCCTTAACCAGGTCACTATACTACTGCATTGTAATGTACAACTCCTAACAAGGTTGGAAGATCTTTTAACAGGGATCACTATAAACAATATAGTTCTTTGTGGGTACTAATTCCCACCGGGGTTTTTACCATTTGGTTTCCCCATAACCAAATTGATGTGTTGTGTAAAGTGTTATCTGTATGTGCATTTACTTTATATCAATCTGGATTAATAAGTATAAGACAAAGATTTAAAGTTGCAGATAACTGATTCACCCCCCCCTCTCAGTTATCTCTGAAGTAATCTAACACTTGGTTCCTGCTTCAACCCTTAAAGTGCCTTCTACAACTTGCACACCATGTCCTCATTTTTTGATAGTGCAAAACCATCAAGTTGTTCTATGTAAACTTCCTCTTCCAAAGTTCCATTTAAGAATGAAGATTTGACATCCATTTGAAAAAAATTAAAACCTTTGTAATTAGCATAGACTAAAAAAATCCTCACTCCTTCAAGTCTAGCCACTGGTGCAAAAGTCTCTCCATAGTTGAAGCCTTCTTCTTGTGCATAACCCTTAACCATAAGTCTTCGCTTATTTTTAACTACTTCACCAACCTCATTGAGTTTATTTTTGAAAACCCACTTACTTCCTATCACATTCTTATCAATAGGTCTAGGAACAAGTACCCAAGTATTTTTCTTCTATATTTTATCCAATTCTTCTTCCATGGCCTTAACCCAATCTTCATTCTTGAATGCCTCTCTTATAGATTTAGGTTCATGTTCATAAATTAGACAAGTAATTTCTCTGATCTTTCTTCTAGTCTGAACACCAACATTCTTATCGCCAATAATATCATCAACAGAATGATTCAACTATACATACCTTGGTACCAATGGTTCAGGTCTAGGAGCCTCTTCTACGGATTGAACTGGTTCCTCCTCATTGTTATAATTTTTAAATTTGTGCTCCACTGGTTGAACATATACAATCTCCTGATCATCTCCTTATTTATTCTTGTTGGAACCATCATTTTGTTATGAGAATTCATTAATCTTCACATAATTTTCACTTTCTATCAACTTGTTGGTTCTCTTGTTTAGACGCTTGTATTCTTTTCTCTTTGTAGAATAACCCAGGAATATTCCTGCATCACTCTTAGGATCAAATTTCCTTGAATAGTCATCTCTCTTCATGTAGCATCTTCTCCCAAAAACTTTGAAGTATTTCACATAAGGTGTGTGACCATGCCATAACTCATATGGAGTCTTATCGGTGCCCTTCTTCACCTATACCTGGTTCAATGTATAAATAATAGTGCTGACAACTTCTCTCCAAAACATCTAAGGCACATCTCTTTGAATCATCATTGTTCTTGCAACATCAATAATAGATATGTTCCTTCTCTCTGCAATCCCATTTTGTTGAGGAGTTCTTGGTGTTCACATTTGCCTCTTAATTCCATGTTCTTCACAAAACTCAGTGAATTCCAAAGATGAGAACTCACCACCTCTGTCGGATCTCAAGCACTTCAGACTCTTACCTATTTCCTTTTCAACTCATGATTTGAACACATTAAACATATAGAATGCATCTAATTTCTCTTTTAGAAAAGTAAGCCGCACCATCCTAGAGCAATCATCAACAAAAATCATAAAGTACTTATATCCATAATAGCTTCTTGTTCTCATAGGACCATACAAATCAATATGTATTAAATCCAAAATACCTCCAGATGAAAATGACTTACTGATAAAAACAGAGCTAGTTAACTTTCCCAATTGACATTCCTTGTACATGACAATGTCTGGTTTCACTAGTTGTGGAAAACCTTTAACAATATTCATCTTACTCATTTTGACCAAACTATCAAAGTTAACATGGAAAAATATCCTATGCCACAACCAATTATCATCAAATTTTACAATCAAACAACTCTTTACTTTAGTATTTCGATGGAATAAGTTACCTTTAGTCTGCATACCGGTAGCAATCAGATCACTAGATCTTCCAAGTATCCTGCATACACCTCCTTTGAAATCTACAAGATAACCTTTTTTATTCAATTAGATACACTCAAAAAATTATACCCTACGCCTTCTACCTAGTAAACATCATCACAATTTGTTTTTCTATTTAGTGCAATAGATCCTATTCCTTTTACTAAGCAAGGAGAATTGTTACCAAACCTTACCACTCCACCATCACATTCTTCCAACTTAGTGAGCTTACTCCTGTCACTGGTCATATGATGTGTACATCCACTATCTATTAGCCAATCATTACCATGATCCATGCTTGAAATCAAGGCTTTTTCACCATCTACAGGGGGATCCTCCTTAACAACAACAAAGATAAATTCTTCTTCATTATCCTAAGATTCCTTTACCAGTAACCCCCTCATCAGCAACAACAAAACAAGTCTTCTTGCTCTTATCCTTGAATCTCTTAGGATTTTCCTTCTTATCACCATCAGGACACCTGTCAGCAATGTGTCCAATTTTGTTACATGAGAGGCATTTAAGAGGTAGCTTTCCCTTGTACTTACCGATTCCTCTAGGTAACCTCCTAGAAAGAAATGCTTCCAACTCTTTGTATTTCTTTTCCTCAAACAAGATAGAATCATAATCATTAGAGTGACTTGACATAGAAGAAGATTCATGACTAACTTCCTTTCCTGAGATATAGATGCCCTAAATGCATCTTCAACCATTGGAATACTATTATCATAATTGCTAAGTTCAAATACAATCAAATTCCAATCAATGCATCAAGAGTGACAATTTCAATTCCTAAAGATCTTAACTCCTGAATAGCAGAAACCCTAATGGAATAAAGAGGTAACAAGGTTATCAATACTTTACTTACCACATTATCTTCTTCAATAGTTCCACCAACACTTTTGATAGCATCAACCACTTCTTTAATTCTTTGACCATCCAACCATCCTCATGTCATTAAATTTTCCTTTTAGGCTGTCAACCTTAGCTTTCTTCACATGTTTGTCACCACCATACACTAACTTCAATTTCTCCCACACATCATAGGCGGTTTCAAGATCTTGGATATCAACAAAATCTGAATTTGATAATGTACTTGCAATGGCTTCCATGGTTGTAGTATTCTCTTGTTGTTCCCTTAGCTAATCTGCATTGAGAGTGTCGGTTAGTGCAACATACTTATTAACAACATGATTCCAATAATGGTTGTCCATAACTTTTAGATAAAGCTTCATTCTACCACTCTACACCGAGTAGTTCTCCCTTGTGAATTTAGGACCTTCATTCCTTATCATTCTCATATCTTGACCTCAAGTTGTTAAGCTTCACCACAAAGAGGACCAAGGCTCTGATACCAATTGTTAGTCCTAAGGGTCCAAGATTACTGAGAAGGGCAGGGGGGGGTCGATCAGTAATCAAAGATATTTGAAAATTTCCACTTCTTTAACTCAAAACCAACATTCACAAGTTTACCTATTTATAAGTAAATGAAACTTAATCAAATAAACACAACCGCCACAATGCATGCAACACATAACACAAATAATTTCATGTGGAAACCCAAATGGGTGAAAACTATGGTGGGAATGATGACCCACAAACAATGTACTCTTCTGAAGTATGCCCTACTAGGAGCTTAACCTTGTTAGGAGTTTACAAAGACAATCTTAGGTGCCACCCAGTTATGGGATTTACCTCTAGCCCTATTAGGAGATTTACCCTGTTAGGAGTAACTCTATTAGGAGATTTCAAACTCAAGTTAATGAGATACTCTGTTAAGAGATTTACAAATAATAACTATTAGGGTCTACCTAGTTAACGGATTTACAATAGGAAATCTATTAGGGTCACTTGATCTGGAAATAGAAACTCCTTTGCTTGATCAGATCCTTTGTAACACATACATTCTCTTCTTAGAAGACTATGATACACCTTGTCTTGATCGCACCTTCACATCCATGATCTACACACACACATCTTTTATTTCCTGATATAAATATCACTACTTGAGCCCTAAGACATCGTCCACCTAAATCTCAGCTAACACATTTGAAATCACTTTTTCAATCTCCGCACTCATAGAGATCACACTAAAAAACACATCCCAATATAAAAAACATCTTTACCAAATAGGTCGACTATATGATAGACCCTTACAATTTATTTTATCAAGAACAATCAAACACGTTTTGACCAAATCATCCTTCATCTTGATAAAACATCTACCTTGATCAATGTAATTCTAACTCATCACCAAAAATGAATTGAGACATGTCAGCATGACAACTGGAACACAAATGATTCATCACAACTCTATTTTCGATCGCCAAAAGAAGATCTACGATCGGCAGCTCAAGAGCACTATCACCTTTCACTGAAACAACTTCTGTAACCACAAAATATGCTTACCCATCATCCAAATCAGTTGCGGTCATAACCCTGAACTCAATAGAGTATCAACAACACAATTCTATGATCACGTCACCTAACTCATCATAGATTTGATAAACCAATCAAATCACTCATTCCTAGTGACAGACTATTCTAGCAGTTTCCCTGTCATACTTCAAACAACCATAACTTACACAAATCACACATTCAACAGTTGTGATCATACAATTGTCATCTAAAGACATTCCCAAGTCTCCCTTAAGGATCGCGACTAATGAAACCAATCGCAACACATTTTCCATCCTTCTCACATACTTGGCAACACACTAAGAACACTATGTCAATACTTGACATCAATGATAACACAATAACTAATCATCTCATCACCAAATCTGTACCATCACATCACTTACCATTAGTGCATCAGTTATGCCAACATGTTCTTTAAGGAAGTTGTACGGATCCATGCGTTGCCAATGAACATAGTATCTAATAGGGACTCCAATTTTGTTGGACACTTTTGGAGAACCCTATGGAAAAGGTTGGGAACACACCTTGCTTTTTGTTCTGCATACCACCCCCAGACTGATGGGAAAACTGAGGTGGTGAACAAATCATTGGGTAACCTTTTTAGATGCTTAACTTAGGAGGATGGACAATCATGGGATATGGTGATACACCAAGCTTAATATGCTTACAATGACTACCAATAAGAGCACTTGTATGAGTCCTTTTCTAATTGTTTATGAGAACCATCCAAGGGGTGTTTTTGAATTGAGAGATTTACAAGGAACAAAAATCAGAGGTGCTCAATTAGATGATTTTGCTGTGGTCATAAAAGAAGTTCATTAACAGGTCAAACATAACCTTCAAGATACTGTGGCAAAATATAAAGAGAAGGCAGACACAAAAAGGAGGGACTTGTAGTTTGAAGTGGGTGATTTGGTGATGGTACATCTAAATAAGAATAGACTTCCCAGGGGAAGCACACAAAGCTCATGATGAAAAGAGTAGGGCCTTGCGGGATAATGCAAAAATATGGACATAATGTATACAAGTTGGAAGACATTGTTATTTCTCCAGTCTTTAATGTTTCTGATCTTACCCCATATAGGAGCTCTGTGACTGTAGGAATTTATATAGATAACGGAGCTAAGGAGGAAGAAGCTTGGACCAAGGAACTACCCCCAAGCTAACCATTGAGGTTGGAAGCCATTCTAGATAGTAGGGAAGCCAAAAAGACGAGGAGGAAGACATAATATAAGCATTTGGTCAAGTGACTGGGACTTACCACAGATGATGCAACATGGATGCAAGAAGAGGACATAAAGCAACATGTAGTCATTGTAGAAGAACTCGTCTATAAGAGAACTTGAGATTCTTTTCACCGGGGGAGTATGGTGCAAGAGCACCAATTAGAATAGGATGTTCTATTAGAGACCAATGAATGCAATAAGGTCCAATGGACCAAATGTTGTTATGTTGTAACCCTTGCAAGGGATTTGAAAGGCTATGTTAGCCAAATTTCTAGTTTAGGGCCAAAGGGTCAATTTGTGTCAAATAAGTCCAATAGGTGAAATTCAAGTTGCAACGTCATATTTGGGTCTTTTTACCCATGTATGGACCAAATGTGATGAGTTTGTGGTCGTAGGATAGTTAGGAAACAAAGATGTTAAAAGTTGTCATGACAACTTTGCAACTTTTCAAGCAAATTTTGCAACTAATGTAAACCAACGGTCAACTAATTCAAAAATTAGTTGGAACCGATTGGGATAGTTGAGAAATACCTATGCAAGCCTTAGGGCACAAAGAGATCTAGTTGTTGTTGAAGGAGTGAAGAGACAATAAACTAGTTTCATTTTCCAATGCAATTTTTCTGAGTTTTATAGTGTACGACCTTGTACGGATTGAATAGATAGATCTATGCACATGGTTAGGTAGATTTATGAGTTGGTCTTCTTTTGCAATTGGTTTGAGGGTCTGGTGTTTTAAATTGAAGCAAGTTTAATCTTTTTGGTGGACAGTGCCGTTAAAACCTAGGGTGATTAGGGTTTTTAAATCAAATGGGGTTTTCTTGACTTTCCACTATCCAAAATTCACGACCTTTGGTAGAAAGTTAGGTCCCCCAATGTACTTTTAGATTCAAATGGTTTTGGATTGGAAAGTGGAGATGGTGAATGGGAATGAGCAATAAAAGACCAGGCATCTTCATGTGACTGGTCACGGTTTGATGAGAAGTTTGGATGCAGAGGTACAACCGAGTTGCTTAGATCCAATCTAATGGTGGAATTGGTGGTTTTGAACTTATACAAACCCATCCCAAGTAGTAGTTTGAGGGATTTTCCCCATTCTAGTGGGGTTGCTTTGCAAAAGTGACCTAATTTGGTCAATTAGGCCCCGGGTAACAATCTAGAGTTAGGTCCTTTAAAAGCTTGGTCAAGATCCCCTTTTGTAGTATGTTACTAAGCATCCAAAAGGGTATTTGAAATTGGAGTTTGTTTGGGTGATCTTTGGGAAATTTAAAAGTTGTGTGAAAAACTCCTTAGGCAGGGCTAGTAAGAGACTAGGCCTAATGGAGGCATCCGACCCCTAAAGGGTTAAGGACAATGAAATAGTATTGGGATCGGGTTGTACTTGTCGATTGAAATCAGTACTTGCAAAAGGAAGGGATCTAATTCATTTGTGTGATGTGGAGATCCATCATGGCCATATTTGTAGTCTTAAGGGAAGTCAAGAGCCTAAGTCGAAGGGGTGGGCTTTTGATGTGAGAAGTTGTATAGTTGGAGGAGTAATCCCTCTTGTAGTGCCTCAAGGTGAAGTGGTTGAGAGAGAGAAGTTAGTGAGTTGTGGGTTATGAGTAAGAAATTCCATAGTTTCCCTATTGCTCCTCATCATAGTGGGACCTGTAAAGCAAAATCTTAACAAGTATCATTTTTATCTTCATTGTATGAGTTGTCTTCCACCAATGTAGAATTAATATGGAACTATTGAACCTACAACCATCATTCATGTTTTACAAAAAAATGTCAAACCTTTGACCATTTTTCATGTTCCGTAACAACTTGATTGTCCATATTCATCCTTTTATAGCACGTGTGATCTATTTTTGATTCTAAATATGAGACATAGTATATGGAACTACCGAGTACAATATACATGAGACACCTAATTATACTACAAATGAAATGTATATACCTTATCTTATTCAACCTGAACCTGGTCATAGCGTTTTCTTACCATCTAAATATTTCAGAACATACGGATAAACTGCCTCCCTTTAGAAGACTTCGAAGATTCTCCTCCGGAATTTAATTTATTGAGTTCAAATGGGGATTTGACTTGGTAACACAGCGTGATGTGATTGACGCACTCACGCTTTAAATGGTCGTGAAGTACTGATTTTGTACAGTCGGTGTGTGAAAATATACCTAAAGTGGGGAAGATATGCACGTTAAGCCTTGTGGGGCTGGTTTCATCAGCGTTACACTCGCCTAACGCGGTTTGGCGGTGGATTAATCTGCCCGCAACTTTCACGGGCCCGGCTTCCATTGACTCTGGTCATATGATGGACCACCCGCCCACAACTTATGAAGGCTAACTCTACTACCATGCTACCTTAGGTTTTATGTTCATAACATGTTTGGTTAATCATAGAGAATGTCTAAAGAATATTCATTGCATTTAAATGGACATTTACAAGTATGTTTAACATATTAGTAGGCTTTATGTTTCCACCCTATTGGGTCTATTATAGTTTGTTCAAAGAATATCTAAATGGACATTTACAAGCATACCTAATATGTTATTAGACTTTATATTCACAATGTTTTTGACATATTATAGAGATTGTCTAAAGAATATCCATTATGTTTTAAATGGACATTTACAAGCATGCCTAACATGTTATTAGGCTCTACATTCACAACACTTTTTACTCCAGCATAAAGATTGTTCGAAGAATGTCCGTTGGATTTAAATGGACATTTTAAACTCAAACTCAAACTTGGAAACCACCAAGCAATTAAAGCGTTGATGCCAATAAAAGGCACTAATGAGAATAATAAAAAGGGAAATGTAATTATATACAAAGTTTCAATCTAATCTTCGTATAACTAATTGTTGCAAAATGTGATTCAAAATTTTGAAAATGTATGCTATAAAAGGAGATATCACATTTATTGTTAAAAATTATATAGAATCATTTTAATTAATAGATATTTAATTTATATACAATTGTATTTTTAATAAGATATATTTAAATTTTCAAAAGGTATCTTTAAATGAATAATTGCCATACAAATCATTTGATAAAGACCAAGAAGAAGATTGTTGCCTTACTTCAATTCTTCACTCAATCTTTTGAAGTTTACTTGAAGCATCAAGTGGTATGCACATGTTAAATAGATTGGTAAAGATTCATAAAGTAACTATGGAGGTTGCTAATTTTTCTTTCAAGAAATAGAAATTCAAAAATGTTTCCTTCTAAGACTAGAATAAAAAGGCCCTCCTTTTTTTTCAAGTTAGCAAGAATAGAGACAAAGGGTTGAAGGATTATTCAAGTAGTTTACAAAGTCATTACCTTTCTAATTGCTTGTGATGGTAGGGAAATAATAATTGCTCATATGCTCGTTGGAAACATGAATTTTCGTAGGTTGATAATGTGTCTTAAGGACATTTGTGTGGTCCACTTTCATTTGGAAAAAAATGGATTAAAAAGGCTAAGATCATACCAAAATATAAAGAGTATGGTACCAAAGTGCTAGCATCTTGGATTTAAGACAATTCACATCTAGATGCCAAAATAAATACAACATAAAATATAAAATTGCAAGGTTGTCCAATTTATGGCATTACACTCATAAAAGCAAGATTTGAAGAATAAGTTGAATTTATCTCAAGGGGTGACAGTGATGCAAGAGCATCCTTGGGTCGTGGCAATCTTGCATCACCCAAAAAGTTTTTTCTTTCACTTTGTTGATGTTCTGTTCCAGTTGGGTTGTTTCTGTGTTTTAGGTAGTGATCATCCTAGTTGGCTTGTTAACTTATGCAATCCTTATGATGTGTTCTAGACATCATGGAGAACCTTTGTCTTGCTTCACATCATGTTTCGTTCTTTCTTGGAGAATATATCCTAAGCTTGGTCTAGTCCTATATTGTTCTTCCTGTTCTAATGGTCAGGTTGGCATGATTTGGCTTGCGATGGTGTTTCACAATCAGCGATGCTAATTGGTGCATTTCTTTATGATCTTATTGTTAGAATAATAAGCAGAAAAATGCAAATATTAACACACAGAAGAGAACACAATAACACAGAAATTTAACGTGGTTCACCCAATCCCTGGGCTACGTCCACCAACAGCGAGTCCAATGTCTTTATTATTATCCAGTGATTACAATTCGAAACCTGCAACTCAATACCGTCACATGAAGCTACGAAAATCCCTCATACAATCGAATCTCAAAACCCTAAGCCCTTTTCACAAGTATTTTTGACTTAACCTAATTAGGGAAAAAAATACTCCAACTAATAGAAAATTGATGGCCGACCCTTTACAATATTATTAAGTCATTATTGGCGTCGAGGGGCGTTGCCCCTCGACCCTGCCCTGGGGCGCTGCCCCAAAGGGCCCCTGCAAGGGGCACTACCCCTTGACCCCATCAGGGTCTCTGCCCCTTGACCCCACCTGGGGCGCTGCCCAGGACCCCGCAAGGGGCTCTGCCCATTGACTTCGAGCTTGGGGGCACTGCCCCCAATCCCCTGTAGATAAGTCTGGGGGGAAACAACGCTGAAAGAACCTGAGTCTGATTAGGCTCCACATACATAACACTTATGCTCATGACCAACCTCCTTGTGTGATTGCACTTTATTTCATATCTATTTGGGGTGTTCTTGTGGATTTAGGTCCTGACCTATTCGTTGTAATACGTTTTCTTCTTTCTTGGAGAATGTGATCTCTTATGGCCGACTTGTAGCTTGCGATCTTGTATATATTTGTGGTGTTGGGTCCTTAGTGGGAGAGCTTGGGGGTAACTCAATTGTAGGTGTTTAACATCCAGTATGGATCTGGATTTATTTATGTAATCAGACATGTAAGCTGGCATGTAGCTGGGCATGTATGATGTAAATCTTGAGTATCTGATAATGTGAAGGTTTGATTGGCATGTTTCTTGTTCATTATTGAGTTCTTAATGATCTATAATTGATTGTTTCTGTTGTGTTGACACTTGTTGCATTGTTGGACCATCTCTATTGGGGAAACTATGGCCATGACTGCACCAAGTGGTATCAGAGCAGGTTGATCTTCTCATGTTAACAGATCGAGTTCCTGAGCTTGCGAAGCCCTAGAAGTGTTTTTTGTGGTATGACATAGTGTGGACTTGGCCCGCAATTACAGAGGACTTGCACAATGGTATCGCTAAGGAGATTGTTGTTGGTTGAGAAAAAGTGTTTTGATTGTTGAAGGTGAACAAATTGTCGAGTTGGAGGCAGGCTACAAGTGTGTCCGATAGATCGTCGAGTGAGAGGCAATTAGCACCTTGTAATCAGATCGTCGAAGCTGAGGTAGTTGCACCTAAAGATTGGAAAGATGTCTCCTAGAAGGATGAACCCTAGAAGGCTAGAATAAATGATGGAGGACTTTAGAAATGAGATGAGGAATATGAGGAAGATGCTGAAGATCTTGAGACTGTAGATGTTGAGATCCCTGCAGATGAGGAAAGATTGTTAAAGGCTCTGGCACAAGTAAGTAGTGTTGGTATTATGATGAATTTTGGTAGGGAATTGATGAGTTTAAGTTTTTCATTGATGACAACTTATTAATTCTATTAATTTTTGTGTATAGGTTACCCTAACAGATTGCCAGGATGAATAGGTGATGTACATATGCTAAGTGTTCTGATTGGTGAGTAGGAAGACATGACCATTTTGAGTTTTGAGTAGAACTTGAGATGGTGAGAATATTGGGCGATGCGATCATTACCAGAGTCTTATTATGATCAGAGGAGTACAGATTTATGATCGCGACAATTAAATCAATAGTGTGTGTAATTTAGTTTTTAGGTAAATGTTCTATGTGAACCAGTTGAGTTACTGATTGATACCTGATGGTCAGATGGTTAAGGCGGTTAAGTTAATGATGATGTTTTGTATTAAATGTTGGTATTATGTTTTTGGGCCAACATGTAAATATTTATCGATGCAAAGTTTCATGAATTAAGTCATTTGAGGGACAACTTGTGGATTGTTTTTAATGTTTAACTGACTTAAGAACAACTATAAAAAGGGATGCTAAATCAGAGATTTAGGGTTATTGATCATGTTTTTGGTGGTTACAATGAGAGACAGAGATTGTGTCTTATGTCAAGTGATCAGAGATTGGATTGGATCTTACAGGCAAGCAGTGCTATCAAAGATCAGTGATTCGAGTTCATTGCTCAAGGCTAGATCAAGAGGTTAGCAAGGTTAAATCCCTTAATAGGATGGATCCTAACAGATATTTTTTTGTAAATCCTCTAACAAGGTGACTTCTGAGAAGGAGTTCAAAATCCTCTAGCAAGGTAGATCTTAACAGATCTTATTGTACTTCTAACAAGGTACTAGTTACTCCTAATAGGGTGTTGTAAGCTCTTAACCGAGAAACTCTTTTATCTGAAGTGAAGAGATTGTGGGTGTCATCCCCACTGTGGTATTTTACCCCTGACAAGGGTTTACACAATAAAATTTCTGGTGTTATGGTTTATGTTTTGTGTTTGATTTTTTACTTTACATATATTGCATAGTTACAGTTACTTGTTTGATTTTGTAAAAGTTACCTAAGAGCATAATCAGATCTTTGATTGAATTATTATATGTTCTTTTTTCACTAATTCACCTCCCTCGCAGTGCTTCTATATATTAACAATTGGTATCAGAGTTGAGTTCCCTTGAAGAAGTCTAACAACTTGGGAGAGATTTGGGAGAGATCCTTAAGGAAGATATGGATTTTTATAGAAGACAACTTGTTGAGGCTGAGGACATGACTGAGAAACTTAAAGACCAGTTGAAGATATCTACGGGTAAGAGACATGAGCTTCTTGAATAGATGACTGAAAGCTAAGATCTTATTGAACACCTTTATAATAAAAGTGGATATGATGAATCTGTAGTTGAAGTTGTAACTTTGGATAATGAGTAGCTTTCCAAAGATAACAAGGACATGCATAAGATGCTTAAAAAGATGAAGCAGGAAAAGAAAAACATGTAAAAGGAGATGGAAAACTTCTCATTGAGAAAGGGTGAAGTGCTATAAGAAAGGAGAGCTACAGACGAAGCTAATAAATTTGTTGAGGATACCCTAAAAGACAAAAAATGAAGCCAATGTAGCATAATAGGAAAAACATAGTTTCATATCTAGGGTTCATGTCCACTAACAACAGGGTTAACAAAAGATGATAATGAAAAACACTGAATGATATGCATAGATGAGCTATAAGTCCCAGATTTCCCAGTGTGGCAACCAAGGGCTCTGATACCAGATGTAATGCCCCAGCAGGGAACCCAGGAGCACAACACATATAAAACCTCTAAAAGACACAAATAATAAGTTTTTTGTTAACTAGAATAATATATGTCTTTACACTTCATGTTTCCAAAACATAATTAAGCACTTGTTTACAAATTCCAATGCAAGATTTATTCAACCTAAGTCCTCACAGGTTCCCTAATGTGCTACTAGAGCAACATTATCTAACTATTTACATTTAAATGATATTCATTTAATTACGAGCTTAATTGGCCCATGTTCATTTTAATGCACTAAGATAAATGTTCCTAAATAATTAATTTTATTAAACATGGATTATAACATCATTATTCATCTCATCAACTCATGGAATTAATTCATATCAATTGAACATAAACATCTTCTATTCTTTATATCACTGTCCTTTAATCATTTAGGTAAGAGATTAATATTAATTAAGGTAGGCATTATCCTAAGTACTTCATAGAGTACTCATACTCTTTTTGATTCTGTAAGTAAACATGAACCAACCATTACAATCAAGTTACTATCTTATTTTATTGTTTCATAACTATTCATTATTCCAGTTACTTATCTACCATTTCACAATAACTTCCTTTGAACCTTTCATCAAGGGAAAATATATATTCTTTCTTAGGTACATCAATACATAACTATATCTAAGTTCATTTTATTTATAGATAGATATCATAAGAGAATAGGAGGAATATGAAGAAGTAACATAAATAAATTTCTTTCTAACACTGATAACATGTCCAACACATCAAATAATTTTCCCCCCTTTCTTTTTACCTAGAACTACCCATTCACTTATACATTACTTTGAAATAGGATTACATCAATATACATCATTATAAGCCACACATACATATGAATCCTTTAAGGAGATTACAATCACATGAATACATATACATTAGTACATTTCAACATAATATAATATCCAATAAGAAGTTTTCAACTGCAAATCTAGAAAGGAGCATGTGCAAGGATCATCCATGAGACCATGAACAATAGCTCAATAAATAAATATTAACCACCCAACCACATGGGATTAATAGACCCATTCCCCTGAGCTAAGAGATAGAAAACAAGGCCCACATAAGAGGTATTAACAAGAACATCCCTAAGGTAGTGATAACCTTTTCCCAAAATCACAACACAAAAAGGAAAGACAAGAAGACAAACATGACCACCAGAGGCATGATTACAATTGTAGGGACTCTAAACTACAAGATAGGCGAGTTTAATTTCATATCCCTCACCCCTTGGATTACCCTGGTACTATCCTTCCTGGCCCCCAAGTAGGCACATGCGGAACCAAACACCTTTCATGGAGACAAGGTTGTTCGATTGTGTCATCACAAAGGCACCTTCTCCCACTCCCATCCCTAGTCTATACTAGCACTAGTGGAATGGGTGAGGCCTAAAATTAATCTTTTTTAGTGTGAAATCCCCCAATCCCAATAATTTTTATTAGTGCTATCACTTGAATAAGATAACTCAACAGTGGGTTACCCTGGCAGCCACTTAGGACCCCAACCCCTCATTGTGAGCCACTCACCTAGTGTACTTAGGCTCCCTAACTCCAAAAATTCATCATAAGCACATATGAGATCCATAATTAACAGTAAAATAATTCACATCAATGAAATAACAACAATGTATTGAGTTTAGGAAAGCATATGTTGTCCCTAATCCACTAGACAACCCTAAGCCTTAGTCTAGCACTCAAGATGCACCAAAATGCTTAAAGATGTACTAAATGAACCAAACAAGATATCAAAACCATATTTAGTGTAATAAAGTTCCAAATGGATCATAAATAAGATCCTAAAATCCTCTGGTAACTAACAAGCCTCTAAAACTTGACAACTAAAAAAAATGATTTATTTCAAACAATGGTTAAATGCCAAGAATAGCCATCAATGAACAGTAATATTTATCGTAAAAAAATACATAATTGATCCAATCTATTCGATGATAATTATTTAAACATCATTTCAGACTCTCCCTCTAATTTTTATGAAGATCCAATGGTGGGAAAGAAAGTTATGGCTTATGTTCTAAAACAGAAAACCCTAGTTAGGGTTCAGACCTTTCTTCACTAAAATGGTTGTAACTTCCACAAAACTTAACAAAAATCTACCAAAAAAATATAATATTAAAGATAAGACATATACCTATTCATGATATCAATTTTATACCTTTACATGACCGTACTAGTCTGTACTATTCATAGAAACTTCACTAAAAAATCAAAACAAATAAAGGACAGATATAGTCCAACAAAATGTACATAATAAGGAATTAATTAGAAATTAGAAAGGAAATATTAAAGATACCCATTTGATATCTCAAAATTTCCCTTTCATAACATTAACCAATAAAAACCCTTATCTCAATATAGTTTATTTAAATAATAGATCTCTGAAAATGGGTTACTAGAAAACCTAAGAAAACACATGACAATTTTCACCAAAAAGAGCTCTAACCGTTGAATACTTCTAGAATGAAACGTAAAGATATCATAGATAATTAAATATATAAATCATTCCATATTTAATTAAATAACAATATCATCAAGGGATTCAATCCCTACCTCCGGTCCTGTGAAGATTCAACCAGAGAATAAAGGAGACAATACGACGAAGACAATCTAAATTTGAGACACATCATTCAAAACCCTCTCCACTTTTAGAAATCCCCATGAAAGAAATTACAACACCAAAACAATAAATCCCTCTGTTAACTACTGAAACTCTTACAAAAATGTCTCTCTCCCAAAAGCAAAGAAAGCCACAAATTTTTAAAGAAATATGCTCACAAACACTCCCACACATCTCATAAGTTTTTCTCCAAAATCTTCATCTCCATAAAAAGTAGGGCCAAACTCCCCTCAATTCTTCATAAAAAATCCCCCCTCAAAAGGAAAAGTGAATGAATATAAATAGATTTCCCAAAGGTTGAAAGGAAAGGTAACCAACTCCCAACTAATTCTTAACTAAAGGGTATTATTAAATAAGTTAATATAATTATAAACTCACAACTATATATTACTCAAATATAATTATAATAAATTCTTTTATATTTCATCCATACACATATGTACAATTATCATAATATTTTTCGTATAAGATATAAATAATTACATCAATATTTATGTAAATGTATAGCCTATCCACATTATTTATAATTAACAATTAAGAATACTGTACCTCACATTATTTAATATTTAATTATTAATATTACTATAATTTACCTTAATACCAAAATATACACCATAAACAATATCCAAAATCATGCAAATATAATCACACACACACACACACATATGCATGTATACATATACATATACATATGTATATGCATATATGTGTGCACCCATATATATACACATATATACGTATATAGATATATGTCAAATACCAAATACTATAATCTATATGATGATGAAGTAATAGAACACAACATTAATATTATTACATATTTATAATTATTATAGGATATAACACTCGGATAGAATAAAATCACATTCCTCAAAATAAATCTAGTCATCCAAATAGGCCATAAAATTCAGCTATGAAACACATTGAGATAACCACAAGATCAAACAAGGTTAACCACAACCAACAATGCAAGTCAAGCCAATCTCCTGACCAAGCATGAAACCCTGAAACACAACATAGAAAAGATCAATCAAGAATCATCCCAAGAAGGAGAAATAAATGAAATCAATAAACAAATTATACAACCAAACGCAAGGAACCTCAAGCCACTATCTAAAACCATGCCTGACTAAGAAAGGTAAATAAGGGTTTTCCATGCCGACAACTAAATGACAAAGAAAAACCCCCCAATGTTCCTGAATTGGATAATTTTAAAGGGAGACTCATGCATGGACCTTGGTATTATCTCCACAACAACAAACACTAAGTATTTTGAGGACATGCTCAGACCTATGGAGCTAGGTGAAGTCGATGCCCAGTACCTATAAGCCTACATCACGAAACAAATATACATGTGCATATATACAAAAGATAGTGCAGACAATGACATGGGTCAAGACATTGTGTGGACCTCACTAGGTGACTAACTATAACTTCACCCCTAGTCATACAAGCAGAACAAAGATACATGCACATATGTAAGCACCCAATATACAAGGAATTATTAATCAAATACAGAGTAAGAGTTAGATCAAATTCATAATGTAATCCATCGGGTGATTTGGGTTAGTCTCTTAACCAAAATTAATTGTGAAAGAGATAATCATAATCATGCATGTAATCATACATGATCAATAATCATGTCAATGCAAATTAGAATCATAACATATGAAGAACCTAATCATTAAGCATATCTTGAAACCATATTAAATAATATTCATATATCAATTAAGACATAAGCGTCAAAGTATCTTAATCAACTCTTTAGTCATTATAACTAATTTGTCCAAGGTAATAATAATTATTGATAAGGAGTACCTCACATAGTAACCATTTAGATCTATCATATGACCACATAACATCAAGGTCCTAAAATATCATGGACACATAAGAAGACATGAATACATGTGAAGGAACGTATCTGAAAAATATTTATTATTGTCAAAACTAGGATTTGAAGTTATTATAGTTGGAATAAAATGGATTATGCAAACACCTCAAGAATAATCATACTCTTATCAAAACAAATCATAGAAGTCCCTACAACATTCCATAACTTCCAATAAGCATAGCAAGGACATGTTAGGTTTGGAGGGGTATTACAAAAAATACTCTTACCAGATTTGGGACTCCTCTCGGGCTGTTCATCGATAATGGGATGTGCTTTAGATCTAATAAATTCAAGAAATTTTATGAATCTTATGGTATAGTGATTTTATATGCTTGACCATACCATCCTCAAAGTAATTTTTAGGATGAATCAAGTAATAAAATCATAATAAAGATAATTAAGATAATTATTGGTAATAATTCAAAAAAAGGTTGGGATTCTAGGCTAAGATTGGCACTATGGGAAGATATAATCAATATGAAGAAAGCCTTTGGGAAGTCTCATTTTGAGTTGGTTTATGGAGCTTAGGCTAGGATGTGAGTGCATAATATTTTTCTAGCAACAAATTTATTCTAAATGAGTATTTAGACATTCCTAGCTGCATGGAGAAAAGATAGACTAATTGCCAGAGTTGGATGAAATTAGGGCTGAAAAACAAAGGAAAAATGTAAAGATGCAACAAAAGAGGAATTCAAAATTGACGATCTTGTTCTCATGTGGAATTATAGGAATTCAGATAAGGGGAAGCATGGTAAGTTTGAATATTTTTGGTTGGGTATATTTTTTATCACAAAAAAATACAAAGAAGTCTCTTATTATTTGCAAAGCATGGTGGACGAAGATTAGGAATTTTCAGTACATGGACAATTCTTGAAGCATTTATTTTATTGTATATATTTTCCATGTATTGTAGATTAGGTTTTCCCTATTTTGGTTTTCTTTGTGTATATTAGTCTTTATTTTTTGTCAAATTTTGGTCTACATCACTAAGATGTTTATGGATTCTTCTAATGCCCTATGCTCATTCATCCCCAACTAGAGACACTATTAGAACCTGCAAAAAATTGGATTAAATAGTCTAATTTTTCCTATTTGAAAAACCTCAATCCCAAATCTTAGTAAATACAAATCCTTGATATATTTATTTTCTCATTAATTTCCTAAGGTCAAAAACCCATTTTTTATCACGATCATAGTGTTAAATTTTCCTCATTTTTGTTTATCCTAATGTTTGTATGGGATTAACATTTTATAGTCCAATACCACAATCTTGCACAACTTAAAAGTTAGCCTTGGTAGTCAATAATAAGTTGGTGTTAGAAGAATATTCATTATATGTGTTTACCTTTGAAGGTATTAAAAAATTTAATATTGCTAGTTGTGGCATAATAGGGAGTCATATCTAATATAAAGTCTTTACCACAAGGTCACAGAAGTCAAAGTGCAAGATGAAATTGATTACAATATAGCAGGTGATAATGGTAAGCATTTACTACTTAACACAATCTTGTAATAGTTAAGGTACAAGTTTTATATCCAATGTAAGGTAGAAATATAAGGTGCATTAAAGGGTTATGTTTAACCCGCTATCCCAAAAGGATGTAGAAGTCAGTTCAAGCTTTGACTGCAGTATTATGGGAGTAAGTAAATAAAGGTTTTGTGTATGGACCATGATATCTTGCTATGGTTTTTGTAAAATGTAAGGTATTATTAGTGGTATAGTAGGAAAAATTGAAATGAAAATTTTAAAGAGCCTTGCTAGGCTGCAAGAATGGAAAATTCAACACATTTTTATGGTGTGGTATAGAAAGATGATTGTAAACTAAGCAATTAGGAAACCATGACATTGTTGGTGTAATTGATTTTGGTTTCAATTAAGCAGTTGAATCAAGTAGGTAATAAATGAATTTACTCAATAATGTATTGGTATTGTGTTGGGAGATTGTTGGTATTGTGCTAGATATTGAGGTGCAGTCATAAGGAGTCACTTATTTGGTTTTCATTTATGGAAACTAAGCTAGTACAATGTAACTGAGTCAGTACAGTCATGAAATACTACAAATGAAGTGAAGATACAATCGGTAAGAAGGTAATGTTCAAAATTGGCTAAGTTCACAAGATCGATGACAATGAGAACATCACTTTGGTGGCGATCATGGTAGAAGTGGAATTATAAGGAGCGGTCACAAATACAAAATCAACATGTTTAGATTGCAATGTGGTTCATATTGGAATTATGATAAGTTTTGGAGGTGATATGCAGAGTGGTCATGAGTGGATGCATGATTGGTTGTCCTTGATGGAAATGTATTCAAATATCATGATTACAGTGACCGGTAAGAACTGTACAATGATTGGTAAAGGAAAGATAAACTATGTATGTTGACTGGTGTTCAGGAAGAACAATATTAGAAAGATTGTGGTAGTAGTCGAGTTGAGGAAAGATTCAGATGTTGCGCTCAGAGACACAATATGTATATATTATGATTAAGCTATGATTCAAACCACAACTTATTTGGTTGAGCGGTGATAGAGTTTTGAGTGTCATAGACACTAAGACAGACAAAACTCTTATGTTCTTGATCAACCGGTCAATAGATCACAGATCAGTGAGTGGTAAATTATATGTAATCATTTCCAAAGATATGATGAAATGGAATAAAGGGTATACATCTAATATATTGGTATTTATGAGATCGATGCAAGCATTTAAGATAGATTTGAGGTTTTGCATTGGAGGAGTCAAAACGTGTTTGACTACCTTGGAGATATAAACTTGCAGATCTTTTTTTGACCTAACACAATCATGATAAATAATTTAGGATATCAAGAATCTCATCCTTTGGCACCTCTGAGAGGTTTTCACCATTAGATACGTCTTTTGTTTTTACTATTTTAGGATCTGATACTGCCACAACGTGGTTTTCACCATCAGTTCCTTTTTTCTTTATATTCTTCAATTTTTGACTGAGAAACTTGATATCCTCTTGTGACATGTTCATGCTCCTTGCATTGGTGGAAGAAGGGTAAGGTTCACAACAATTTAGATAGCAAGCCAAAATGTACTCATTGGGAAAGGTGAGGATAGGAGTAGGATCTGTACTAGTCCAATCAATTAGGTCTGGGTTTATCAAAGATAAGGAGTCAGACTCTGGGAAGGATAGCATCGCGTTAGCATCATGACTATCAACTGACATGACATGTCCTGTTAAGTTAAGTTCTTCGATGTTTAGATCAATAAGAGTTAGATCGCCATTAAAAGGATCGTTGTTAGTTATATGCGGACCACACTCTAGTGACTTGTCAGTAGAACTTTCATCATCATCTCTTCATAAAATGAGGCTTCTTTCTTGTTGCCTATGAAGTTCTTCTAGACTTATGAGAACACTAGTCTCTCCATTAATGATTGAGGGAAGGAACTCTTCCTCTGCTTCAGGAATATCACTATTGTTGGGAGTAGTGTTAGAATGTTCATTGGGTGTTGAGGGAGCCACATACATGTGAATCACATCTATTTCAATGTCCTCTATGGTGACAGATAGCTCATCCCATTCATAATCATGAGAGTTGGTTATTTCATCATCAGACCTATTTAAGAATTTTGTAATAGTTATCTGATGTAATCGGTTAGCCACCTGTGGATCAAAGTGTGGTAAATCAAGGATATGTGTGATTGTGAATAACAGCCCCCAGTTAGGATGTAAATCTTGTTGTTGGGGTGTGCTCTCTGTAGCCATTTCTATCAATGGTATCTATGGATCATCTTCTGTTGTGTCTCCTACCTCTTGCATAGGAGCCTGTGCTAACAAAGGTATGTGAATGTCATGTGGTACCTCAAATCTTGGTACATAGAGCTCTCCTTGATAGTTGGGATTCCCTGTGCCAACATGTAATAATATTTCATAGGACCATGGTTCTAGTTCTATCTCTTTTGTTTCATCACTCCCTTTGTCAGAGATTGAACTATCTTTTGAAGCAGGTTTTTCAAATTCAGTATTAAAACCTAGTCTTGTTTTGTCTCTGGTAGTCCTGAACTCCATGTGTACAAGTTTAATAATTCCTCTTCCTATGTCGTTTAGAGGTCATTTTCCTTTGTATCCCATTTTCTTGAGGAGATCATATCCTTTACCATACTGTTCTAGGGATATTTCTACATGTTTGACCTCAACTTCCTTTGGTTCTCCTTTGTAAAGCCAGTCCAAGACTGCCTGTTCTTCTATGTTATCTAAAGAAGATGTGGATGCATTAACCATGCCAGTTGCTTTGTGGATTTCTGGCTCCTTGGATGCAATAGGTGTGAATGTTGAGGAAGTTTTTCCATAGGATCTTGGTGACACCAGAAGTTCTGTCAGTGATGGAGTCATGTCCAGCTTGTATTCTCCCATACCCGTTTCTTCAAGTTTTAAGGTTTTACCAAAACTCTTCATAACCATGTCCTTGGTAGTCTCAGGAGAAATCTCATCCATAGCTTCTTTGTTATGTGGAATCATACTACTTGCTTTGATATTGTTGCAAGTATAATTAGCATCCGCAGGAATTGTCACTTCCACCCCATTATGCGGGAACTTGATACACTGGTGGTAAGTAGACGACACAGCTTGCATTTCATGAATCCATGGTCGCCTCAACAGGATTTTGTAGGCTAGGGGTAGATCCAAAACTTGACATATGACATTCCTTTCAATCAGCCCGACTCTGATGGGTAGAACAATAAGACCTTTAGAGGATCTTTCTTCCTCATCATAAGCTTTGATAGTTATTTTTCTTCTAGAGTCAATAGTCTATTCTGAGTGACCCATTTTATTGATTAGATTAAGTGTACAAATATTCAATCCTGTGCCTCCATCTATCAATACACATCTAACATGGGATTTATGAATGAGGACTTCAATATGGAGGGGTTGATTGTGTGGATGTGTCAATGATTTATCATCTTCCTCAGAAAAGGAGAGATAATGTGGCGCTGAGATGTGATTGACCGTCGCTTGGAATTTGTCTATATCAAGGTCCTTTGGTACATTTACGAAATGTAGGGCTTGTTCTAGGATTTCCCTATGTACTGTGGATATTTTAAGCAACTCAAAAATGGAAATTTTGGCAGAGGTTCATTGAAATTGGTCCACCAAGTCATACTTTGTTGCAAGAATAGTAACCGTGTGTTTTGCTACTGGTTTAGGGATAGTAATAATAGGCACCTTGGACGGTGATGCTATTTTTGGGCAAGAATTGGGTCCTTTGATCGTGACCTGTGCTTGGCTCTGAGTCACCGCATTTGATTGGAAAGAAACCCCTTTAATTGTGACCACATTAATTGATTAAGTTTTAATGTCTAGCATATTGATTACGTTATCATTATTGGAGTAGGTGTAGTTTACTTCATTACCTTTCCCTTTAGATGCTTCTCCCTTCTCATAATTAAGGAATGGTTTATTGAATGCGGTATGATCTTCGTTGGTAGTGTGTCCCTCTACTTTGATCTTTCCTCCTTCAATGAGGTTTTGAATAACATGTTTAAGCTTAAGGCAATTGTTAGTCTTGTGTCCTATGTTTTTGTGAAAGACACAGTAAAATTATCATCTCACCACCTTGGTTTGACCGTTGGTTCCCATGGTTTGGAATCTAGGATTGTGAGAACTTTGTTGTCTAATAGTGTCTTCAAAATAGTCTCGAGAGGCTCTCCCAAAGGAGTGAATGTTCTTTGAGGTTTTGAAGTCCATGGTTGACCCTTTCTATTATCATTGTTTTCTTTGGGTAAGGGGGTTGTTACCTTGGCATATTTTCTTGCTTGCATGCTGTTAGTTATATTGAATACCTCAGGTTTACGACCAATATTGGATGCATCTACTACACCATCATTGACAACATTTTTGTTTTGCTTCCACCATTTAGGCTTGGAGTTGGAGTTGTGATGCAGAGCATCATACAAACCACTCAATATCTAGGATCTTGATGATCCCATCTTCATTTAATCATTGAAATAATTTAAAAGAGGCAAATACTATTTTCTTTCACAAGATCAATCAACAGCAAAATACTTGTTTGCTTCCTTTAACAAACAACTTC
>MU225720.1:1332686-1367743 GCA_018584345.1 Thuja plicata
ATCACTCCTTAATGGAATGTGACAACATTAGGAGGTGGGTTAGGATAGAATTAGGATTAGAATTAGATTTAGCAAGGGTGAATGGGTTGGGATAGGTTCAAACCCAGAGTCAAAGTGGTTGAAGTGGCTTAGGTTGGGGTTTAGAGGAATATTAATGAAATGAATAAAACTTATTTAATTCATTCAAAAATAAGAATATCAATTATTTAAGCTTTTAATTACTTTTTAATAATCAATAGGACTATAGCCAATTTAATTAAATTAATTAGGCTAGGGGATTGGTTCCTTTTGCAAGTGAGCAATTGATTTAGGATTTTATTTAATTCCTTGCAAATTACTAATCTTAGCCATGTATTTGATTGATTATTTGATTTGGCTAGAAGTAACTAATTTAGTGATTTGATCATCTTAAGAGATTAAATTGATTTCAAATGAATTATGCCAAGCAGTAATAGGGTAATTTGGACATAATTGGGGGTATGATCATACTTAGGGAAAATAGGGTCTGTGGTCAGAGCAGACCAAATCTAGGTGGTTACAACCCCATGATATCAAAGATCATTTTTGTCTAGCCTCTTAAGTATTAATAAAGAAGAGAGAAATTTTAGAAAAATAATACTTTGGCTAGAAGCACTAGTATACACCTCAAGAATTCTTTTTATGGAATGAGACTCACCAACAAAAGAGCTTTAGAGTACAATATTATCATTCATAAATTGTAGGTGGGAGAAGAAATAAACATAAGATAAAGGTTTGAGGCCTTTCAAACAACCTGCATTAACAATCTTGAGCATATGTCTCCCTAAATTTTTAGCCAAAAAAATAAAAAGAAGGGGAGACAAGGAGTCACCTTGTCTAAGACCCTTGGAAACATCAAAGAAAGGGGAAGGAGAACCATTAATGAATCTGGATGAGGAGATAACTTTTTAAACCAAATCAATAAAATTGTTGTTGAAACCAAAAGTTTCCAAAATGCTGATAAGAAAATGTCAATCCACTCTGACATAGGCTTTGGATAGATCAAGATTGAGAAAAAATCCTTAACGATTAGAAGTCTCAAGAGAGTATATTTTCATGCACTGACACAATAAAATCCAAAATTTGCACGATAAAATAGATAAATGTTTCTACTTTTTTGTATTTCGAAGGTAGTTCAACAGGGTTTTTTTTAATATCAATGGTCTAAAGTCGGTTGTCCTCCTTTGAATCAATAAAAAGGAAATCAAGACCAAGTAAAGTGTTCTAGATTTTTTTGGGGGGCAAGGGGCATATAATGGGAAACTTTGATACAACAATGCAGAAGATGCAGTGAGTTTGTGTTCCAAAGTTTGGTTTCAGTAGTTTGTGAAAAATTATGAAAAGAAATCATTTGGCCATCTCCAATTTGTTTCTCTTCTTGTCACATGAGTCAATATATCAAGTATATATTTGAGTTGTCAAAGTATTTTATGTTTTCTATGTGATTTGGTTAATGGGATTTCTTAGGTATGGACTTAATTCTATTAAATTAAGTACAATGGTTTGAGGAAATCAAAATGGATTAAGAAGGGTTTTATGATTCATTTATGTGCACATTTATATAATACATAAATAATGGTGTGTGAAACAACTAAATTCATGGCCATTAGACGAATACACATTAATTTGTAATCTGACTTTGTTAACTTGTGGAAAAGGCACCAATCAACTTTTGCTCCCAACACAAAAAAAAAAAATCAAAAAATTATAAATGTTCAAATTGTGTATTAGGTCTAGCTTATTTTAATTTTTAATTCCCACCTCATGCTCAAAATAGATAATAAAGGGAATAATTGAATTGAAGTTCTAATCAAATAAACCTTTGATAATTGTATGAGGTTCTATCTACTTCAAATCACCTTATAAATTTGAAGAAATAATAAATCAATATGATATTGGTTCACCCACCAAGGTTTAGTAAAGCCTAAAGACTTGGGGATTGTAACCAATTTGGTTAATCTTGTTCGTTGGCCGAATAAAAAACTGAGTCCGAATATAAGAAACTAGCATAATCTTTGGTATTTGGTGAATCTGTTGATTTGGGAACCAACCTATTGTAAAGAACTAAAAAAAAATTGCATAACCCTCCTCTCAAGATTAGTGTAAGAATTTGTTCTACTACGTTAACTTCCTTTCAACATAGATTGATTTAACTATTTATGTATTTGATAACATAATTAACCTATACTTGCACTATATCAATCTTATATTTAATCCTAAATGAATTGTAACACTTTTTGCACACTAATGTTGATTATAACATTAACTAAATTATCTTTGATTGATTAAAATATTCAATATCTTTATCTTAAATAAAACCTTATTTTAATTTATTATTATCCAATTATCTAACTTTCATCTTGCTTTTACAATCTCAAAATAATATTTAAAGATTCTATAAAAGCTTCTTATTCTCTAATCCTAAATGTAACTTAAATAAAATATTAAAAATCTTATCTTATTCTCTAAATTATTTTAATAAATAAAAAATATTTCACTATTATTACCCTAAATAGAATCTTATTGTAATATTTATGCCAAAGGTGTTCCATATTTGAAAAGGATGACCTTTTGAATAAATAGTTGAAAGTTGAGAAGATGCACTTTAAGACAATTCAAATAATCTCATTTATTCATTTCTTTCCTGCAGATTTTTATTAAGCAATTCCACTAATGTTTTTTCTAATAGTACATGACAATATTTTTTGCAGTGCCTTTTATTCTCAAATAATATGTGCTTAATATTTATGTGAACAAGTGTAAACATGAATGAAACCTCAAAAAATAAATAATAATAATAACCATAATTTAACCAAGCAATCACATTCTGCTCCATATTCCTTTTATCTATCTCAAGTAAATTGAAATTAAAAACATATTCTATTAATTTTTTTATATTTTAATTATATTTTAGGATTTAATTTATTTTAAAAAATAAAGTTGTAGTCATTGTCATTTTTATTAATATATATATATGAATAAAATATTAATAATACATAATATTGTATCAATTATTATAACATTCTATAAACTATTAATTGTTTACAATGCAATATAAACTAATAAGATATTAATAATACATTATAATTAATCTAGTAAAGTATATAATATTTAGAAAATATTACATAATATAATTCTTAAATAATTAGAATATTAAACTAATTATTATAACTCTCTCTCTCTCTCTCTCTCTGTGTGTGTGTGTGTGTGTGTGTGTGTGTGTGTGTGTGTGTTATTGCTCTCTTTTTTTCTACCCTCTATCTCTCCCTCTTTCTATAACTATGTCTCCCTCCATCTCTCTCTATCACAAACATATCATGAGCCCATTGGTAATGGAGCATGATTATCTTCCTAATTTAGATTCTTTTATTTCAGTCATGTTTGGATCCTTGTTAGTGGATGCATAGTTGATTTGAAGCTATTAAATCACTAATGGGGTCCAACATTTTATAAATAACCTATTAATTATTAATTAATATCCAAAAAAATGATTCTCTTCCATCTCTATCTCTACCTCTCTCTTCTCTCTCGTTATCACTTTCTCTCCTCTCCATGTTCTTTCTCTCTGTTTCTTTTCTACCCTCTACCTCCCCCTCTTTCTATCACTATATCTCCCTCTATCTCTCTCTATCAAAAACTACAAGTTACCAAATCCACACAAGAAAAATATCTCATAAATAATGTAAAACATTCATAGTCGAAAAAGAATAATATTATATAAGAAACAAGTTTACAAGTTATTTCTCACATATGAGATAATGCAACATAATTACATCAAAATTGACTAATATGTTGATACATCAAATGATAGTAATATAAATACACCATCAAAGGGTCGATACATCATACGAAACATAAAGTGATACTAAGTATCATTCCTCTTGTTGTTGTGAGATCTTGACATCTATTGGACCTTTTGTTCTTATTTGATGGCCTTCTCATATGCTAGAACCATTATTTTTGCATTGTGAATGTTCACATCGATACCAATCTCAAGTCTCGAACCCAAAATGAACTTGAAAATCTTGAAACACTCATTATGTAGTGCACTGCCCTAGAAGCCGTGAGAAATTAACCTAACTTATGCTAAGTTGATGCAATAATTTTTTTCCTTAAATCTTAAACATACATAAAAAATACAAATGAACATTCAACAACACAAATGCAGAAGCAAGTATAACATAAGTGAAAGTAACATTATTAACTTATGATAAGGCATTATACCAATGTTTGTAAAACTAGTTAACTATCCCAAGGGTTCGAAGACGTAGTTACTTTTAACTAATTTAACTAAACTACTAAGAAAAACCATGACATAATTACATGATATTTATTACATTCATTTTAAAATTCAAATGAAATATTTATAATTATTTAATTAGCCATAGTGAAAAGAACACATATCAATAAGGAAACTGACACATACATCGTATAGAAGAAATCAAGATACACTCATCATATTAATATAAGTAAAGGTACAATCAATAAGATACAATGATACACCATGGCAAACCTAATAAAACATCTTTCACTGCACATGTCGCATGAATAATAATAATAATGAATCAATTCATAATACAATACATAACATCTCCTAAATAAATGTCTCAAGTCAATACATAGAATACATAATAATATCTCATGATGACAATAAACAATCTCCAAGCAATGAACATATCAGCAACAAAAAGGATCATCCAAGCACAAGAACATGACATCGAATCTCAATGGTAAAAAGAATATCTATCACCTGACCACGTGGAACCCTGATGTCCACCCCACCATGCTGAGGAGATAACACCAGGCCTCACTCAAATAGACAATCAAACAAGAAAGGCTAATGCAAAGGTACACTGAATAAAAATGTTAAAATGGTTATAGGTTATCAAGTATAAATTATCAAGAGATAAATCAGGTATACCAAATTCTCATGTAGGAACCTAGAACACATATAGGGAAGTGTTAGCACATACGCCTAACCCATGAGTCTCATCCTGGTAGCCTCTCTGGACCCCGACACTCAAGTGACCATATGCATTATTAGTAACCTCTAATACATACAAGGTTACTAAATATGCTAGAGAAAAATATCTCATTGAATGAGAAAGCATCTTCTCACACCATCTTAGCATGTACTAGCACTCAAGGCATGGGTGAGGTACACAATTATCTTATAAATGTTTTCTCTTAATAAATTTATTAATTTACCACTTTATTAAGCTACTTGCAATGAGTGATCCTAAGATCCACTTGAGGGCTCCGACGCTCATCGCAAGCCACTTCCTTTCTATGCTTCTAGATAAGCTACCCTAATGCTCCACCCTAATGCTCCAACCAAAAGAAACCAAGAGAAGGAAAAACTAAAACCATAAAAGACTTCTCATAAATCATTAGTGTCATGAAAATCACCAAAGGATAGTGCTTGAACATAATAAAGACCATATCATCCTATACAAGGATCCAAACTGTCCACCCCATAATGAACATCTCAATAAATCAAATACCAACTTCTCATAGTCTCATATCACAAAATCATTGTTCATCAAAAAACATTAATATAATCATCTCTTAGAACATTGAACAATCACATAGTAGAAACAAGGTGACCAAGTAGAATCTCAAAACAATAATTGTCGTCACCTCTTGTGGTCAAATAACATATTGATCAAGATTCACAAGAGTCCATAACATAACTCACAGATGTACACGAGACAACATATGAACCAATAATCATGATAACAAAATGGTTATGAATATTCCATAAGATAACCCCAAAGAGAAAAATATATAAAACCATAAAATAATCCAAATCTTAAAGACAAAATCCACTTAGGGCAACACTCTACCCATTCCGATCATCAGCCAAGACGAGATGACCATGACATTAAGTATGCATAAGTATTACACAATTGATATTCCACTAAATTCAGTTAGATAACATAATTATCTTATTAGTTTAAATAACCTTAAATCATAATTGACTTACAAGGTTCCCTTTTAATAAATTAATTCATATTTATATTTATATAAATTAATTTATCAATTCCCTTAGTTAAAACATCTTATATAAATAAATTTATACTCATATAAATCAATTTATAAAATATTAATTAATTAACAATTAATAATATAAATTAATATTAACAAATATAAATTAATTTATATTAATTAATAACATAAAAATAAATATCTGGGGTAAAATAAGTTGTAAAAGGAATAGATATATTGAATCTATCATTGTAATAGAGGGTTTTAGACTTGGGAAGATTGGGCTTAATAACAATAAGTTTTTGTGTATTTCCTCTATGTAAATCAGTCCATAATTTGAATGATATAATCCCATATAGAATGAAATAGGTATGAAAATTATATTTATGGAAAGATAATTTGATTCCACATATTTTTTTATTATTACCAATCCTAAATAAAAGGCCTTTTGCATGGTGAAATCCTCCTAACAGCCATGTTCAGGAATGAAGGTTTCCAGTTTGGTAAAAAGACCATTTTTTTTGAATTGTTGGATCTTCATAAAAATTGCAAAAACATCCATAATAGTCTCATATACAATCCCACTAGAGTGGTTTTCCTAAGTATGTAGTTTGCAAAATTTATGGATGATTGTTCGGTTGTCCCAGATTAAAAAATCAAGCTCAAATAGGCCTAGTCTCACTATAACAATCAATATTTGACGGTGTCCATACAAAGGAACCGTATATGATTTTTACATATGTTAAATTAAACCCAAATAGGTGTAGATAAAAGTGTCTTTATATTTTTAAGGGGGCGTCTGCAAAGAAAGTTATAGTAAAACCCTATGTTTTCATAAACCTATTGCTTGCAATTTCTCACAAAAAATTCTCTGATTTTCCAAACTCAATAACAACATGAATTTCCACACAAGAAAACCCTAATACAAACACTCCAAGACTCATCAAACAATCTAGCAAACACAAAGAAGACAACCTTTCAAAAAGGAAGAATTGCAAAAAATATTCAAAACCCGTACCTTGATTTTCAAAGTTGACTTGCCAAAAAGAAGAAAATTAAGATCAATATCCCAACTTCAATCTCAAGTTTTCAATAAGTCTTTAATTTTCAGAATCCAGACAAAACCTGTAAGCTGATAAATCTATTTTTTTTAATAAAAAAGTGTCTCCTGATAAACGTGTCTCTTGAAAATCTCGTGTCTCCCTAAAATGACCAAAATAACCTCTAATAAAGAAAAAACTAATAAAACTAGGGTTTCCAGAAAAGAAAAGAAACAACTCTAAAATAAGAAAACTCAACATAAATTAATAAAAGAATTATTTTTCTTTGTTTTATAATAAATAAAATAAATTTACTTATTTATTTTTTTAAAGAAAGAAATACATAATTTTCTTTTTTTCTTCTTTTAATATTAAATAGATAAATATTGTTATTTATTTATTCATTTTCCCAAAATAAATATTATTTCTTTCTTTTTTGTTTTCTTTTATTTTTAATTAAATAAATAATTCTTCACTTAAAGCACTTGACTCGGCCTTTTAATTCGAATTCAAATTGAATTTTATTAATTTAAAGTGCAATTAAATTACATATCAATATTTAATTAGAAATAACATTTATAGCATATTATTAATATGACGCTTGATACTTAAAAAATATTTATATTAATTATGCATTAATTTTTTTTCTCATTTAGATTTAATATTTAATTAAATCTGCAATCTTTATATTTAGACTTTTTAATTAAGTATCTTTAATAAATATAGGTATTTAATTAATCCTTATAGATTAAATGTCTATATATTTAATTTTCCACTATTCTAGAAGGTATAATTATTTATCTTTATAATTAACCTTTAATTAATCTTTTACTGACATTGTGACAAAATACACATAGACCTACATGCATGCATACTGAAATCCAACCAAACACAAACGCAAAAAAGATGCAACAAACATAAGCATGCTGAAACAAGGGTTCTCCAATTCACGTCACCTTGACAATTCAAGTAAGGTAATCAATAGATACATGTCCACTATTTCATGACAAAGTATAGCTTAGGTTAGGATTTAGACTTGTATGTTGTCTCCCCTCTCTTACCATTGAGATAATGTGATAGGCCACGCTCATCCTGACAGTTCAGGGAAGTCGATGTCTGGTAGCTGCAAATATGCATCACAAAGTCAAGTATGTACATACATTTATATACATAACAGGCAATGGTAGGGATCAGTACATCGTGTAGATCTTTCAAGAAAGTGACTACGACTCTGTCCCTCAACCATATCATGCACATCAAATAGAAATATAAAACATACACACCAACCATGCACATGCAAGTATGGGGTCAATAACAACTATAATATACATAACATCATCATCATCTAACTAACATGATATAAATCAAATGATCAAGGTATCATAGCACTAAATCCTCAAATACAACCAAAGATCTAATCTGGACATAAAAAGTGGCGTAAAAGGGTTTGGCATCATAAACATAAATGGTAGTAAAGGGGTGGGTATTACACATTCGCCTGATATTATGGAACATATTTAAGAAAATAGAAAAACATTTTGTAATACTTTGTCTAAATAAATGCTCCTTATTTGAGATCTTGGAACTCTATCATTTTTGTATCAAAATATAATTGTGGAAGCCACCTCTTTCATAAAAGTTATAGGAACACCTCCCAAGTTACCACACTGAGTTGCAATTGTTTCTCAACACGCTTGTTATCCCACCAAGTAGTAGCTTCACCTATAAGATGATAGGCACCCCACATAGCTCATGTTTCCTCTGACAAGTTGTGGATCTCAAAATAATTTTCCATGGCAATAATCCAAGCTTCAGTTGCATATCCAATTGCTTTTCCATCAAAAGTATGTAGGGTGACCTTTTTGAGTTCCTTCCTCAATTCTTCTTTTATCTGACCTCGGTTCACTTGTGCCTCAGTATGTTGTTCCTCTTCTCTTTTCTATTGTTCTTAATTCCCCAATTGCTCCTCCATGCGTTGATCCTCCTCTCTCTTCCTATGTTCTTATAGTCATTGATCTTCTTCACAAACCCCTCTCAGATCCTATTCCAAATTATTCATTTAGGCTCCTTTGTAATCTAAGAGAGTTCCTTGTTGAGTCAAGAGTTCGAGAATCCAATCCAACTTCTCGTTTACCCCATCATTAGGCTCATTGCTTATCCCAACCTGATTTGTGTTCCTAGTATTCATCAAGGCTACTCAAAAGTCTCGCATCAATAAAAGTGCATCCCTTTGTCGATATGATAGACCTAGGCCCTAGAGTTTAACCTAGAGCTCTGATACCAAAATGTAAGGTAAAAACATAACATGATATCCATAAACCATTATAATCAAACATCCAGTGATCCATAAAACACAATAATCCAATGTCTAATCATTAGTCAAAGTCTCTAACTAAATCAAACATAGTCAACAAAAGTCAACAAAGTCTAACATGTCTCCTGAAAACTAGGTCACTCAAGGTCGAGATGTGATACAAACATAGCATGAACCCATTGGTAATGGAGCCTGATTATCTTTATAATTTAGAGTTTTTTTTTTAAAAATTCAGTCATGTTTGGATCCTTATTAGTAGATGCATAGTTTATTTGAAGCTATAAAATCACCAATGGGATAATTTTTGCATAAACAACATCATTTTATAAATGACCTATTAATTAACTAATTAAAAATATTAAAAAATATTATCTCTTTTTTTCACTACAGGGGTATCCTCATGACCCATCTCAACGCCCAACTCGCCTTGCCTTGGTCTTACTTATTACCAAGTTGGGGATATGAAGGGGCGAACATGGGCAAGACTAATCCCATGTGAATGCATGTGATCGCCCACAAACCACATGCATCGGAAAAACTCAGGCCTCAGAGTCTAACCCAGAATCGATGGGGAGAAAACACACAGTCAAAGCCAACTCGGCTACTCGTGCGGGCTCAAAATCATTATTTTAATCAAAATCTTATTTTAATATTATATCATCTTATTATCTAAATTCCATTTTACTTTTGAAAGCTAAAATAATATATAAAATACCTTAAATATTTTTATTTTATTTTGTGAACACGAATGTATGACTTCCCATATACGTGTAGTACACAAATTCCTATATACGAACATGGATGTATAGTTTCCTATATGCATCTTTAAATATTTAAAATACCTTCAATACTATTTTTTTAAAGAATTTTGTGAACACGGATATATGACTTATTACATACAAGTGGTACATGACTTCCTACATGCGAACACAAATACATGACTTCCTATATATTATACATACTTTCAACATAAAATTAGAAAAATTAAATTTATAGATATAAAAACGAAAAAATAATACTACAAATCAAATCAACTTTTATAAAAATAATAATAATACTAATCATTAAAGATAACTCAAAATTCGAAATGAAAATATACTAATCATTACACTCAAGATAATTAAGTTAAAAAAAAACTAAATATACATTTTTTTCACCTAGAGAGATAAAAAAAAATATTAGGTCACTACACCAATGTTTCTCGAAGAAAATTAAATAAAAGAATGTTCATTATTGAAAGTCCAAGACAAAATAGCAACAAAAGTGAAATTAGACGGGGTGGATATGAACACTACTTTCCCTTACCTAATGTAGGAGTGCTTATACAAAATGCGAGCTATATGGATGTCCACCCAAAAACCAAATTCTAAGGTCACCATTTTTATCTCTTAAAGTCGTCCATATACCTAATGTTTGGGTTCAAAAAGATAGGTTAAACAAACAAATTTTTTTTCAATGTTCAAAGTACTTAATTTCATATGTTCCTACCAAGAATTTTCTACCCTTTTTTCTCTTTGAATAATATTAAGTCTATAAGTTTGAAGTCTTTAATTTAAAAGAAATAAATAAATTATATAAATATGGGAGTGTGCTTTTGTATATTATAAATTACAATAATATAAAATTATATATCTAATTTAGAAGGAATGGGATATTTAATTAGTCAAAATCATCTAAGTTGATTGACTCAAAAAAAAATAAAAAATAAAAAACAGAATTTAAAAAATATGCAATCAAAACATAGTATATAGTGCCTCTCCAATAAAAACAAACCAATTATATTGCAACGTTATTTTCCTAATAAAGTCTAGGCTTTTATAAATGATTTTCTCCCTTAGAATGTGTGATTTGTGTCAACATTTAACAGCCACAAGAGTGTGAAGGGGATGAGGTGGGATATGGAGGACTAGATAAAAACACAAACCAAATCTTTGGTTGTTGGAAGTCGAATCATGAAAATGAGGTTTTGACCTTGTCATTAGAAATGAAAGTTCTTTTCAATTACATGACATCGTCACTTGTGTTTGGTTGCTTTGGCATATAGTCTTTGTTTAGGATTCTCATACTAATCCTTTTTATTTATTTATTTTGGCCAAAAAGTGTGTTTGGTAGCAACCAATGGAGATAGTCAAGGCAGATTTACTTGAGGAAGGTCTGCCTTAATTACATATATGCCTTAAAAAAAAAATACAAACTGCTAAAAATCCAACCTATATGCCAAACAGTCCAAGAATACATTGGGCATTATGTATGTTCTTTAATTTTTTTTTATTTTTTTATAAGAGTTTGGTTTAGAAATATACATTTAGTGAAATCTTGTATAGAGTGAATTTTTTGTTGTTGAAGGTTCAAAATCAAGGATTTGAACCTCTTTGGCTTAGAGTCAAGGACAGAGGGGTATCTATTCCGCTAAAATCTGCATGGGGTACGATCTTGGCCTCATCCGTTATGGTGTCGGAGCCTTTGCTTGCAGCAAGACTTGATCCCTGGTGGGCTCAATGAGAACCAAACAACTTCACGAGCAGACCAAGGGCCCATTGAAAGTGTATTTTGAAGATTGAAAAGAATGTGACTTGATTTTTACAATTAATTTCAACAAAGATATTGAGATGGTTGGGTTCAGTGAAATTTATGGTTATAGATAATTTAGGTTAAATTAGTACACGTAGTTTTGGTCTATGTACTTATAATTTGAATTTGGTATTTGTTATTATTAATTTTTTTGTGTGATTTTAATCTTAAAATTTTCAAAACATTTTTACAATATAAGAAAGGCTTGCTTATGTAAAGTAAAAGTGTATTTTGAATTTGTGGATGAGAAAATTGAAAAGAATGTGACAAATGATTTATTTGATTTTTAAAATTATATTGAGATATTTGGGTTTGGTGAAACTTATGTTTATGTACATTTCTAGGTTAAATTACTACTTGTGGTTTTGATATGTGTACTTATGGTTCTAATTTGGTAATTGGTATTGTAAACTTCTTGTGTAGCTTTGACCATAAGATCTTTAAAACTTCTTTTACGTATAACAAAGGGTTGCCTATATAAAGTAAAAGTGTATTTTGAAATTGTAGGTGAGGAGATTGCAAAGAATGTGACAAATTATTTATTTAATTTTTATATTGAGATGACTTGATTTGGGGAAAGTTATGGTTATGAACAGTTTTAGGTTAAATAAGTACATGTATTTTTTCTCTATTCACTTATGGATCTAATTTGATATTTGTCGTTATGAGCTACTTGTGTAGATTTGACCCTAAGGTCTTTAAACATTTTTTACCTCTAACAAAGGTTGACCTATATTAAGTAAAAGTATATTTTGAAGTTGGGGGTGAGGAGATTGAAAAGAATGTGACCAATGATTTATTTAATTTTTAATATTATATTGGGATCGTTGGGTTTGGTGAAATTTATGGTTATACATATATTTAGGTTGGATGAATACACTCAATTTTGATCTATGCACTTATGGTTATAATTTGATATTTGTGGTTATGAGCTTCTTGTGTAGTTTTCACCCTAAGGTCTTTAAACCCTTTTTACCTATAAAAAAGGTTTGGCTATATAAATTAAAAGTGTATTATGAATTTGGAGGTGAATTGTAAGCATTAGTTCAAAAATGCAAACTAAAAAACAAATGCAAATAAAAGTTCTTATTTCATTCCAAAGAAAATCTCAAATAGAATATACATAAGAATCCAAAATAAAATAACAAAGAAAATAACCAAAACAAAGTTACCCATGAACTCCATTGCAAATTGTGTTTTCCATTGATAGTTGAAATGTGGGTCCTCTCATGCACAAAAGGGTACTTATTTTGATAACATATAGTTAGAAAAAATGGAATGGATGAAATGCATTGGATGGTGCCTCAATTTATATATTTTTTGGAGAGGTAATAGGCCTTTTAGATAGAATGGAAACATCAGCAATAGAGCATGAATGAGAGGACCTCCTAGGGTTGAGGAGAGAATGGAGGGTCATGATAGAGGTTTGTGAAATGTGAAGGGCTAGGATGCATTACCAAAAATAGTAAGCTATTACAACTATGACGAATGTGGGGGACTAGTGAATTTCAAACCCTCTTTAATCTTGGAATTCAGTGGAGAGAATATAGCCATGATTAAACATTAATATTTTTTAATTATATTATCCATGTGAGATAGAAAATGGATAATTAATTATTTAATTATGTGAGAGGGAACAGGGACTAATTAAATAATGGGATTATTTAATTAAGTGGGATACATTAGGTGAAGGGGATTTACTAGATGATGCAATTATCAAATTGATTTTGAATAAGGGTGTACTAGAAAAATAGTAAGTGTTTACAATATCCTCATGTCTAAGCTTGACATACGACATACTATGATAATAAAAACTCATATACTCATGATCACTAGAAAAGCGGAAGAATATTCATCATTCAATTTGATAACATCATTAGGTGGAGTCTATGCATGATCATCTTCAACTTATATCATCCCTTAGTTGATAATATTTAAAATTTTATATTTGAATTTAATGCATCTATCTATAGAATATAGTGTGTACAATGGTTAGCATAAAAATCTATATAGCCCTGTAATGTAGTGCAACACACATGGGTTCTCATAAAGAATAATTTTCTTCATTAAATCCTTGTATAATGTTAAACATTCTCATAGGTGAGGAACTTGCAGGAAAAGGACAAATTGATATGGATTGTGGATCTTTTTAGATTGTTTTTTTTGTTCCTATTTTGTGTGTCAAACTTATTTTTGTCTACCAAATCACTCCTCTTACGAGTGGTAAAAATGATGAATTTTCTCCTAATATAATGTGATCAAATATATTGAGGATGAAACCTTTCTTTCAATGGGATAAATTAATCATGATTCGGTCATGTATTCTCATCTCTGCGCCAAGATCTCCTTCTACAAAATTAATCAATCTAATAGATTCAATGAGTAAGTCATGGCATGAGTAATGTTTTCATCTTAACTATCACTATCTTTAGTAGCTAGTCTCACAAGATACGATCATAAGACTCCCTCAAATCATTTTTTTTTCAAATGTCATGTTTTTTCCTATGTTGTGCTATGGGTAAAAATACAAAGGATGATTTTGATAAAGGGAAGTCACACGGGGATTTAGAACTCCTTCAAATTCTTTAGAGTGATCTAATTGGTCTCATTTTCATCTTTGTCTTTCAATAAGGCTCATTATGTAATCACGTTCGTTGATGACTACTCTAGATACATGTACATGTCTACTTAATGTTCTACAACAATGATTTCTTTGATAAAATTAAATAATTCAAAGGGCATGTTGAGAAGAAATCCGAAAAAGTATGTCAAGGTTTTAGACACTAGCAATGGTTGTGAAAATGTAAACTGATTATGTACTCTTTAATAAATATATCTTCAACATTTAGTTGCATACACACCATTAAAAAATTATTTTTTTTTTCGAAAGAAAGAACAAGAATCTAAAGCAGATGAATAGTTGCATGATTCATGCTCATTATTATGCTCTAGAATATTGGATTAGGTACATTAATTAACATAATGATGTTCTCTACAATGCATTGAAATGTATGTCTCCTTTTGAAACTAAGTATGGTAATAAACTAGTCATGGGCAATTTTCAAGTTTTTTCCCTCCTTTGACACACATTCCTTCAGAGAAATGCAAGGCTTTGGAACCTCAAAGCATTTCTTACATCTTTGTTGAAAAATAAAATAAAATAATGTTTCAAGCATCATATGAAACAATGTATCTAAGTGTGTGTACTAGTTGTGATAGGAAGAGTAATAGAACCCAAAGTGTGTCTATCTAGTTTTTATGTATCTACCTATAATTTTTTTGATCAATTCTTAATTTATATGTTCAATCTAGAGCCTTTAGCAACTAACAAGCATTTTATGTTTAGTTTATTGTATCTCATAATAATGTGTAATTTAAATGTTCATTAATAATAGAATTTGTAGGATTTAAATGTCATTCAATGAAATAGAATTTTGATCCTTACAACCAATAGAATATATAACTCAAGTCACTAACTATGGAGTAGAATCAAAATTGATTAAATATTTTGTAGAGATTTCTCATTATATCATTATACAATATGATGTATAAACTAGATTCCAAAGAGAAATGTTTGTATTTGTATTTTATATTTATTGAACAATGTCATCATCCTACAGGAAGGTCAATTATAGTAGATGATACAACCAATTAGTGATATCAAACCATTTACCTTTATCTAGTTCTTGATATGGATTTGAAACTAAAAAATTTCTTTGTGAAGTATCCTTGGCATAAAAGGTTGGTACATATTCAGGAGGAAGGGATAGTAGAGCATGAAAAGTAGGTTTACTACATGCATGATCCATATGGATAGAAAGTCAACAAGAAATAAAAGATAAATAATGGTATATGAATAAGTCCATGCTATCCTCAGGTGCACTAGGGTTAGAAAAATTAACACTAAAAATGAGGCAAAAATCATAAATAAATGATAGAACCTCATCACAGTTTGAATGGATTCGAGCTTGCTCCATTAGATATTACTATTATGATTGAGGAAATTACTAAAAAATGGTAATGCTCTATCACTCAAATAAAGTGTTAAATCACTAATCAATAGACATGATCTTTATATTAATAATTATCAAGCAAGCAAGATTCCACATGTAAAGTTGTTTCCATAAAACTTTCATAATCGTGAAGTAACAATTCCTCACTAAGAGTAATGTTATCTTTATAAAAGTAACATGGATGTTTGAAAGTGTCACCAACATCCAAATGAAAAGATAAAAGGTCTCATCATAATGTGTGTCATTTCTATCTAATATGTATTTCTTAGAAAAAATAGTATGGGATGTAGAATAATGAGAATCACAAAACCTGTTGTCATGTGTAAAAGAGCATAGATCAATAAGGGAAGACATAGGACTATCATGAAATGTAGAAGAAATATAATCATAGTGCAAAATAATTTATCATTAATGGACAAAGAAGCTACCACATCATTAATATCCATCATAAAAAAATTTCACATGATAAAACCTTACTAGGTGCATGTTGATCACTATCACAAACCATACAAGATATACAATCAACATCAAGGTAATCAAGGGCCCAGTCCAATTCCTAAAGTGATGAATAATGAGGATGTTCCTTCTCAGGACCCACTAGTGGGATCAAAAAGTATTCCAAAAGCTGGAGATGCCAAAGTCAACCCTCAAAGTCCAAAAAAGTGGTCGGACCTTGTGGGAGCAAGAAAGGAGGTTGATTCTTCTTCCTCTGAAGAACCGGTTAAAGCTTTTCTTTAGGAGGGAGAAGTTGTCATTTTTGTTCCGGACACAATGGTTGATCGATTTGTTTCTGCCATGGAATTTACGCTGGTTGGTAAGTTTCTCAGCCCTAGACCTAATATTGAAGCTGTCAGAACTTTTATTTCAAGGAAATGGGCATTGAAAGGTCATGTGGACATTGCGGCCCTGCCTAAAGGCTTTCTCTCTTTTTCCTTTACTAATAAGGAAGACCAGGATTATGTTTTATGTAGTAGTCCCTAGATGTTTGGTCGGATGATAGTTGCTTTCCGTAAATGGACTCCTAATTGGAATTACTTTGAAGATTTTTTTAAGGCTATTCCTGTCTAGGTTAGGTTTCCTGGCTTGCCTCTGGAATACTGGAATGAGGGAGTCTTTAAAGGATTAGCCTCATCTTTTGGGGGAGAAATCATTTCGATTGACCCCATGATGATGGCCAAGTCCAGACTTGTCTTTGCAAGAATCTGTGTCAATCTTACCCAGTTTGAAAATCTCCCTTCGACTATTAATATTAACTCTAAACTGGGGCAGTGCAAACAGGAGGTGTCCTTTGAATCACTTTCGTTTTCTTGTTTTTTTTTTCACAAAATGGGGCACTGGGCTAAACATTGCCCAAAAAAAACTCCTAAGGTCTCTCTGCCAGCTGTGGCGAAACCAAAAAGACAAGTTTGGAAGGAGGTTAAAGGTGACAATAGTAGTAACAATGAAGCTTCGAAGGAGAAAATGGAGTCTAACACGACTCCTGTATTGGAAGAAGGGGAAATTACTGAACTGGTGTCACATGTGTCGACCTCTGCTGAAGTCTCAGAAAAGGTGGCTGAGCTTAATGAGAAAATCTAGAAGACCCTTGTCCCCTCAGAAAACCCTGAAAACTTGGTTGGTTTGGGTGTTTCTGATGAGGAATCAACTCAAATGGTGGTGATGGTCCCTTTTCAAGAAGAGGTTTCTAGTCTGAGAAAACCAGAGGATAAAGTTCCTATTGAAGATCTTAAATCTGAGGAAGATGATTCATCTTCTATTCCTGATACTCTGTCAAGTTCCAGTGATGAAGAAATAAATGCAAGTGAAGAACCTATGGATGGGACAGGACCCTAGACTTTTCAAAAAGGGAAGAAGAAGAATAGGAGAGAGAAGAATAAGGATTTTTGCACTCCAGGATCCAAGGGAGTCACTACTTGAAGTAAAGCTGATGGAGGACACAAGCTAAAAGTGGATGTTGGATCCCACAAAAAGACCCAAGGAAGATATTCCAACAGAGAAGTCAGAGAGAGAGAAAGCAAAAAGGATGTAGCGGATGGTAAGAAACTTACTATTTAGGGTATCTGTACTCTGGTTAAAAAATGAAGTACATATCATGGAATATAAGAGGGTTGAATGCCCCTCATAAAAAAGACATCCTTAGGAATCTGGTTAGAGATCACAATCCTGATATTATTTTTGTTCAAGAAACTAAAATGAGTAAAGAGAAGGTTGAAAAAATTAGAATTTTTAAAAATAATGGGTTGGCTGGCATTAGCTCTGAAGGAGCCTCGGGAGGGGTAGTTGTCTTCTGGAACCTAAATAACATGAGAGGTTCTGTGTTTTTAGAAGATTTAAACTACCTCAGTTTAAACTTCTTCCATTTTAAGATGGATTTTGAATGGGTTGCTACTACCATTTAAGCCCCCAACTCTAAAACTGGTAGATCTCTTTTTTGGAGGAAAATTGAAAACCATAGAAGAGTCTTTTTGGATATGTCATGGCTGATTATTGGGGATTTCAATTGCCCTCTAAGAGACAATGAGAAGTTTGGTGGAGTGGGTAACCAGAATATTTTGGAAGGTAGAATGGATCTTATGGAATTTATTAATAAACAACCTCTTTTTGATATGGAGCTCCAGGGTGTCAACTTTACCTGGTCTAATAGAAGGATTGGCCAAGACCTCATTCAAGTTAGATTAGATCGGGCTTTGATTAGTAGCTGCTGGCTTAAAATTTTTGGTTGTATGCTATCTTCTCTCTCGAAGATTGGATTGGATCACTTCCCCATTTGCTTCAATGCTAATCCAATTACTAAACAGGGTCGCCCACCCTTCAGGTTTGAAAAAATGTGGGTGGACCATCTGGAGATGGAACCAAATATTAAAGACTGGTGGAAGGTTAAAATCCATGGTACTGCTATGTTTAGAGTAGTTAAGAAACTTCTTAGTGTGAAACAAAATGTTAAGACTTGGAGAAAAATAGTTTTTGGTGATATTTTTAAGGCCAAAATTCAGCTTAAAAAAGATCTGGATATTATTCAGGAAACTATACAAAAAATGGGTCTTACGGTGGAACTTAGGGATAAGGAGGAAAGCATCCTGGCTAAGACTCATAATATTATCTCCAAAGAAGAAGATTAATGGAGGCAGAGATCTAGATCTATTTGGCTCAAAGATGGAGATAAGAATACTAGATTCTTCCATTTATCTGCCTCTAAACACAGAGCTTCTAACAGAATTTCAAATCTCAAAGTGGAGGATAAGGAAATTACCATTGATAAAGAAATTTCTGAGGCTATGGTTACTTTCTTCTCTTCCTTACTTTCCAAAGAACCTAATCTTGACATGAAGAATCAAAATGCTCTTCTCGATAACATTCCTTCCATTATCAATGATGATACTAATTGTGCTCTTGTGGCTATTCCCTCTTAGGTCGAAATCAAGGCGGTGGTCTTCTCTTTTGAAGGTGACAAATCCCCTGGCCTGGATGGGTTTCTTATGTTTTTTTTCCAGAAATTTTGGCATATTTTTGAAATGGACATCTGTAATGCGGTGAAATAATTCTTTGGCTCAAAATCTCTGCTTAAAGAAATCAATGCGACCTTCTTGGCCTTGATCCCTAAGAAGCCTGGTGCTGATTCGGTGGATGCTTTCTGACCTATCAGCCTTTGCAATTCTGTGTACAAAATTATTTCCAAATTTCTTACCTCTCGTTTGCTGTCTCTTCTGCCCCAGATTATTTCCCCTCAACAAAGTGGCTTTGTGCCTGGTAGGCAGATTCTTGATTCTATTTTGAAGGTTCATGAGGTTATCCACTCTACCTAGGTCTCTCTTAATTCTGGTTTATTTCTTAAGTTGGATCTTTTGAAGGCCTATGACCAGGTGGATTGGGATTTGTTGATCAGAGTTCTTAGATCCTTTGGTTTTGGTGAAATTTTCACTCAACTGATTTATCAGCTCATTAGTACTCCTACTGCTACCATCTTGATCAATGGTTCTCCTTCGAGGTTTTTCAAACCTAGCAGGGGTTTAAGGCAAGGCGATCCTCTTTCTCCAATCCTTTTCTCTATCTTAGCTGAATGTCTGGGGCACCTTTTTTAGAAGCTTGCTGATAATGGGTCTTTTAAGGGTCTCTCCCCCTCCTCGACTTTCAGACCCTACTCGCATGAACAGTTTGTGGATGACACTATCCTCATGGGTTTCTCATCTATTCAGGAAGCTAGGACTATCAAAATTTCTCTTTCTACCTATTCCCTTGGCTCGGTTCAATACATCAACTGGGATAAGAGCTCTTTATATTTTATTAATACTCCTGAAGATAGGCAGCATAGAATTGCTAGAATTATTGGGTGCAGAATTGAGTCCCTTCCTTCTACCTATCTTGGTCTCCCTCTTGGTCTTAAATCTCCAGATTCTTTCTGGGGAGGTATTGTTGATAGATTTAATAGGAAGCTGGCTGGTTGGAAAGGAGCCATCCTGAGTCAAGCTGGTAAACTTCAACTTCTCAAGGCGTCTTTACAAAGCCTCCTTGTCTATGCTCTCAATCTTTTCAAGATCCCTGGTAAATTTGTAGATATCATTGAGAAAATTCAGAGAAATTTTATGTGGTCAGGTGTGGAGGAGAAAAAGAGATTATCTTTAGTAGCTTGGGATAAGGTCTGTACTCCCAAAAAATGGGGAGGGCTGGGATTACGCCCTATAAGAACTACCAACTTGGTCCTTTGGCCAAACAGATTTGGAGAATTTTTGGTGTTAGAAGAGAATGGAATGATATTATTCATAAAAAATACCTCTTCTCCTTCTCCCACATTTCAGAATTTTGGAAAACTGATCTAAAAGTGCAAGGATCTTTTATTTGGAATAGTATTCAAAATGCGAAGTATGTGGCTTTTAAGGGGGTCAGGTGGTTTTTAGGTAATGACAGAAAAATTCGTTTATGGGATGACTGCTGGATGAAAGATTATCCTCTAAACTCTGTTATTGCTTTTCAACCTTTCATCAATCAGTGTATTTAGAGACATGGAGAAATGGTCAGGAACTACTGGAGGAATGGATCATGGATTGATTTGTCCATTTATGATGAGTTGTTAAAACCCTTAATGTTGGATCTTGCGATTTGGAAGGTTAAGAGTTCTAGTGAAGACATGCTCCTTTGGGGAATTCTTCTTTCTGGAACCTTCACGGTGGCCTCTTGCTTGGAGCTTTTATTAAAGCAACCGAACCCTCTCCCCTTTTGGGCTCAGGTGTGGGACAATTCTTTAATTCCTAAAATTAACATATTTTTCTGGCTGGCTTTGCAGAACAAAATTCTCACCATTGATAACCTCCAAAAAAGGGGAATGGTGCTGACTAATAGGTGCTTTCTATGTAAAAAAGTTGAGGAATCTGTTTATCATCTTGCCATAGATTGTAGTTATGCTTGGGAGGTTTGGAATGAATTATTACAATGCTGGGAGATTAAGTGGGTTTTCCCCAATAAAATGGAAAGCTTTTATATTCAGTGGTGAAAAGCGATTTCCCCCATTGATCAACATATGTGGAATATCATTCCTCCTCATGTAATATGGTGATTATGGAGAGAACGCAATGACAGAGTCTTCATAAACATTGAACTTCCTCCAAAAGTTGTTGTTGAGAAGATAAAGAGAAGTATAAAGGAAAACTTCAAGGTTTCGTCTAGAAGAATGCTGGGTTATAAAGCTGGTGATATGGATTTGAGAACTATTATCCAAAAACATCATCCTAGGGAGAATGCCATCTGGCTTTCCCCTCCTCCTGGGTGGATAAAACTTAATTTCGATGGCGCTGCTAAGGGTAACCCGGGCCCAGCTGGCTGTGGTGGCCTCATCTATCATGGCTGCAGTGGCCTTACCTATTGGGGTACAAACCAATCACGTGGCGGAGGCTATGGCCCTTCTTTAGACACTAAAACTTGTCAAAAAACACATGGCACATAAGGTGTGGATCAAGGGTGATTCACTCAATATCAGAAAATGTATTAGTGACAAGACTAAGCCATCATGGACAATCAAGGAAATCATCGAGGAGGCCAGAATAATAATTAATTCCTTTAATCAAGTCATAATTTCTCACGCCTATAGGGAGGTGAATGGTATTGTTGACGAGTTGGCCAACTTTGCGGTTAATGCTAGGGACATCATGATTTGGCACGATTATACAAATCTGACCGTCGATATCAAAGCCAAGTTGGCCTTCGACAGATCCCAAAGCATGAGGGTAGATTGGGTGCACCTTGAGAAGCTATGATGATTAGACACATTTTAAAAAATCAGAGGGAAATGAGGACGAAAAGTGGTGTCTTTCCTAAGAACACTAATTATAGACACGAGTTAACCCTTGTTAATTTTAAAGTTTCCAATTTTCAGAATTACTATATTCTCTCTGTGTTTCCTTCCTTTTCTGAGAACTGTGTGATCATGGGAGGAGGGATTAACCGTAAAGAGCCGAAAGACTTCGTAAAATGGAAAAAAAATTTGGAAGTCGGGGAAATTCTTGAGAAGGGTGGTCTTACTACTTATACAGAAAGATTGCATGGGGCTAAAGACAGTGCTACTAAATTATTTGTGGATTCCTGGAAAAATGGGGTGGTGACCATAGCGGGAATTATTGTTAATATCACGGAGGATTTCATAGCAGAGATATCTGGGCTCAGCACGAAGAGAATAAAGTTCTTTTGGGATAGCAAGGTTTCTCGAAAGGCAATTAGACGCTTTCCCAAGAGTAAGGAGGAGAAAAAAAGCCTTGTTAAAGAGTCTAGGGGATGCTATGATGTGGATTCGTTCAAAGATATTTGGGCTACTATTATGGTGGTGATCATGGAGTATGTTACCTTGGACGGTAGGTTCAAAAGAGCCCATTCTTACCACTTTGTTCTGCTCTGTCATTTTCGGCATTAAATTAGGGTCTCTCTGCCTTTCTTTATTGTACAATCTCTCCGCTCTAGCATTGTCCAGTATAAGAAAAAGGGGAAGAAACCCATTCTACATGAAGGGTTGATCCTTATAATTGTAGAACATATCAAGAAGAGGGCTAGGGCTAGCCCTGCCCTAACCCCGTCCAAATCTGGTTCAGGAAAAAAAAGAATAAGGGATGGGAATGAGAAAGACAAGAGTTCTACAGGCAAAAAACTTAAGAAGGAGAAGGAGACTATCATGGATATGGATACCTCTACAGATAGTGTGGAAGGCTATGACAATATGGCTGATTCTACAGAGGAAGATAGTTACTCTGCTTCCTTGGTTTCAAACTTTGTCTCGGAGGAGAATGATAACACGAATGAGGAAGTGATGGGTTCTATGGACAAAGATAAAATTTTGGATTGCAAGAAAAATAGAGAGATAAGAAGGAGGATGAGGAAGGTCAAAAGGTGCCTATTTTGGTTGAGTATGATAGTTCTGAAGACCATGATGTACCGATCTCGTCGAAGCTTGAAGTGGTTATGGGTTGTGATCAAGATACTTAGAAGGAAGCTATAGAGGGGGAGAACATTTCCCCTGTCAAGGAGTTGACCTCACCTGAGAAGGAGATAGATAATGTCCCTGGTAACTCTTGAAACATTCCTTTTATCAAGACTATGGACCTGCAAGAAAGAAATGTTCAACTGCTAAAGGATGACATGGACGATAAGATTGACCCTCCTTTTGGGGTTCTCCAAACTGCCAAAGCTACTTCTATGTACTCCTTTCGGTTAATGAAATGGGTGTTCTAGGAGATCAAGAACCTACACCTTAAGTATCGTTCCATTGCTGCTAAGGTGGATACTCTGCAAAATCAGATGGAGTCTGGCCCTAACACCAAGGAGGACAAGGTGACTAATGATGACGACAATAATGTCCAGCAGTTACAAGCTAGAATGGATACCATGGAGCATACTATGAAAAAACATATGCTTGATTACAACAACTTTATGGGTTCGGCCATGGATTGTTTCCTGACCATTAAGGCTAAGATGGATGCTAGGTCACCAGGTATCAAACCAGAGGACATTACTGAGAACCTAGAAGATGAAGGCCCCATAAAATGCACGAGATCAGCTCGAAAGAAGAAAATTCATGAAAGAATCCAGGAACTCTCAGAGTTCAATGCTGCGATAAAGAAGATATCTGAAGTAAAGCAGGAAGCCGCTGAGGCTTGTAAGGAGCTGGTCTAGCGCTCTGGTTTCTGGGTTTGGTGGTTGGTCTTTTTTGCGGGTTTTCTTGCTTTTGGGTTCTTTCCTATTTTTTGTTGTTGTTAGCTTTTCTGTGAACTGGTTTCTAGTCCTGTCTCTTTTTGGGGTGCTTCTATGTATTATCTCTGTTTCTAGCATGTAAGGGGTTTCGAGTCCCCATTTAAAACCTATTTTTCCTACAATCAAAAACATCAAGGTAATCAACAAATATAATAAGGATATCTAATGGAAAATGATGAGCACTGATGAAATCTATGAAGGATGAATATGAAAGTAAATGGTATAATAACACTTACATGGATATTGTGTCCTTACACATGACATATTTAAGGATATAACTACATCAAGGATGATAGGGTCATCAATTATAAAAGATTGGAATGTGTTAGAATCAAAAGAAAATTCATGTAACTTAACAAGAAGACATAACTTATAAGGATGCATGATGGATATTCCAAGAGTGGGTGGGTTGAAACAAAAAGATACATGCCTATGTAGGCTCAAACCCTAACAAAAGTATTATTAATAAAGAAAACAAAGATGGAGCCAAACCCTAGTTAGATCTAGTATGACCAATATAAAAATATATATTAAAAAACACTAATATAGGGAACAAACCCCTAGGTTGTATCAAATTGTAAAATTCACTAAATGTAAGATGCAATTTATCTCATTAAACTCAATTCTCTCTAGGTTAATTAAATTAATATATATATAATAAGCACAAATTATTGTAAATATTTGAATTTAAATCGATACTTCAAATTCATATAAATAAAAATTATTCAATTACTTGCAAAAATAATTAAATAATAAATTGAATGAGTACTTAGCTCTATTATTGTGTATAAGATTCAATTCAATTTTAAGAAAAACATTCACCAACACTTTGAATTTTAACTTCTTAACTTGACATTTGGACTTTGTACTTTTACAAATCAAATATGCTAGTGTAGATCTATTGTCATGGAATTTTTTAACCCAAGCTCTTACAGTGTAAAATTCATCTTCATATTTTTCCTAATTGTCGGTTAATCATGTCAAGTTCAATAGTACAAGTCCTGATGCAGGAGCATCTAGGGTGTAAGAGCAATCTTGCATCATCTAAAAAAAGCAGACAAAAATTCCTAAAAAATTAGGGCATCCAAAAAAATAAGTAAAAAATAGAATTCCCAAAAAAATAGGGGTTCCAAAAAAATATAGAGAAATAGCAATGTAGAAAAATAGGGGATTCGAAAAAATAGGGGAAAAGCCAAAAAGGGTGATTTTTAAAAATAAAAATAAAATAAAAAGGGTTCTTTTGTTATCTAGTTATTTATCCCACATTGGTTGTGTTCTTAGTCTCTCGGGTGGTAAGTGCCTATATAAGCAAGGCATATGAGCATTTTTAATGATCTCTCATCCTTAAGAAGTTGTAAGGATCTCATCCTCAAGCATTTGGGAGCATTGTAAGCATCTTCAAGTATTGTCAATATATACTTTGTGAAGCATTTTTATTCTCTCTTTGTCTCTATGTTGTTATGTGTTTGTGTATGAGTTTGTAAGGATGGTGTGGCCCTTCATCAAGTGGTATTAGAGCATGTGTTGAGTGTATAAGGGTGGAGTGGTCCTACCTCAATGGTATCAGAGCTAGATATCTTGAGTGTGTATATAGATCACCGAATGTGAAGCAATCTACACTAGGACCTTAGGGTGGATGAAATTTTTATGAGAGCATGTTGTTTGTCCTCCAATAGAGATTGAAGTTGGGTAAACGGTGCACATAGTTCCTCTACTAAGAGGGAGTGAGTAGAGGAAGTGAGAGATGTGTCTTCCAAAATCTTTGTTGGGTAGAGGATAGATGTATGTGAGTTTGTTGTAGATGTATAAGCAAGTTGCAAAAGGATCTACATAGAGAAGTTGTAGAGAAGAAGTTCTTAAGTGTGTAAATAGATCATCGAACATGAGGCAGTTTGCATTAGGACTATGGTTGTGGGTCTAAGAGATAAGTGAGGAAAATGCTTCCATGAAGGAACCATGGTGGAAGAATTGTTGGTGTGATAGAAGAGGGTTTTATAGCCCTCAAGAGACAAGTACAAGCACTACAAGAGGAGTTTTGTGAAGGAGATGATATTAGGGCTAGAGATGAAAGTGGGGATGAATCTAAAGAAGGACAGCTTGAAGAAGAGAAAGAAGTGGCCAGAAATTCTGATGAGGCTCAATTTTTTAGGGTCATTTTCAAGATTGGAAAGAGGTCAAAGATTGAAGTTTCCACCTTTTCTGGAAATCTTAATCCAGAAGAGTTGATCGACTGGATCAATGATATGGAAGAGTATTTTAAGTATGAAGTAGAAGAGCCTGAGAGGGTTAGGTTTGTAAAGGTCAAGATGAAAGGTCATGCTAAAATTTGGTGGAAAGAAGTTTAGTTGGAGAGAAATAGAAGAGGGAAGGAGACAGTGGAAAAATTGAAGAGACAATTTATTCCTCTTGGGTATGAGCTTGATTTCTTGAATAAAATGCAAGGGTTGAAGCAATCGAGAATATTTGTCCAAGAATATATAGAAGATTTCTATCGAGTCCTTATCAAAATGGGTCATTCTAAAGCCAACAAGGAGAAGGTTGTATGTTACACACATGGGTTGAAGCCTAGTATTCAAGAAGAGTTGAAAATGATAAGAATGTCTACCATTGAAGATGCATATCAATTTTCTTTGAAGGTAGAAGAGAAACTAAATAATAGATTTGAGAGCAAGAAAGAATGGTGGCTTTGACGTCAGCATATAGTTTTCAAATGTTCATGAGATTTCCTCATGAAACATTTCTTTTTACCAGGGATGTTTAATCCAAGAGCATCTAGAGTGTAAGAGCAATCTTGCATCATCTAAAAAAGGAGAAAAAAAAAATTTCCCAAAAAATTAGGGCATCCAATAAAATAGGGAGAAAATAACATTCCTCAAAAAATAGGAGATTCAAAAAAATAGGGAAATAGCAATCCAGAAAAAAAAATTAGGAGATTCGAAAAATAGAGAAAAGCAAAAAAGGATGATTTTTGAAAAGAAAAATAAAATAAAGAGGGTTCTTTAGCTATCTAGTTATTTAATCCATGTTGGTTGTGGTTTTAGTCTCTTGGGTGGTAGGTGCCTATATAAGCAAGGCATATGAGCATTTGGAATGGTCTCTCATCCTCAAGAAGTTGTAAGGATCTCATCCTCAAGCATTTGGGAGCATTCTAAGCATCTTCAAGTATTGCCAATCTATGCTTTGTGAAGCATTTTTATTCTCTCTTTGTCTCTATGTTGTTATGTGTTTGTGTATGGATTTCTAAGGGTGATGTGGTCCTTCATCAAGTGGTATCAGAGCATGTGTTGAGCATGTAAGGGTGGAGTGGCCCTACATCAAATCTCAATGCAAGGTTAATTGTATAAAAAAATCTCATTATATAAGAGATCAAATTGTATAGGTAGTCTCAAGGAAATGTGAGTTCGCATATAGAGGCAAGCTAGTCAATTATTTCTTTTTTTACAAAGTTTCAAACTTTTCTCTATAGTTATGCAAGTTTTGCATACTTAGCTTAGTTTCTTCATACGTTTGATGACTTACTTTCTAGCAAAATAAAAAACCTTCCATAGAACCTTGCAATCTAAAACTCTGATGACTTAGTCTCTGGCAAAATCACAAACCTTCTATGCAACCTTGTGATTTTGTACTTTGCAAGGTTTTCCCAAATGTTTTCTATAAGACCAATCATTTTTTTTTCTTTTTTATAAAGTTTCAAACTTTCTTTACAATTACAATTTGTGCAAATTTAGCTTAGCTTCTTCGAAAGTTTGATGACTTACTCTCTAGCAAAACCAAAAACCTTTTATTAAACCTTCCAGTGTTACGAGCTTCTTTCAAATTCCAATAACTTAATCTTTGACAAAATCACAAACCTTCTATACAACCTTATAATTTTTGCACTCTTATGTATATAGTTTCTCCACATCTCTGAAATTTCGATGAGCTAATCTTTAACAAAATCATAAACCTTATATACAATATTGTAATTTTTGCACTCTTGCATAATGTTTCCACATCTTTTCTGAAATTCAAAAGACCTAATATTTGACAAAACCAAAAACCTTCTATATAACCTTGTAATTTTTGCACTCTTGCATGGTTTCTCTACATCTCCAACTATTCGAGCTCTTTAAAAAGGTGGTTTTATGGACTCTTTCTTATAGTTACGTAGTTATTGCAATCTATATCAAGAATTTGAACTTTCTATGGATCTTATCATGTTTTGCATGCCTGCTCCAATATCCCACAAGTTTGCATATCCTTTGAGGATAACGTATAGACATAGGCATTACAGAGGTAAGACTCCTATGCTTGCAATTGACGTTTCATTTTTTTTATTCTCGTAGTTCCACCAATTCAGTGCCAATTTTGGAAGTGCAGACCTAAAGCGTAATTGCATACAATTCGCACACTTACACCTGCCTTCCGCAATTCCACATATTCCCTCACAACAAAGTCATTGTTACCATTAAAAATTGGTTATGAAAACGTGAAATGCAAAAAAATTTCACGTGTGAACATAACATTTATAAAGCTGATCTCTTCCTGCTTCATTTCAACAACTATTCACGCTTATCATTAGCATTTGTAAAGACTCAATCTCCAATCTCGTCGATCACTTTTCACTCATAGGTTACTCGCTTCTTCTTTTTTCTTCACTTGCATCCTAGTAAATTTGGAATGAAAATCCTTTATTTCACTGTATTTAGGTTTGAAAGTCTTGTTCATTCAGATATGAATGTTTCCATGCCTTGTATTAAAAGTTAGTTGTTGTCAAGAGGATATAAAAGTATTAAAGGTTAGTTAGAACTAACTTATGAATGTTTCCCTGAAATGAAAAGAGAGCAACATTCACTCACCACAAATATGGAGTGTAAGTCAAAAGATGAGCACAAGGAGACACACATTTTACCTATATTTAAAGGTGTTGTTGCAAACACAACGAAAGAAATATAGATATATAGCAAAAATATATGGAAGAGAAGAAAAGATAAAAAGATGTGAATGAATTATACATACTCATGTACGCAAATTTCCATACCTTATGCACGTGTCTTCCTGGGTTTATGTGTTCAGATTTAGGGTTTTCTCCTTCGTCTCACTTTTTGGTTTTCTTTCTTTTCATTTTCTTTCTTTCTTAGCTTAGTTTATTTCTTTCTTTTCTAGTTAGAAATAAGGAACTTCTTTGTGAAATCTAATAGTAAGGCAACCTTAAATTGGTCTGTGGTCCTAAATGCTAGTTGTGCAACCTCTAGATTTGAAATGCACCTTCTAAATCATACTGAGATGTCAAAAATAAGGTTTTTGTGATATTTAGTCAGTGCCCTAGGTCGTACACTCATAGGGTTTGGAAAGCATAAGAAATGTGCTCCAGAGTTTTGGACTCCAAAGAAATCGCATGTCAATCCTACAACTATGAAATGACCAAGTGTTGGAAAATGTCATGCCCAAATTTGCATGCAAAACACAACAACTTTTATTTTGAAAAGAAATATCTAAAAGGGTGAAGGGTCAGTTAACCCATGTTTACCAAATGCTCAAATGAACTACAAGGTTAGGCAAAGTATTTAGGTCAAGAGGATTAGTTGGTTCAATGTCGGCATTAGGGTCTACCGGAAATCATGACATGAGTCAACATCCCTCAACCCTAGAGTTGCAAAGTTTTGTCTATCATGTAGGGGGGTTCAAAACCATCATAAATTTAAATATTTAATTAAGTTATAAGTGTACGGTTGATAACATTTTTGACCAAATACAAAACCCATGATTTTAGATGTTAATAGGTCTTACTTCTACCCCATTAATGGGACCATACTTCTAGGCGAGAAAATAACATATTCTTGTTGATTAACGTATTTGATATAATAACATATTCTTTTAGACATTTTATAATGAACCTTCCTCGAGTTGTAATAAAACTTGGATCTCAACTTTCACAACTCTATGTTTTTAAAAAAAAAAAACTATAATTCAATTTCTATAATTATTTAATTTGCACCTAACTCATGAATTAAGTGAATTAAATTAATTAATTTGCAGCACAACGTTATTTTTACATTGACCATTACACTCGCCTTATGTATTGACCATGTAAAAATAACGTTACCAATCTAGGTTTCTAAATGCATTTTAATTAAATATTTTCTAGATAGACATTTATAGTGTATAGCTCATTAATTTAGTAAACTTAATTATATACGTATACTATGCATATAATTTTAGTGATCTATTAAAATACTTTTGCTAATGTTTTTCATATCATAATTGACTTTTGAACATTAATTATAGTCGCAACGTTGCTTAGTGCTAATACTATAGATAATTTTATTCAATTAACAAAATATCACTAAGACGATTCTAGAATTAAGATTTGAATCCTTTGATATCTTACTTAGACTATTATTCTTTCATTAAAATTTTTGCCTAGAAATATTAATACTCCACACGTAATAGCTTTAAAGTTAACTATACTAAGTGAATTTAATTATATTTCCAATTTACCACCCTTTAACTTAAAGTGGACGTCTAATGTCTAACATTAAATATTTTAGTGTATTCATAATGGTTAACTAATAAATTTTATAAAGATATTATTAAATGATCACTAATCATGTTTAAAACATCTTCAACATTTAAATCAAATCCCTTAATGGATAAGTCACATAAACAATAATATTGGGGTTCTAGGAAAAAGAAAGATTTCCCTTCCAAATAGATTTGAAATTTAATCCCACCAAAAGAGAACCATAATTAAAAAAATTTTAAATGGAAAAGTCAATTTCCTCTAGAGGGCCCCTGACCCTAATTCAAAATTAGGGTTAGGGCCCAAATAATAATGCCCTAAAATGAGGATCTCCCCCTCATTTCCATTTTCCCTCTCCTTGGCTTTCTACTCCAAACCCTAGCCTCCATTTCCTTCACATTTTTCTTCTATGAGAGTCTACAGGTCTGACTATGGTTCAATGGAGGAGCGAATGACAACAATAACACAGGTGCGTATATATTTTGGGCAGCCTTGATATAATGATACTCTAATTCTGATGCAGGTTGTGGATGGTATATTTTGTTTTGTATTGTTTTTTTTGTAACGGTTAATGGGGGGTGCGGGTTTTGCTTTGAGAGTAGAGCGCTAGCACACAAGTGGAGAGGGAGTGTGAGGAGTGGGGAGTGGGGAGTGGTTGTGCCCCCCCCCCCCCCCCGCCCCCCCCNTTGTAACGGTTAATGGGGGGTGCGGGTTTTGCTTTGAGAGTAGAGCGCTAGCACACAAGTGGAGAGGGAGTGTGAGGAGTGGGGAGTGGGGAGTGGTTGTGCCCCCCCCTCCCCCCAGCCCCCACCGCCACTGTGGTGGCGTCACTCCCACGGACACCACACTGTCGATTGTTTTAATATTATATTTTTTTAAATAATTTTTAATAAAAAGGTTTCTTGATATATATTGATAAATATTTCTGTACATGACATTCTGGAAATATCAAAAGTCTCTAAGAGGCAAATTATAGATTTAGGTTTAGACATGTGTAATACTTTTCTAAGTGATAGAGATTAAATACATATGTAGATTTCCTTTTCTAAAGTGAAAAAGATTTAATACATATGCAAATTATAATTATAAAATGATGTATCTGTTTTACAGCTAAAAAGTGTACCAGTAAACTTTAAAAAGAGAGGATTATGGGGAAATAACCAGAATACATATATATGTGTTCAATTATCTCTTTGCAAAATTTGCATGTAGGAAACACATTTATGAAGTTGTATTTTCAGCTTTACAGAATGTTATGAATATAAAGACATTAATATAAGTAGAAAAATGACCCATTTCTAGGCTCATATATATCTGAAAGAAGGGTACTCTTATTCTGGAAATTTCAACATAAAATAACTATTGGTGAACTAACTAAATTGATATAAATTCATTTTAAAGCATAAACCTGAATAACTTTCTTTTCAAAATTCCAGTCTATTCTATGCACTATTCAAGTATACTATATATACTATATGTTTCTATTTTTTTTTTAGATTAATAGAAGAACACTTTTATTCTTTTATAACAAAAGCAAGAGGAGTATATACATATTTTAAAGAGGATTGAAAACAATAAGCACATATATTACAACAACTTTCAAGAGATTTCCTTACAAATTTAAAATAGCTTTCTTTCCCAATTTGAGACAAAATTTCAAAAAGGTTTAGCCTCATGGATTTACATTTTCAATTTGCTAAAATGAACAAACAATTTCTTATTTTCCAAGCTTTGGACATCATCTTCCAAGTAGAATGAGGCAACCACAAAATCTGCAAATAACAAGGGTTGAAATAAACCATGGGAGCTCACCTCCCATCCTAGGTCTCTAAGAGACCACCCCCGAGCTAGGGGAAACAAGATTGGACAATGGTGACATTCATGCAAACACAATTCATCCACAAAGCATCACAACATTTAACTCCCTTACAAGCTTGCACAATTGGGTCTCCTTGGACCCAAATAATGGGGTGAAGGTGGAAACTACCAAGTAGGAGAAATGCCAAAATAATAACAACACAATTGAGCTAAATTCACATGTCTTCCCAAGGCTTTCATGCAACAACTCCAAACCTCCCAATTTTACAATATTATCCCTTATCACCCCCAAGAATAGAATATCAAATATGGCACATGGAGCCCATACATCCATGTATTCTCCCTCTTCTTCCCAAGAAGAGACTCTACACTACTTGAGGTCTTCCCTAAAACCCCTCACCCACAATGGCTCTCTTCCCTCCCAAGGGTGAGCTTATCCATTCACACCCATGAACACCACAATGCATAAAACAAATAAAACATGGAAGGAAAAGAAATTCACCACATACACTTCTACAACAAGATCAAAATTCTCACAAAATAGATTATAAGAAAAAAGATTCATTCAAGTGGAAAAAAAAACAACACAAAGGGACTTTTCATGGCTTGGAAGCGGGTATGTGCACCAAGTTGTGGACCAAAAAGGGGGGTATAAGTGGACACATTTTTTTGAAATCGGATAAACCTGAACTTGGAACAGGAGTTTGAGGGTCATGCACTCAAAATAATAAGATGTGTAAAAAATAAAAATTGTAGTACTCTGAATCTAGTTTCTAGAACACTAATATTTTTTAAAACCCGATAAGATTAAGAGGGTCAAACCTTGCGCGCACGAAAACATGTTCCTAATTTTTTTTGGTAAAACATAACATAGTTGTTTTCGTGCGCAGTAAAAAAGGTATAGTTATATTCAGTATTTTTTAAATCCCTTTGGTAGGATGATAGGTAAGAGTGATATCTAGAAGTTGTGTATTTTTTTGTAATTTTTTGATAAGTATTTTTTTTCTGTGATTTTTTGAAGTGGTCGCATCCTAAAAATTTGGTACCTGTTCGTGCACTGGTAACTTGCATCAAAATAATTAAAAATGAATTTTTTTTTTTAAAAGTGTATATAATCAAGTGTAGAACAATAATATGTAATTTATTTGTAATTTTATTAAGTATTTCAAAAGTTATTAAAAAAATGGTAGACATATGTCTATGAGTGCAATCAAGACACTGGTAAAGAAAATTAAAGTTTACTATGCTAATGTTGTCCAAAAATAGAAAAATTTATATGGTTAGAAAGCTAAGATGTATGAGATTATGGTGAAAATTATAAAACTACCGAGTTGACAAATTGTAAACCGGATGAAGATAAAGTTGAGAAATCATCTTACAAGATAAAAAAAACATCTAAAAGAACAAAAATGGAGGGAAAATGAGCCTCCAAGCCTTTGGGTCATTTTTCAAGCCTCTTCCCGAGCCATAACCCGATTGGGTTATGAAAAGACAAAAGTACTTCAAAACCCAATCGGGTTCTGTAAAGAAAAAAGTACTTAAAAACCCGATCGGGTTCTGAAAAGAAAAAACTACTTCAAAACCCGATCGGGTTTTGAAGAAGTAAAAAATATTAATTTTATTCTCCATAACCAGAGAGAGATAGAGATACTCTCTCTCTCAATCCTCCTTTGTTCTTAAATTTTCAGAACCTGATCGGGTTCTGAGTAACTAGGAGCAATTAGTCATTATGTTCTAGAGAGAGAGAGACTCTCTCTCTCTCTCTCTCTCTCAATCCCTCTCTCTCTCTCTCCCTCCCTCCCCCCAACTTTCTTTCTCTCTCACAATTCTCCTTTGTTCTTAGTTTTTCTGAACCCAATCGGGTTCTGAATAACTAGGAGCATGGAGTCGTTATGTTCTCAGAACCTGATTGGGTTCTGAGTAATTAGGAACATAGAGCCCTTATGTTCTCATAACCTAATCAAGTTCTAAACCCGATCGGGTTCTATTGAATTCAGAGCTTTGTTTGGTTCAACGGTCTTAAAATAGTCATTGCAAGTTGTTTAGAGGCCCCACAACTATTTTTCTGTTATTTTACACTAGGAACAGACAGATTTGCACTTTTTTGCATGTTTTTCTTTGCAATGATCAAAAATTGTGTTTTTTATTTGTTTTTTTAATGTTATTTTATCATTGTATGTTCTCATTTCAAGAAAATGGTTAATTTATTCTTATTTTTTGTATTTTATTATTCTATGTTCATGATATTATTCGTAGGGTCCATCCAATACGAACAATGGGAAAGAAAAAAAGAGGAACAATTGAACAACAAGAGATAGAAAAGGAAAGACAAAGGGACCGCATGAGGAGAATATGACAAGGTACAACACCAAATGCAAGCAACGTAAGTGATGAAAATGTTTATGTTAATGTTAATGTGACAAATGCACCATTTCAATTTAATGTCATTAATGAACAAAATGCACATAATGAAAATGAAAATCATCAACATACACCAATTGAACTGATGGGGATAGATGCACCTAATTCATCTAATGAAAATGTAGAGCATGCAACTGTGTTAACAC
>MU225720.1:1377645-1412120 GCA_018584345.1 Thuja plicata
AAGCTGATTTCATCCCCCTATGAACACACCAATGTATAGGAAATCATTTTGTATTAACTTCTAGGGAATTGCTAGTATTAGGATCGGTGAAAAGGGCACATATGTCACATTTTTCTATGCCTTTTCTCTTCACATCCTCATAGGATAAAACATCAGCATAAAATGTACGACACCTGTCCCTCCATGAACCCCATTTTGTCACCTCTTGGGACACCTCATTTGCACTATTGGACATTTTTTCTAATGTAGTGGCGAGGGTAGAGTGATGTTGAAGACCAAAAGCCTTCAACCTATTGACCAATATATTAATTTGTGCACTATTTTGGTTAAGGCGTTGCACAAGGTCTTCTTGTGATGCATCTACATGACCTAATGACACATGTGGAGGGCATACGGGTGGCGATGGTTGTGGAGGAGGATAATTTTGTGGAGGGTTTACGGGTGAAGATTGTGGTTGAGAGTTTATGGGTGGCGAGGGTTGTTGAGGGTTTACAGGTGATGATGATGGTGCTTCTACAGGGGATGGTATTTCATTTCATTTTTTTTTTTTGGGTTGTTTGATGAATCTGGAATGAAATTAATAAAAGAAAACAAAAAAATCAATGAAATAACCTAATTTGATTACAATTGCAAAAAAAACAACAAAAACAAACAAACTTACCTTTGTTACGGGGCGCCATTGGTTGAAAATCTTGATTAAATGGTGTTTTTTCAAAACACAATCGAGTTATGCTACTGTTTAACCTCCTCCACACTTCTACTCTATGGTTTAGGCATTAAAAAATGGCCTAAGCCACGGGCTATTTTGTTTTTCTTATGTTTCTCATAACCTGATCAGGTTATTAGAAACTCAATGAGTCTCATAACCCGGTCGGGTTATGAGAAATTCCTCATAACCCGATTGGGTTTTGAGGCGCACACATGTTTTTATAATATATTCTAGGCTTGGTTTACCAAGCCTAGAATTATTTCAAAATTTTAATAACTCGTTCGGGTCATTGAAAATTTGAAATTTTTTTAAAGGTGTGTCTACTTTTTTGGTCCACAACTTGGTGCACATACCCAAGAACCTACCTTGCTCCAACCAAATGGTTATGAGATTGAGTTTTTCCTCTTTCCTCTCCTTATCTTGTCTCCTCCTAGCACCAATCTAGCAAGTCCTCCAAAAACAACTAGAAGTCTCCAAAAAATGGAGAGTGGGCAATTAACCCCAATTCTCCTCCCAATCTCCCCCAAAAAGGCTCCCTCTCAACTCTCACCTAACCAACATAATTAGAGGCTACTTGAATCACTCTCCCCTTCACACTTGTCCTCTCTCCTTCAACCTTGTCTTCTCTCATGCATGAAAAGAAGACCTGCTTTCTTGAAGAAAGGAGATGGTCTTCCCACATTCCAATTTTTGCCACCTTTCAAGAATGGTACTTTTGGAGGGTCATAAGTGTGATTTAGACACTCTAATAATCAAAATCTAACCCCTAACACATAGTATACCTATATGACTAGTTATTTTTAACCTTAACTACCCCCCTTGGGCTCATTTTAACCCCTCTAAAACTCACTAAGAGTTAACACACAAAATTATATGATGGGACTCATGGTTTAGGCTTCCAAGGTAAGTAACCCTACATGGGAACACTACAAGGTAATCCTAGGATGAAACCTTAACCTCCATTAACCCCATGGGCATGCCAACTCACAATTACATGTTCCAATTGACACCACAAAGCACATCACATTTACACATTGGCATGCCTAGTTATAATTTACATAAATTGGACAAATTATATTTACATACATGCATAATCACATTTACCAACATAATTTACATTAACATGAGGTTATTTCCCTCTTTTAGGGTCAACCTTGGCTTAACAAGAAGTTTAACATTGATCTAATCTTATTTCCCCAGTTTGAATCCATGGTTTATTCACCTGCACGCTTGAACAGAGCGTTAGTAGTCCAAGGAAGAAAACATACATACATGATAATAAATTTAACTAACCATGAATTAAACATTACTTCTAGAATTATATCATCCACATACATATAACTGATCAATCACAAAATCCTTCGATTCACTTATCTAACATTCAAAATTAACCATTATAGATCATTTGCAGAATTCAAATCCGTAAATCTACATTTAAATATCACATGACCTAATTGATATTTCAGAAACATAGAATGGAAAACTTGTTTAAAACATGTCATCAAGGTTTAAAACTATAACAATATATCCAAACATCATCAAAATAGTGTCATCACATAGTATCTATGATACGAAATCCTTGTCCAATAAGTCAATGTATCAAAAATAATGTATCATCCTGATAAATATAATAAAAAAGTATCAGATCTGAAAAGATGGCCGGGGTAGGACCTCACAGAAAAGACTCTGAAGTTTCAAACTCCAAAGCTTGAATATTCATGTCATATAAACAATACCTTTGGAATCCCAATTTCTAGGATCCCCTTTGTTAAAATGTTCATAAGGAAAACCTTCAAAATTATAGACTTTGGGGTTTTAGTCCAACCTTTACCAATTAAAATATGCATAGAATGTAGACCCAAACCCCAAAATCCAAATAAGTTCACTAAAATAGATAAAAATTCAGAAATTTTGACTTTTGGGAACTACTCCAATAACTACCAAATTAGCAAGTGGTTACTGACAAACCTGAAACCCAAAACCTGAAGTCAACAATATGGTAGAAGTGTTACCTTAAGACTTTAGAATTTTGGACTCGGGGATATTGATCTACCCTCTACCCAAATGGAAAATATTTTCTTTTAGGATTGAACCCTAGAATCAGGCATCATAACAAAAGACTATGAGAACCTTTAGGATTTTGGACTTTGGAATCCTGGTCTAATACCTAATTGACATGAGTCTCCATGTGGTCTCTGACCCTGAATTTTAGAACAATGCACTATTCAACAAAAGATCATTGAAAAATTTTGGTCTTTAGAATACCAATAAAACATCTACCTTGTTAGTACACAATTGTTGGTAACCCAAAACCTGAATTTGTCTTTTTAAACAAACCTACATCGAGATCCTAGGATCCCAAAGAGCCTGAAACACATTAGATATTTAAATACCCATAACTTGAGCAAACAAGAGTTTGAGACCTCCAAAACTCAAAGATAGATTCATCATGTCAGGTTCTCATACATTAAATCTCCTCTTGTTTGTCTTGTGAAGAAGAAAACATTTTTGCAAACCCCAAACCCCAAAATTACCGAAAACCTAAAAACTTGCAAGAGCTTAGATAATGACTTGTGATTTATGTAAGATGGTTTCTTAGGGGACTATTGATGATTGTGAGATTATATGGTAGTAAGATCACTAGTGAACGTCTCTAAAGCTAGAAGAAGAACCAAACAAGAGGCTAACTTAGATAAACCCCCTAGAACTATGAAGTACTTGTACAAAGGACAAGTCATGGCATTCAAACTAGAAAGCATAGTGCAAAATATCACAGACACATAAATAGGGCATATAGACTTAGAAGCCATCATAAAAAATGCTAAGAACACACCCTTGGCACTGAATACTATGATAAAGTAAAATTGTGATGACTAGTAGAGGCAATTATTTTTCCTCGAGCAGTTCAATCTCTTAATCTAATCCTCACCATTGCCAATCACTATAATTAGATAACATGTTAGTGCAAAAACAAAAGAGGAAATGTGGTGGTGGACCTATCTCTAGGGGCAGTACGTTGGACATTTAGGATCTCTTAATATTATGAGGTAGTGATCATAGGAGAGGAGTAGGCACTTAACCAATACCTGCAAATCAAAGGAAAGAGTAAAGAGAAATTGTATTGGCTAAGTAAACCAAGGAAATTGGGGAATAAGGTAACTGAAAAAATTCACAGGAAGTTGTGTAGGACTTAGTGACCATTCTCAATAGGGCGTTTGGAAATGTAGAATCAAGGAATTATAGCCCCTAGATGTATTACTATACCATTTCCATTATAAAAGGGGAAGATATCTTTGATTGGCAACAATATATCTCAAATAAATTTCATGAGAAATATGTCAGGTAAGGGAAAAAAATAAGTTTTATATGACTTCATGTGTAATATAAAACTTCAAGGTTGCTCAAGTTTTCTCAAGTAAATGTACACTACCTCAGAATAGACACTAAGGAAAGAATGAGAGAGACTCCCAATGTAGAGACACCTTGGGGCCATTACTTTGAGTTGAAGATCAAGCATTGAAACCCACTAAAAAAGAGTGAATAATACATTCATATATACAGTCATCAATAAATTAATAGGTGATGTAGGTTACAAGTTGATAAAAGAAACTATGGCACTAGTAGGCTCTTGGGAAACATGGTTCATTTAGAACCCAAGATCAACATATATCAGGCTATTGGTTTCCATAGTAACCTTTACTTTATTCCCTAGCATTGCAATGATAGGATCATTTTGTTAGAGTTTTCCTAGCAGATTTTGGATACACAAGATTTGATGACCCAAAACTATAAACCAAGGGTGGGTTTTCCTTTTTCACTTGGATTTTATAAATGTGCAAATTTGCTTCTGGCAAAGGATGTCACTTTTAAGAAACATACTCTTAATATCAAAATATATAGTCATAGTAGGGAGCCTTATGATCCTAAGGGTAAGATCAGTTCTATCATGTCAAAGTCATATCCTAACCAAAAACTAGAGCTAGAATATTTTGGGGAAAGATTAAAAATTTAAAAGACAACTTTGAATCCTCAAAGAAGAGATATTATAATTTAACTACATTTAAAATGAGGTCCTATTATATTCCTCAAATCTTCTGTAATGATGGGGAGATCCTAAAGCTCTTATGTGATGTACATAAGGTTTCTCAAAGGCCCATTTCCCTAATAAGTTGGTCACAGACTCACAGAGGGAGGAAGTTGACATCAAACCTATAGCAGTTGAAGTTTTTCAGAGGAACCATTGATGATTAGATCTTAGATTGCCCAAGTCTATTGGACACCCAAGGATCAAATAAAAGAGCACAAATAATACTCGAGAGAAATAGACTAGAGAGCACCAAAGGAAGAAAGATAAAGGTGGAAAGAAGGGAGGACAAAGTAGACAATATGCACCCAAAGAGACAAAACCAATGTTTTTTAAATGAAATAATTGAATTAGAAAATGATGCACTACCAGATGTTGAACAGACTTATGGATCAAGGGGTTACTCATCGTTTATCAGTAGTAGCACAAGAAATAATAGCTCCACCAATATAGGATTTGGGAATGACTATAGGAGAGGGTGCATTAGGTTGAAAGTAGGAAATTGTAATGTCCCTAACTAGGACTCTACTTAGTTTGCCCTAAAATTCCTAATTAGGGTTTGGATTGCACTTGGGAATGACAACTTTAACATTTCCTACTAGGAGAATTCCAATTCCGAATGATTAATTATACATCACTATGCATTTAAATTGGATTAAGGAACACACATTGATTCATATTACAAACTTAATTCCTAATTCCTTACTTCTCTCATAATCATTAACCTTAAGAAGGATGGTAAAATTATTGTCCTCGAGCACAATAATAGTCTAAAAGTGAGCTCCTCAATATTTTTACCCATCATAGAACCCTCATGTCATGTGACCGAATTAATCTATATCTCCCTTCACAAAATCTCTATCCTCTTAATGATAATTAGTGAGTGAACAAGGTATAAACTAAGTGTATATTACTACTTTATATATAAAAACATATATAACATAATTGATATATAATTTTGATTTCATTATCATTAACACACACACACACTTGCATCATGTGACCGAATTACTCTGCCACTCCCTTCACAAATTCCCTATGCTCTTAACGGTAATTAGTGAATGTCCAAGGAATAGACTAAATGTATATTACTATCTTATCTACATAAACATATATAACATAACTGATACATAATTCTAATTTCATTATCATTAATAGATGCATACATACATACATACATATATTAGACCATATAATGGTTCTTAGTCCCTACTATAATTCAAATATAAGAATTTGTAAATTAATATTAAACTCATAGATATGTCACAAGACACCTATCATTGCACAATGCTTGCAAGGAAAGTAAAGGACTCATATTCTTTCTTATCTCTTCCTTGCAAAGAGTAACAAATCTATTATATATTTTCTTGTTCTTTCATCCATAATTGTTAGATGTGAATTATAATCTGATTTCTTTTATGTGATCCCCCTTGACCATCCAAATTGATGATGCTAAATTGAGTGGTTGGTAATGCCTACTTATAATTTGTCGATTGAAAGGATTGGTTGTATTCTAGAGACGTGTCTTTATGTCTCCACAACCCTTCAATATGTAATTGTATCATTTCATAACCATTTGATTTATTATAGGCATCATGTCTTCATTAAGAGTGCTTTACTTTTAATGGTCATTCTTTTACTTAGTGTATTAGTTATCCTTTATTTTAAGGTTGTGAACAATCTCTAATCTCTGTGTAGATCTTTAGGGAATAATATGATTTTCTCAATCAAACATACTATATCAACATCCATTAATTTCTTCACACATGTGATTGGTGGCATGTCACATAGCTTGCATCCTTTGGTAGACTCTCATAATTATTAGGTATGTGTTCTCTATGGTATACCATCGTATTTCAACCATTACCACAAAACATTAAGTATCCATAATCTATGCTCTTCGGTTGCTATGTTATTTCAAACTTAGTTGATTTGTGCTCCACCATCATATCAATATATCCTTGATAGAATTTTTGATTAACATACCATTGAAACTCCTAGTGATCTCTCTTTCTTTTATGGGCTCCTTCTTGATTCTAGAAATTCCTACTCTAATTATTATTAAATTGAGTCATATGTGATGGACCTTCATATAGGATCACTCTTTCCAAGGTGTATGTTCATCTCCCTTTTGTGTGAACAACAATTTATTAGAATGATGATGACTTTGTTCTTCTAAAAGGCTCAATATCTGATTATGAGTCTATACATAGGCAATATGAATTCATGCTCGCCTATTTCTTGCCAAGTTATTATTGATATTAGATGTGACAACATTCAATAGTATTTGCATGATAAAAAGACCCATGGAATCGCTATTCACAACTCTCAATTCCCAATGAAACTCTTAAATGCTCACAGCAAATAAGGCAATATTGTCTAAATTCCTTCTTGGTTGCCAACTCATGATAGTTGAATCTCACAATTCAAAGAGATTGTGATTAAGTTATATTATATTTTATTATTTGTTTACATATTTTGATTTTATTATTATTACTTATTTTTACATTTTAATACTATTATTCATTTTTTAGATTCTCTTCTAGAAGGGGGACATCTTCGCCTTTTCCAAAATTTATTTCCCTCAAGCATGTTTTCATGATAACATCCCTCAAATTCATCTCCTTCTAGTTATTCTCTTATTTTACATAAACCAAAGTAGAACCATACATGGAGTATACACTTGAAAATATGAAATATATGCATGAATATATGAAAACACAAAGTATACACATTAATGCATGAAAACATGAAGCATACATGGAGTTATACATAATCCATGTTGAATAGGTTGAATAGCTGAGAATATGGGTGAATTAGTTATTCCCACACACCTTATAAAACTTTTACTTTGCTTGTAAACAATTAAACAATGACAATAACAACTTATGATCTATCGGTTAACCACATTAAACATTCACAGTAGATGTAAACATGAAAGCACATAAACACCAACACAAAGAAGATCAAGGTTTACGTGGAAACCCAAACTAGGAAAAACCAAAGAGAAGCTGATTCTCATGAAATGAAACACCGGTTAAGGTAGTTTTTAATAAGGCTCACTGTCGGTTGTGCTCACTATAGGTTGGCTCACTACCGATCAGGCTAATGACCCTTACAAATAAGTCTCACTGCTAATACAAATAGGCTCACCGCCATAATATATGAAAAGAGATTGAATTCACCACTGAGATTATTGTTAACAACACACTGCAATTCATAAATGATATATCAGTCTTCTACCAATTGCATTAACACACATGATCACCAACATAGATTTCTTGTAAACATATTCTCAATCACTTCGCATACAAGCATCACACATGCCACACAAACAACTAAAATCATCAATCTTCTTATACTTCTTGATGCCATAAACCATGTCGGCCGAAACAATTTGAAATAGGTCACACCAAGACATTATTGCAGTGGTAAAGAATGAAATGTGGAACACCACAATCAATAAAACATGCAATCAATAGGATATGTTGACATCAATGACAACACCATGAATAACATCAACTTCACATTCTAACAATCCATATATTGTTTGATTTCTTCTTATTGACAAAAAATAGTCCATCATTTTTTAATATATAAACATACAAATACATGGATTAAAAGAAAAAATATTACAAAGAATGATAAATGTGTCTTTCTACCTGTTGAGCATTGTTTTTACACAATCCAACTTGCTAGGATCTCGAGATTCAATCTCCTCTCTTGGAAGAATAACAAAATTATTCCCAAGGTTTTATGGGGTTGGGTCACAACCTGCTTGGTTACTCAGTTGAAGATAAATGTGATTTGTTCACGAGGAGGCCTTTGTTGGTACGTTCAAGACATCAAACTGCAAAACACTTTAGCTCTTTTTGGTATTTTCCATTTTAACAAATATGGGCATTTTGTAAGTAAAGTCCAATTTTGTATTTTCAAGATGGTGATTTTTCAGAATTAAAGACATAATTTAAAGAGAGCAAAGTAACGAGAAATGAAAGAAATTGCTTAAATGAAATCCTATGGACATAAACCAATGTAAGTCCTTCCTTGCGAATTGAATGATGGGGGGATTTGGAACAAACCCACAAAAGCATAAATCAGACAAAGTCACAATTCAATACCCCACGGATGCAAGGGTTTCGAGAAAATATGAATTTACTCATGCAAGATATTCAAAACCTATCAAATCATGGAGCCACCAAGATGTGCGCACCCATGAGATGGATCTATTGTTAAGCCCAAAAGATGATCTCCTCCACGCATTTGTCATAGCAAGGTAAACAAACAGAAAAAAACTCCAACTAAAGAAACGTGAATTTGAAGCACAATAAATAAGAGGCTCTTTAAAAATAATGAATAATGCAAGCATGCATTCAATAATTTTGCATAGGAAGAAAAAATTCACACACCATGAATGAAGCACCAAATGTATATCTTTATTGTATTAAGAATTCAACCCTATTACATTGATTTGGATACAATATATCAAGTTTTTTATCTACCAACTCTGAATGCCAAAATTAGGGCATTTGAGAGTCTAAATTTCTGAATAATAAACTAAAACTAAAGCTTATCTGAAAAGAAACTACTGCTGACTAGTACTAAAAATCTTGCATGGATTTTGGATCCATTTTACAATCAGTTTGTCTCTACAAGAGAGATCAAACTCGCCAAGAAAGAGAGAGAGAAAAGGTAGGGCTTCTTCTGTGAACTGGAATCATCTTCTTGTTTTGTGGAGTTCTTTCTTGGAATCTTCATCTAGAAGTTCTTCCTACGGTGGGAACTGATAGAGGACCCTTAGACCTTCCAAAATGAACTCAAGTTAACCATCAATCTGATCTGGAGTTCAATTGGTATGAAAAAATACTACCTCACTGGAAATACTCATATTTTCAGCCCCCGACCCTTACTCTGAAGTTTTTTATATCCAAAAATAGCCAAGTGTTGAACTGATACTGAAAACTTGAAAATTTTGGCCATTTCGAAGGCCGAAAGGGCTGAAAGGCCGAAAGGTAGAAAAATGTATGTCCTGAAGAGGCCGAAAGGCTAAAACACTGAAACTCCAAAACTTGCCTTAGGAAATTTTGTGAAGTGCTAGAGATTGCTTCTTCAAGATACTCAGCGGTCCAAGGGGTCAGTTTGGGAATACTTATGGATGTATAGCCTGGAGCCTCTGTATGACCTCCTGAACTTCATCGTAGTTTATCTTCTTCCTTTTCACCTTGTTGACCTTTTTTTCTTGCTTTTCTTTGAAGGTAGTTAGTTCAAAAGCAAAGAATTGGATCTCCTCTTCATGGCTTGTCATCCTTAACATTGCTTCTTTTGCGTAAAATAATTGCTACAAGGCTTCCTTGGTATCTACACCTACCATAATGTCCCTAAATTGTGTGACTACTTCTTTAGATGGCCGTAAGATATGCTTAGCTTCACCCCGGTACAAATCAAGGTCGATCCCTATGAAGAATACATCTATTTCTTCCACCCATTTTGATCGCTTGCTATAAAGATTTAGAAACTAGGAATAATCCTTTTAACTTAGGGATTGGACATCCAACCAAGCACTTCATCCACTTTACAATAAACTCATTTAATATGTCAAACCCAGGGACGTGTTACTTGAAACGGGCCAAAAAAATACATGTACCAAGCACTTCTTCAACCAATATTTCTATAATTGTTGCAGGAAATAAATGTTGGAAAAGAACTACTCTATGGTTGCAGGAAATAAATGCTTTCGAAAGGAAACTATACTATTGCTGCATGAAATAAATACTTAAAGGAAATATAAACGAATGTTGTGGAAGTAAATGCATTGAAAATAAATGATGGTAATGAAGGCTACTAGCAGGATGGAAGAATGCACACAAATAACTATAATGCTTTAGTTACTCTGTCGCTTGGCCGTAGGAAGCAGTAGTTGTCCTGTGGTTTTGGCTACAGGAGCTGTTCAGCATAGGATTTGAAATAATAGAAATGCAGGAAAAACAAACAAACTAGAATGAATCTAAACTACGGATTCCTCACCAAGTGGGACCCCTTGGGTGAGTACCTAGAATACTCAATTACACAATATTGAACTCAAAACTTCATTTTCACATTAACTTGAATAAAAGAGTACAGGAATTCTTTTCTACAAAATAACAGAATGCAACTATATCAATACTACTGCCCTCCTTCTCACGCAGGAGCGGGGCTTTATTTAAAGGGAAAAACATCTAACTGCTAAACTCCACATGCCCTAAGAAAAGTTAGAGATTTTATTAGAACTATCTAACAGAAAGGAAAACAAGAAAGCAAGAAATAGAATCGGTCAAGAAGAGAGGATGGAACTGTATAGACGACAGATCCAACTTCCCACTCTCTCCTAGATTTCACCAAGAAATTATTGCACTTTTCCAAGTCTGTGCTCAATTGTCTCCACCTGGATCAATCTGGAAAACTTCCACCACTGCTGTGTCGATGTTTCATCCATGCGCATCTGTTGTAGGACCGCATCAAGCGACCAACACAAAGACATGCTCATCTAAACCGGATGTTAGTTTCTACTTCAATGGGCTGCATTAATATCATTAGGATAAAAGCATTCATGGCATTCATTCAAAATACAAACATTATCTATTGTCCAAACAGTCAATTCATTCATAAAATATGATCATGAGTTCATAGCAATAAAACAGAGCATATTCATCCCGATAAAGCAAATGAAGTAGCATATGTCCATGGCATAGGTTCAGTGATTGACTATCACATAATAATAGTTTTGAAACATAAAGTCTTGGAATAATAAAGAAAAACATAAGAAAGGTCCTAACAAAAAGTTCTCCTAAGGTATATAAAAGATGCCATTAAAATGGCCCATCATTCTGCCCCCTACGAAGACTAGTGTCGGTCCTCAGGCACTGAGACATTCCAGATTTTGGCAAGAACCCGGAGGTCTCCTTCCTATTTTTCTCCAACCATGGTGGTGCCAATGCGCCAGTAGAACCCATTTGTGCGCTCCATCATTATCCGTCTGCCCAGTTCCTGATGCTCATCTATTTCATCATCTATGCAACTGTATAATGGCCATAAGAGCAGGGGAGGCTGGAAAGTGAGCGGCAACCAACGCTCGGGCCTTGGTTGTCTTCCTTGGAATATATACCAATTAACACACTACATTTTAGCACGCAAGTTAATCAGACTATGTGGCTCTGCCTTCTTAAGTTCCAAAGTAAGTCTTTCCGATCTCTGTTTTAACCCTATAACTGCCTTGTCTCCATCTGATAATGAAAATTTTTCAAAAGGCAAGAAGACTTCCTCACGGCTTTCTAGAATCCATTTCCTCAGTGCAAAATCATGAAATCCATACACAATTTGAATCCATTCACAGTAAAGTCGTCATGGTGACCAACTTTCCGAACGTAGAGGCAGGGAAATGGATTTTTCCAAAATTTTGTACTTATGTAATTGCTCACCATAGTTTATCTCATTTTGAATCTAGGAAACAAGAGCTGACAAATGTATATCTCCAATAAACATAAGGGGGTTCCAGTTAGTATTAGAAGGGACAACATAATTATGTAGGTATAATTCACACAACAAATTCTGAGCACAATCTGGCGATGTGTTGTAAGAAGTCATGAATTCATGTGGGATTTCTATACCTGAGATGACATCCTGAAGGATTCACATTAATTTAAATAGAAAAAAATGCTCTTTGAGGCATAGGGCATAAACCCTGGTGGTGGCTTGCATTCCATTAATTCCAAAATTTAATCTGCAATGTTATTTACCTTGTTCTGTAGAAACTCAATTTCTTGTTGTTTCCTTTCAATTTCCCTCCTCAACTTTGCCTTTTCCAATTCCCACATCGATTTTTGATATTGCATTGCATTGAAATAATCAACCGATAGAGAGTGAATAGTTACCTTCTTAGGTTGTTGATGTGGGACCGCCCTGACTGCTTGTGGGTCCTCTTCTTTCTTTAGACAACCTGGAATATTTTCTGGAATAAGGGGTCTTTCCCCATGAATGTCATCCTGTGGAGGAGAAGATTCTCCTCTGGCAATTTGAGGTTCTGCCTCACATGCTACTTTTGGGATGACATTAATGGTTGCAGGATCCTTTTCCTCCATACTTTGGCATTTAATAATAGGACTGCATGTCTATGGTTGTTCCTGTAGGGGCTCCTCTAAGAAGATATGAGAATCATCAGCCGCCACAGGGGAACTTGTGTCTTCTGGCTGGGTGGTGTTCAAACAAACACTTCTACGCAATGGGGTATCTATAGAGGCTATAGATTGCTTTTGTGAAAGTTTCCTTTTCTTTGTAGGCGTGGCCGCAGAGAAAATAGTAGATACAAGAATATCTCAGCTTATGTATTCTGGCAATTTGGCTTTGCCTTTACCCTTTTTATCCTTTTGCCGAGAAATTGTGGGAGCCTCAGTTTCTCCACTCCCTGAAGTAGGGTTTGGATGACCAGAGGGCACATTTTTCTCATGAACCCCTAAAGGGGAAGAAGTATTTAAGGGCTCATCTTGTTTACCCAATTCTTCTTCCTCATTAGGGTTATTTCCCCGTTCTTCTTGATTCTCGGGTCGTGGCCCTTCTGCATACAACTCAATATGAGGTGCCTCAATAAACCTCTCCCAAGTCATGGGAGAGACATCCCTTAGTGACCTTTCCACCAATAGCTTAATTAATCCATGGTGGGTCACTGCATTCTGCCTCCCCTTCTGTACTTCCTCAACACTTAAATTCAAAAGGGCGTAAAGAAAATTTGGAAGATTCACTAAATGGTTATGTCATAAGCGGCTCAACAATCTAAAGTGAACTGCATGCAAGAAGGAAAAATGACCTTCATAGGTAATGTACCTTATGACATGAACGGCTAACTTAGGAAATTTTCCTAGAAGAGATGTACGTTTGACTCCTTGTTTACTATAACCCATTGGGGCATCTGCTGGTAATGCAAATTCTGCTCTAGTTGTTCTTGCGTCATGCCCATGTGGAAATGTTGCACCTGTAGATGGAATTCCAAAAAATTCTACAATTTGTGCTTCTGACGCTTCAATTTGTAACCCCTTAACATACGTAATTCCATTGTTGTATGTTCTCAAAAACTCTAGTGTTGTATCGTCGTCATACCCATTTAACCTAACAAAATAGGTGAGCCAACCTACTCTATTAAAGACCTGAATGTTGTCCTGGTCTTCTAGTAATAACAGGTGATTTGATGGTTCATGTCGTATAGGAGAACCACCCATTCTGTTATTTTGGAATGCCAACAATGTCTGAAAAACTCTAAAATCCCTTTGCTTCCATTGATAATCTTCTCTCTATTTACTAAAAAATTGCTATGATGTGCCCAGAATTGAAATGAAAGTTTTTCTAGTAGTTTCAAACAAGACACAACAGAAGATTTTTTTCTTTGAAATAATGATGTTAAATTAAGCTGAAATTTTTTGAGTTAAAGACAGGGTTGGTTTTGATAGTTGACACACAGGGTTTGTCAAATCACAAGTTCTGATATGACGTCTTAGTACAATCCAGGTAGAAAAATAGTAATGACAAAGATTGGTAATTATAATAGTTGATTTGGAAATGACTCATGTTTTGAGTTGATGGGAAATTTCATTTATTATTCACAAAACCCTATTTACTGCCCCCTACAAAAATATTACAAGTGTCCTCACTTGCGTGGAAACGTACAAAAAAATTGGGAATGAGTCGCTCTTATTAAGTACAATGTTTCATAATCATATTAAATGAAATAAAAACTTTTGGGGACAATAAATTAATGCGTACTTGAGAATATTATACCATTGGAAAAGGAAACTAAGCTGGCACAATAATGAGATGACATGTATGCGTGGATTACAGATAAAGATAATGAAAAAGTGGATGGAATGATGTTTTATTATGTAAAAGAGATTTTTTGTGGGAAACAAAAATTTTATTATGATTGCATGCGGGAAATTTTCAAACAGATGATTGGAGTAAATAATTACGTCGGGTGGTTGCAGGAATGCCCTCAGTCAAAAGAGGTTCATTGGCTGCAGGAGGATCTTCAACTGGAGGAGGTTCATTGGCTACAGGAGGATCTTTAGTAGGAGGAGGAGGAGGTTCTTCATCTGTGGTTTATGGTATAGGCAGATCCTATGACCGTTTACCAGTAACTTGAAACGTATAGGGTTGATAGTAGAGAGTTGAACGGCTTCGTTAGAATAAACATGAATAATCTCATAGGGGCCAAGCCAAAGAGTTGTAAGCTTACCTTGGTTTTCACAGAATCTTGATCCATACAAAAGAGCCCAGTTACCAAGAGCAAACTATTTGGAAAGGAGGTGAGAGTCATGCCATTTTTTTTGCTGTGTCTGAACCAACTCTATGTGCTGCAGGGTTGCCTTCCTAATCTCATCTAGCTGGTTAAGCTGCAGGTTCCTGTCATGTTGTGCCTCAGTAAGATCAATGTTTAGCTCTAATGTCGTCCATAATGTTTTATGTTCAAACTCAATCGGCATCACAGCTATCTTTACATATACCAACTCAAAAGGAGTGAACCCTGTTGTGGTTTTCCATGTAGTGTGCTAGGCCCATACTGCCTCTTGGAGATGACTGCTCCAATCTTTCTTGTGCAACTGTACTGTCTTCATGAGAATAGCTTCTATCTCCCTATTAGTAATTTATGCTTGACCATTCGCCTATGGGTGATAGGGACTTGATTTGTGGTGGCAGATTTTGTACTCGTTCATCAAAGCAGTAATCAATGTGGAGGTAAATTGAGCTCCTTCATCAGTGACTATCTCATGAGGTACACCATAGCATGTAAATATCTCCTCATACAGGAACTGTGCAACTCTGTTGTCTCTGGCATGCTTCATGGTTCTAACCTCTACCCATTTGGTTACATCATCAGTACATACAAGTATGTACTAATTTTCATCTGATGCAGGAGTGATGGGACTGACAAATTCGATTCCCCACTTATCAAATGGAGTCACTAAAACCTGAGGAAAGAGTGACATTTCATCTAATTTGGTAGGCCACCCCATCCGCTAGTAGCGATCACATTTTCTAGTGTAATTGGCTGAATCCTTGTAAAGGGATGGGCAATAGTACCTTCATGGCTGTCCTTTTGGCAGAAAAATTCCCTCCACGGGGCTCATCATGACAAGCCCAGAGGATGTCATAAGTTTAATCTGCACGAATGCATCTTCTCAATATTTGGTCAGGGCCAGTATAGAATAAACAGTCAAAAATCCAAGAAAAGTTGAAATTTTTCTCTATTAGTAACTGCTTTTCCTTTGGAGAGAAGTGTGGAGGTACCGTTTGTGAAACTAGATAGTTAGCAATATTGGCATACCAGGGTGTTTTTGCTGCAATGGAGAACAGTTAGTCATCAGGAAATCTGTCATCGATTGACAAGGGTTCATCAACATTCTACAGGCGGGAGAGAAAATCTGCCACCACATTTGATTTTCCTGGCTTATCTATGATGGTAATGTCAAACTCTTGTAGCAGCAAAAACCACCTGGCCAACCTTCCAGTTATGGCAGGCTTGTTAGCCAAATACTCAATAGCTGCATGGTCCATATGCACAAAGATTTGATAACTAGTGACATAATGGAAAAATTTACTTAGAGCATAGATAACAGCCAATAGCTCCTTTTCGGTCACTGTGTAGTTCAACTTAGCTCCCTGTAGATTTTTGCTAACAAAGTAAATGGCATGTTCTAGTGTACCTTCCTTTTGTCCAAGAATGGCCCCAACAGCATGATCAGAGGAATCTGTATGTATGTGGAATGGAAGTTCCCAATTAGGAACTCAAAGGACCGGTGCCTGAGTAAGTACAGATTTTAGCTATAGGAAAGTTGCTTCACAATATGGTGTCCAGACAAACTCAACATCTTTAGTGAGTAATGAATACATGGGGCTGGCCATCTTGTTGAATTTCTTTATGAATCTTATGTAGTACCCAATATGACCAAGGAAGCTTTTGATGTCCTTTTGTTTAGATGGGGTAGGAAGATTCACAATGACCTCAATTTTGGATGGGTCCACCTGAATGCCGAGAGCATAAATATAGTGACCAAGTATTACTCCTTCCTGCATCATCATAAAGAACTTCTCACTGTTCAAAGATAGGTTATGTTCTTTGCATCTAGTGAGGACTTTTTCTAGATTTATCAATGCTTCCTCATACGTTTACCCATAAGTTGTAAAGTCATCCATGTAGATCTCCATACAGTCATGGGAAATGTCAACAAAGATGCTAATAACTGCCCGTTGGAAGGTAGCAAGAGCATTGTAGAGGCCGAATGGTAGAACTGAATATGAAAAAGTCCCCCATGGGAAGGTGAATGTGGCCTTTTCCTGATCCTCTGGAAGAATCCGGATCTGATTATATCCACTGTACTCATCCAAGAAAGAAAAGTATTTCTTTCCTGCTAGAGAATCCAAAACTAGGTCAATGAAGGGAAGGGGGAAATGGTGTTTTTTGGTGGCATTGTTAAGTTCTTTGTAGTCAACACACACATGCCACTTGCCACCTTTCTTAGGAACTATGACTAGTGGGGACACCTACTGGCTGTCTGATATAGGATATATGAAACCGACTTTAAGGAGTTTTTGGAGTTTGGCTTTGACTATTTCACGAAGAGCAGGGTTGACATGTCTTGGAATTGTCTTACTAGGGGTTTTTATTCCTTTAGGAAGATCCTATGAGTGCATAACTTTGGGTCTAGACCTTTCATATTAGCGTAATCCCAGGAAAAAGAGGTGGCATGAGTTTTTAGTAGCTTGGTCAATGATGTTTGCTGCTGAGGAGAAAGTTTTCTATTGATATTTAAGCAACGTTCAAGGGAGACTTCCAGTTGCTATGTGAGCTCCATCATGGATGCATCTATTAATGAGGGTATTTGAACCTCATAGGGGAGCATTTGGTGATAGATCTAATTGGACATAGGGGGAGAGATTTGGTATTCAGAGTACAACGGCTGTAGGGAGTAGTTTTGGAAGGAACTATCTAAAGGGTCTAAGTTCGGTCCATATTGGTTATGTAGGATGTTGGTAATTACCTTATCTTCCTCCTAAAGCTGTAGGAAGGGATCCCTTGTTAACATCATTAATTGGGAGACTGAATTAATCACTTCAGCTTCCTCTCCTACATCTGACCATATGGGAGAAGCTAATTCCATCTGAGGTTGGGCAGGAGAATATAAGGCCAGGGTTTTGGTGTGCTGGCCGTTAGAAATGGTCATTATCCCCTGACCTACAAATGATGTAGGCATCAGCAGTAGCTAGCCAAGGACATCCCAGAATAATTGGATAGCCCCCCAGGGTGGCTTTTGGAAAAAGGATCATGAAATCTGCAGGGTAGGACCAAGACTCTAGGTCCACCACAATGTCCTCTACTACTCCATCAGGATTTACAGTAGAACTGTTTGCTAGCTGCAGGACAGTAGGTGTATTGTGGAGATTAGTGATACCAAGGCATTGCATAATGTCCTTGGTCGTGACATTAATGGCAGCTCCTAGATCAATCAAGGCATTTTTATAGTAGTCCCATTAATAATGACCTCGACAACAGGGTTGTCAGGGTTAGAATGTTTTGGGATGGTAAGCTTTCCTAACATGATATCTTCTAGTTTACCCAGTACATGGATATTCTGGGGATCCTTTTTCTTGCAGCCAGGATTTTTAATGCATGCTTCCTTAATGGCTTTTCCATATGTGGGAACATCTTTGATTGCTTGGAAAAGGGGAATTTGGATGCTGATATTCTTTAGTTGGTCTAGGATATTGAAAGTTGACTCATCAGTGGTCTTCAAATTGCTTTGCTGCAATCTTTGTGGGAAAGGAGGGACAGGAGGTTGATTGGTCTTAGTTGGTGTTGTAGGGCCTACTAGATTAGATGGATTGTCGGGGTGATTGGGATTCTCAGAAGTCATTTTAGTGATTACCGGAGGCTCAGGTGCCGGAAGAGTGGTACCTGACCGTAGGTGAATATCATCAAGGTTGATTACATACATAGGGTATTTCATGGGATACTGCGACAGATTTGTGGCATACACATTTTTCTACAGAGGAAGAGGTCGATTGTTGAGGTTTGGCTAAGGCTGAGTAGGTAACTGAGTGGGCTTAGGAGACATATTAGTGGTTGCAAGAGGTGGCAAAAGAGCCTTCTACTATAGAGGCTACATGGGTGGTGGAAAAAATCCTTGTGGTTGAATAGGCCATTGTTGGCCGCCTCACCACTGTAGGTTTTGCTGCCATCCCCCTTGGGGTTTTTTCCAACCTCCCTGAGGGTTTGGCCACTGCGTATTGGGGTAATTCTACCACTAATTCTGGGAATTATTCCACGGAGGATTTGGGTAATTCATGGGGGTGGCCATTGATTATTATAGAAAGGACCACTAAATGAAAGAGGATCCTGGGGCATACCTTGTCTATGTACCCATGGTCATCGCTGAGCAACGAAGAACAGTTTCTCATCCTCTAGTTCAACTGGTTTATAATCAGTCGGCATTTGTGTAGTCTCCATGTTAGCGACTAGTTTGCATCTGCATTCTCTTTTCTTCTATCTACAATGTGGACAGAATTATGAAAGCATAGCCTTAGCTTCCTCATGTTTCTTCTTCACCTGCATGGTGTCCAGCTGGGTGGACATGTTGTTGATGATATACTGCTTAAAATCAGACAGGAGATTGGTTATCTCAGTCTGTGAAGCACCAACACCATTGGACTTGCCCAGGGTGGACCTATATCCCCTTCCTTTCTTAACAACAGCTCTTGAGTATTTAAGGTAGATCTTTCTGATATCATCCCATGATGCCTGGGTGATATCTCCTCTAGCCATGAGGTCCAGTGCCTCTATGCATCCGTCATGAATGCCTCTCAAAAAGAGCAGCTTCTGAGATTCTTCATTGAGCTCGTGCTGAGTATTCTTCTGTAAACTGGACATGAACCTTGAGACATAGTCCTCAAGAATATCATCCTCCTTCTGTGACATCTTAAAGATGTCATTCCCTTGCATATCATTCCCTTGACAGTACTCCTTATATTTCAGCAAGAAAGCATCTTTCATTTCATCCCAATTATGGACAACATCCTGACAACCCATAAGCCAGTGCAGGGCAGACTCCTTAAGTGTGGCTAGAAATAGATTAAGCCTATGGATGTCGGTGGTGTAGTCATAGCTCCTACAAAGGATATCAAACTCAAAGAGAAAGGTATCCGGGTCCTCTGTGACAAGGACGTAAAATTTTGGAAGAGTAGAAGAGGGAATATTTTTGAGGTTGTTATTATCTTGTTGATCAAAGATGGGGAAAGGGAATGTAGTAGGATTAGCCATCCTTCTTTGTTGCTAAGGTGGATTTTGAGGGGGGTTCTGAGCTTGATAAACAACTAACAACCAAGGATTTTCTTCTCGAGGGTTCTGGGGTTCTGGTTGGCAAAGACTTAAACAAATTCATTAGCTTCGAGTTGTTCTTGGAAGAACCCACTAAAATCACCCTCAGAAGATGAGGATGATGAAGGGGCTTCAGGGAGATCAATAATGGCATCAATGAACTGGTTCTCTTCCTCAAATAGGTTGTGGTGTGGATTTGGAAAGTACCTTCCTCTGGCATCTCTTCGTTTATTATGCATGCAGATAGTATGGAATGATGTGAATGAGGGTTTTCTTTGTCAAGAGAATGCTTAATCTAATGGAAGAGGGAAATGAAAGCATGTATAAAATTCCTAAGAATGGTTTGAATAAGAGCCAGGCTTAGCACCATCCCTGGAAACAACGCTAAAAGTGATCACTTGCTATAAAGATTTAGAAACTAGCGAATAATCCTTTTAACTTAGGGATTGGACATCCAACCAAGAACTTCATCCACTTTACAATAAACTTATTTAATATGTCAAACCGAGGGACATGTTACTTGAAACGGGGCAGCAAAATATATGCACCAAGCACTTCTTCAACCAATCTTTCTATAATTACTACAAGAAATAAATGTTGGAAAAGAACTACTCTATGGCTGCAAGAAATAAATGCTTTTGAAAGGAAACTATACTATTGCTGCATGAAATGAATACTTAAAGGAAATATAAATTAATGTTGTGGAAGTAAATGCTTTGAAAATAAATGATGGCAATGAAGGCTGCTAGAAGGATGGAAGAATGCACACAAACAACTATAATGCTTTAGTTACTCTGTCGCTTAGCCACAGGAAGCGGTAGTTGTCCTGTGGTTTTGGCTGCAGGAGCTATTTAGCATAGGATTTGAAATAACAAAAATGTAGGAAAAACAAACTAACTAGAATGAATCTAAACTATGGAATCCTCACCAAGTGGGCCCCCTTGGGTGAGTACCCAAAATACTCAATTACACAGTACTGAACTCAAAACTTCATTTTCTCATTAACTTGAATAAAAGAGTACATGAATTCTTTTCTACAAAATAACAGAATGCAACTATATCAATACTACCTCCCTCCTCACGCAGGAGCAAGGCTTTATTTAAAGGGAAAAACATCTAACTGCTAAACTCCACATGCCCTAAGAAAAGGTGGAGATTTTATTACAACTATCTAAAAGAAAGGAAAACTAGAAAGCAGGAAATATAATCGGTCAAGAAGAGAGGAAGGAACTGTATAGACAACAGATCCAACTTCCCACTCTCTCCTAGGTTTCATCAAAGAAATTATTGCACTTTTCCAAGTCTCTACTCAATTGTCTCCACCTGGATCAATCTGGAAAACTTCCACCACTGTTGCGCCAATGTTTCATCCATGCACGTCTGTTGCAAGACCACATCAAACGACCAGCACAAAGACATGCTCATCTGAACCAGATGTTAGTTTCTACTTCAATGGGCTGCATTAACACCATTAGGATAAAAGCATTCATTCAAAATACAAACATTATCTATTGTCCAAACAGTCAATTCATTCATAAAATATGATCATGAGTTCATAGCAACACAATAGAGCATTTTCATCCCGATAAAGCAGATTAAGTAGCATATGTCCATGGCATAGGTTCAGTGATTGACTATCACATAATAATAGTTTCAGAGCATAAAGTCTTGGAATAATAACAAAAAACATAAGAAAGGTCCTAGAAAAAAGTTCTCCTAAGGTATATAAAAGATGCCATTAAAATGGCCCATCATATTCCAAGACCTCTTTCTGCTTCTCCAATATGGAGGCCTGACATTTTTCATAAACACTAATTATCTTGGCTATGCGCTTGATCCAAGTCTCAAAATTATCGATCTCCTCACCTTCATATATCTTTACCATAATTTGGAAGTGTTGTTTCTTAATGATCTGCAAATCTTGGAGGGCGGCTCACCATTTTCTTGTCTCAGACTCTAGGCCACCCTCATTTTCCATCAAGTCTATCAAATTTGTAGCTCCAATTAGAATAACCCTATAAGGTTTGAATACCAATTTGATGGCACATTCCCCATACTTCTCAAAATCTCCCTTCCAATCTACATTTGCTTTGATGAAGGATGGTGTTAACCCTATCAGCAAATTTGGGGTGTTTATCTTCTCTAACACTGCCTGTAATGAGGCCTCTGGGCAGTTGGGGTCAATAGGACCAACCACTTTGTGAATGAACTTCTTCAAGGCTTCATTCTATTCTATCAAGGATTTTATGGTCTCCTCATCCTTACTCATGAAACCTAGGGAATGTTTAAGCCCTAAGTCTGCTAGTGTCTTTCTCCCTTCCCTAGTGGGCTCCCCCAAATCTACCTCCTCAAACGTATATTCTTTTGGAGTTTCTTGCGTTTGAGAGGTGCTAGTAGAAGGGACTGCAACTTGTGCCTTCCATCGACCCCTAGTATCTTGAGTGACATAGGAGATTTTCCATGCTGGTAATATGATCCTTGTCTGACGAAAAGCTTGTCCTAAGGACACTATATCTATATTTTCCCCTTCATCTTCATCTATAAAAGTTCTTCTCCTTAACTAGATTTCTTTACTAAACCATGTAGGCTTACTAGATGCAGTGACCGGCTCATGTGGGGCAACCTAAAGAACTGAATCCAAATTTTGGGACCCTGGGGTCACCTCTTTATCTGACCCTTCTTCTTGTTCCTTTCTTTGTTCCCCTTCATTCATTTCTTCTCAGTGTTCTTCTCCTTTTTCCCTTTACTCTTCTGCCTTGTCTTCTTCTTCCATTGCCTCATCTTGTTTTTCCTATCCTTTGTCTTCATCTCCTAAGGAAATAATCAACACTTTAGTATTAAGACCAGTCATGACCTTTAATTTGGTTTTGAAAGGTGACATGGGCTCTGCGGTTACTAATCCTCCAGGGTTTGGGATGTGGCAAGGCAAAGATCTTGATGGTGGTGGAGTAGGTGTTAAGAGATTTGGAATGGGAAGTGGAAGAGTAGTTGGTGGAGGCTGAGTTAGTGTTGAAGTTCGGAGAAATTGTGGTGGAGTAGGAATAGGAGGTGGAAGAGTACTTGTTGGAGTAGGAATGTGAGGCGACATTGTAGTAGCAATGGTTTCTTCTATGGCCTTATTTCTGGTTATCTCTTGGGTGATTGGGGACTCTTGATTCCTGAGCCCTTGATCTGTTTCAGAGCTCTTCCCCCCACAAAAGGTATATTTGGCATTGGATTAGTGAATTGAGTGGGAGGTGGAGTTAGGGTTACCTATGATTTAAAAAGAGATGGACCACCTACCTCATACCCAGTTGCACAACCTGGTGTGTCTTGGCCTGGGTCCAAAAAACCTTCCAGACCCTCAAAGTCTAACATTTGGAACTCATTCTATCCTAGAGCATCCAAGGGATTATCTTGTTCTGTAGGATCCTCTTGGTGTTTCCTACTAGTATCTTTTTCTCTCCTCTTTTGAGACCTTATCCTTTTGACTAGAGGTATCTCTCCCTCTTCCTCTTCTTGTAGCTCCTCTTGTATGGTTTCTAATTGCGGAGACACAAAAGCTTTCTTCCTTTTATATGTCTTCTTTCCCTTTCTGGTGGCAAGAGGGGATTGTCCAAAATTGGAGGGTCCTTCATCTGGTGAAACATTTTCTTTTCCCATGGGAGGATCTATTTTCTCAGTCATTCTTGTCTTGGGAGGCTTGTTCCTTGGGTTTGACCCATACTCCACTACATGTTCATGGCCATACACTGTGTTTGGCTTCTGTGGTGGTGCCTTCTTATGTTGCGGCACTATACTTTTCTCCCACACTGCTTATCTGCCTTCTTGGGTGGATCCATTAGTGTTTTTATGGGGATTGGTTCCATTTTATAAGGCCTTTTGATCTAATTTTCTATTGTGCTGAGTATGTGCCTAGCCCAGAACTCCATATCATCGTTCTCATCTTTATCAACTTTAGTGTTCATGATAGGCCTATCATATATTTTATCTAGAGTATAGATGGCCTCTAATACCCTTTTCTGAATCCTGCACCCAAACCTTCGGAGGAATTGGGGTCTTCAATGTGTGTTGTGCAAGGGTGAGGGACATCCTATAGTAATCCCATATTCTAACCTCATACTCATCTATACAATTGATCCAATGATCTTCTAGGTGTGGCTCATGGATATAAAACCTGCCAATGATGTGACTGTATGTTTCGATTCGGTTGAGCCTTGGCCAAACTATTTTATATAGCTATAATGGGCATTCATCCCATTCGAAGGCCAAGGATTTACATACCTTCATAGCTTGTAAGGTGTATGGGCCCAAAGAAATGGGGAAGTCCCAATAGTGTTTCTTCTTGTGCTTGATATGCTCATAAGCCTCTGCAAGCTGCCTAGCCATCTCTAAGGTGATTACCCAATCAAATGGGTATCAGGGCAATTTCTTAGGTTTCAAGGTAGACCTTGCCACCTAGATGTAGGTGAACATCTTGTACTGTATGTAATAAGCTCCAATGTCCCTTACCTTGGTGACTTCTTCTTCTGACACCCTCTTTGCAAAATCACCCTCAATGGATCAGATGATTGCAAAAATGAAGGCATCATTGACTATCTTGTAGCATGGGCTGTCCTCTGACATGTTTGCCTTTTTATATAATTGGGGGTACACAATGTGAGGCCATGCATTGGGATCATTTAGTTTCCCCCTCTTGATGAGTCCTAGGTAGTTTTCCCATGATGCCAATAGGTACACCATGTAGGTGCTAATATAAAACTCGGGGTTCTGTTTTACTGCCACCAGTTGTTCATCCAATCTGTCGCTGATGATGGTCCCCTAATCAAACCTAGACTTGCGACCCATGATTATTTCTATCAGGAGAATCATCCAATTTTCTAGTTGGGAGGACTGTGGTAAACCATATACTCAGGTTAGCAATGTTATGGTTACCTTGATATCATCTTTCATGTATCCCCTCCTTAAGTCTATCTTGTCCAGCCTATTTTGGGGGAGAGGTATCTTCCATGATCAATCAAGAAGAGGAAAAGTCAAAGGGAGAGACAACATTAGAGAAAGATTCAAAGAAACATCCATCTAATAGAGAGAATTGGAAAAGAGTTGACATTGCATATCTATCCAGAAAAGGGAGAAGAGATTCTACAACAAAGGGAGAGACAGAATCAGAAGTTTCTACATCTATCCAGCGAAGGGAATGGCGAATGAAGAAAGTAATATGCAACAAAAAAATCTAAGCTAGAAGAGCTTACCAAGAGCCAAATATTTGTATTGGTTATAGAACATAAAGTTTCGTAGAAATTGTGGAACTACAACTGATATATTTCATAATGTATTAGTATAATGTAGTGTGTTACCATCAATGTCAAAGGGAGAGATTGATGAACTATAACTGATTGAATGTTTGAAGATGTTAAGTTGATCACCAAGCTGCAAAAAGTTAGTGCAAGACATTAAATCAGTTAATGTATTGTATTGTCATTGATGTCAACTTGATATAATATGATTGTTTATATTCATATTATCAAAGAATTCAAAGAACCAAAGGAATAATGGTTATGTTATCAGTAATGCATAAAATTTTAGTATACACCAAGTGACAATAGACACCGATGGACAGTGCACACCGATGGACAGAGAACCCTGAGAGAAGAGTCATAGTGTAAATACCCGAGCAAGCATTACCGATGAGTAGAAACAAAGAGATACCCAACAGATAGACAACACCAACACATAGAGATTCCCAAGGACACTTGAAGTGAAGACCGAGCAAACAAGGAGTTAGACACCGATCTGAAATGAAGTTCAGAAATGAAAAACGACTTAGCTGACAGGAGCTAAATATGGAGTTAAATGGTTGATTACATTGTTTTCATTGACAAGTTAAAAGCTAGAGATAAGCTAGATATTTAAAGCTATTTTTATTCCAGTTGTCAAAGATAAATCTATGGGATAAAATTGAAGCATGCTTTAAAACAAGATTGGCGAGATTTTTGGATCACATCAAGAACCTAGAAACGGTGTAAATCATGTCTATAAAAGAGACAAGTTATTCATTATGTAAAAAAAGAGAGGAATGATGAAGAGAATACTAGTGAAGATAAGAATTCTTCATATAGACCTGATCAATCAAGCTGAAGGAAAGAGCTAAGGTTTATGCAGACACCAAGCAATAGAGAAGAAACAACATTCACCGAGCAGAAAGAAGTGGAGAAAAGGTATTGAAAAGAGACATTGATCATAAAGGTATTATGATCTTACAATAGATCTGAAAATTTGCAATTCAAGTTGTATTTATGAACAGGTCAAATAGTGTTTCAGTTTAACCATTAGAGCATAAAGTCTCTTAACCGAGCAGGATCTAAACCATCCTTTACATATTGAGATACTTCACAAGGAGTATCAAAAGGCTTTTCATCTTGATAAGCATAGTGAATGTGGAGAGATCAAGTGATTAACTATTACTGGAAAATCCTCTAACAAGGTCGCACTTAACAGTGTGTTTGTAACCTTTAACAGGGTTGGCTCTTCACCGAGCTCACTTCAAAAGAGTGAAAATTTTAGGTTACCGGTCCCAAGTGGTTTTTCCCCTAACATGGTTTCCACATTAAAAATCCATGTGTAAAATGTGTATATGGTTCATTGCTTTAATGTTTTTCTTTACACATTACTAAAACAAGATTGATTAGTAAACACTAAGTCATTTACTGCATTTCGGTAAAGACTAACACTATTATTCGGTAAAGCTTGAAGAATAAGGATTAATAAGGAACTCTGAGAAGTAGTTATTTGATAAGATTTTTTAAAGGTATTCATCTTGTAGGACAGAAGATAATTAGAGGTTTTATATTTCTAATATAAAGTTTTGATTGGATTATTGGATTAATTTTTGAGGCCACTGATTCACCCCCCCTCTCAGTTAATCTAACAACCTAAACCAAGCTTCATGTCTCGATTCACATCTTTGAATCCAAGGAGAAAATTTACCCCATTGGGTGAATCTCTTAATAATTCTCTAATGACTCTAATTGCTAATAAAATCATTACTTTACTAGATTCTAGACCCTATGAGCCTCAAGTTAAACCAAATTGGTGGAATGATTCACATCATTGTGAATATCATTGAAATAATGGTCATACTACCAATAATTGTATGAAGTTGAAACATGTGATTCAAGATCTAATTAATGGTGGGATAATTGAAGTAGAAGGGCCCAAAAATAATGAAGATCATATGGCCTTTAAAAATCCCTTCTTAAATCATCAGAAAGGGGAATCATCCAAAACCAATCAAAATAATCAGAAATGGAATAACAAGGTTAAATTTGCTAATGCTTATGACAACATGATCAATTTTGTATCCGATTTTGAAAATATCATCATTATTATGGTGGTAAAAGATAAACAAGAGAAGGAATCATCTAATGTCATCACAAGGGGGCAAGCTTCAAAAGTAACCTTACCAGGAACGTCTACCAAAACCAACATGACTTGTTTTCCATCATCTTCATGAAAGCAATACAATTTGGTAGATCAACTTCTCAAAACTCTAGCCCAAATTTCTATTTTGGAGTTATTGAAAATATCACCATCACACAAAGAAATCCTAGAGAAAGCATTGGTCAATACAACAGTTCCCACAAATTTGGATGTAGATCAGTTCCAAACCATGGTTGGTCATCTTTTAGCTCCTCATTGTTTGTCCTTTTCAGAACAAGATGACATGTCTCTTATTCACCTGCAGAACCTTCCATTGCATATTGAAGTCCTCATACATAAGCATCATGTGAAAAGAGTCTTAATTGATGGAGGAGCTAGTTTGAACATATGCACATTGAGCCTAATAAAAGCCTTAGGATATTTAGAAAATGTTGTGGATCCTAAAAGAAAGATAACAATCAAGGCTTATGATGATGAAGACATATTTTCAAAAGGGATGGTTACTTTTCCTATCAGAGTGGGACTCGTTCAAAAGGAAATAATTTGTCAGGTCCTAGACCTAAAATTGACTTACGATATTTTGGTGGGAAGGCCTTAGATCCATGAAATGTAGGAAGTGCATTCTACTTATCACCAATGTATAAAATTTCCATACATGGGCCAGGAAATAACCATCAGTGGGGACACAAATCCCTTTCAATATTGTAATAATATCAAACCAAGGATAGACTCTTTTGTACCACATAACAATGAAAGTCCTACTTTAAAAGCATCTCGAGCGAATGACAAAGAAGAGATCCCAAATATGACTTCTGGTTCAAACATTAAAAAGGAAGAGAAAGAAAATTCAAAAGATCAACACACCACTTCAAGTGATAAAGAGACAATTCCCTCTTCACTATCAAAGGGAAGGAGAAAGTAGGTTCTGTGGAACCCAATGAAGAAAGTTTCAATTCTTCAAATTCTTCCATCCAAGAGTAAAAGACATTAAAATTATCTAAAGATGGAAATGAAAAGGAAAGGTTAACATATCATGAAAAGATGCATAATATGATGAAGAATTTTAAAAAATAGTGCAAATTGCATGAAAAGGGGATATGAGAATATTCCTTATCAATGACAAATATGCCTACTTTCCCTAGGACTCATGGTAAACCACAAAGATATAATGAAAAATTTGTAAGGCCTGGAAATTACATGAATGAAGAAGAAGATGATGAGATCCTAAATTGGCTTTATAAAGAGGAAGATGAAGAAAGTTCAGACAAAAGATTCCAACACATCAGTATTCCCACACACCAATATGGGAAAGGGTACCAAATTTTGAAAAAGACGAGATATCAAGGAATGAGGCTCATTGTAAAAAGAAAGCAAGGCTTGTTAGAACCTATAGAAGCCCAATGGAGATCAAGTAAGGATAAATCAAGATTGGGATATTTGGCATCAAATTCTAATCAAAACAAATATGTTTATTGTGAATAAATAAATAAGTTAAACTCTCCTAGTGATGATGATGATTTCACATAGTGAGAATGGGAATCTATGTCAAAAGATTCATGTCATGATAAAGATATTGACACTTTTCACTCTTATGCACAAATAAAAAAGGAGGAATTAGACTCAAATCAGGAAGCCTCGAGTTCAAACTCTCAAAATTGTATCTCATAATGGGTAGGAGAGCCATACATACCTTCATTTTTAGGAGGATTTGTTATGCCCTGCATACCCGTCCCTACATTTTGTAGGCGAAATGTTGGGTCCCCCTTTTTGGCTTTGGCTCTTTTCTTTGGTTTCTTGTTTTTCTTTGTTTTCCCTCTGGGATTTGCTTCTGCAAGGGTTGTCTTTCTTTTTTCTTTTGTCTTCTTGTGTCTCCGAGACCCAGTTCCAAAGTTTGTTTGTTCTTTTGAGAGACAGATCCAGACTCCAGGATTCTTTGCCATCATGTCTTCTTTTGTGAGAAGGTATGGTTGCATGGAATCCCCAGGCCCAGATTCTAGAGGTTTTCTCGCTTTGGAGTTTGCGGAAGAAATGCAATGTGATTTTACCCTAGGGGTATAAATAGAGGTCACCCGTCATTTTCACATTTACTGCGATTAAAACACTTAGAGAACATAGAGCGATTTCAAGGCGATCAAGGTGATTAAAAAACATTTTGTTCCTGTGCTTAGTGGATAATTAAGCAGTGATTTGCGGTGCTTACTCATAATTGCTTAAGTGTGAACTTGTTGCAGAGCACCTCCCATGCTCGTCTTCCCTGCATTCTTCACATTTCTAGGTAGGCCTTCGGCTCTTCTCCTTCTGGTTCCTGGTTTGCTAGTTTTCTTTTGTCTTCTTTGTTTTGTTTTCTTTCATTTTGCTTTCATTCCCGCCTTTGGTTCTACTTTTTTGACACCTCCTGTTGGTGGGTTGGCTCTAGTTCTAGAGGGTTGTCCACCCTCTGTGTAGTTGTAATTTAGTGTATAAAGTTGTATATTTTTGTAGAGTAGCTTTAGAGGTCTCTGTATATTATGTACATCATGTAAGTTTGTGGAAATAGTGTATATATGTCATTGTCTTGCTATCAGCCTGTGAGTCATGCTTCGGCCCTCATTATGCTATGATCATCTATACATTAAGTGTATATTTCCTATATATCCTTCCATTCTGTTGATCCCACCACACTCCATCACATCTTAACTACTTTGTCGAGCTCATTAGAGAGGTAGTCAACATGGTTCAAACTTGGCACCTCGCTGGTTCGAATCATGGTGGCTTTCTCTCTCCTCTATCATGTCTTCTTAATGGTGGGATTAATTTCCCATGAGTGAGAATTCAAATCCCATCCCATCTAGCATTTACTCCCCCCCATGTTAGCTCACTTGTTGTCATTAATATCATTATGTCACTTGTCATGTGGCCATGTGATGACCCATGTCAGCCAAGTACGACTTCCTATCAGTCACATCGACAACGACTAACTCTTCCAGACTCTGAGTGTTGAGAGGCCCCTAGGTATTTATTCCATTTTTGTCACTTAGTCCAATGCCCTGGAGCCCCTGGGTGTTTACCAGAACCCAACTCATGTTTTCCTTAATACTCTGGGATTTTGATGTATGCTAACATTTTTTTTGGGCAGGTGCGAAATAGTGATGAATTCCCCAGAATCTGTAAAGTTAGTTTTATTATATCATGTATCGATGGTTCTCCAATCTTGTAGGTTGAAAATTGTTTAATCAAGATGTCTGAAGTGGTCACTCCTCCTGATAGTCCAGAGCTACCTACTACCTCCACTCGGGCGGCCACAAAGACTAAGGCCAAAAATATGTTGGCCAAGCTGCCACTGACTTCCAAATACTCAAAGGGGGGAATTCTCGTGGGGTCCAAGGTAGACTCGAAGGTGCAAGAGATAAAAGATACAGAGCTTGGACTTTGGGCTGAAATGTAGGGCTTAGTTCAAGCCATATACAAACTGAAGGCTGACGGAAATAATATAGCTATCCACTTGGCCGCCTCTAGAATCATGAAGGCTACAAATTTTCCTTGCTTGGTGCAAACACCAGAGTTGATACTACAACTGGTGATGCTTTACAATGCTCCCACTTGGACTATTTTTCTCGTCGATCCCCAGCTGTTACACTATCCAGTGACTATTTTCAATCTGGACACGACAACTTTTTCTTCAGGACTGGGGATCCCTCAATTCAAGGGGTCTGTTGTTCTCACCTAGGCCAAATCATTGGAGGAGTTTGAGGGAGCTTCCCTCCTTTCCCCAAAATATCTCAACTCTTAGTGGCTGAAGTTCCCGAAAAGGGACCATAAAAAGATGAAGCTGGAGATTCCCCGCGGGGATTTTAAGGAGCCCATTCAAGTGGGCATTATATTTCTGTGCCAGATCTTTAGACAACCACATGCCCAAGATTTCTCAGCATGGATGTACTACTTTCTCTACTACATCACCACCCATAACCAGACCTTCAATTGGAAAGCTATCATAGCCAACCATGTGGACTTGCAGTTGAAAGGCATCCTCCAGAATTCAAAGTTCCACATGAAATCTTATGTACTATGGGAACTAGCCCAACAAAGACCGACTTTTCCAGGTTTGTAAGCAATGGGCATTCTTGGGAACAGGTCAGGCCAGTTGACACCGTGGGATCATTACACAAGATCTAGTGGGAACTCAGTTTCCTAAATTTTTGCAGGATAAATGATGCCTTCATTTACCAAAACATTTTGACACTTAATCGGGATTCTAGATACCAGTTATTACAAGAGGCGATGAACTTGGTGAGCACCTACAGGAATTACTTTCTTCAATTCCAGCAACATACATATATTCGATTGACCAGATTCTCTGGGAAACCCTATCTTCTTCCCTGGTATTGCGGGGATAGAATCATTCTTTTAGAATTCTGCTGGTAGATTCTAGACCTACATGCCCTCTTCACATTGAAGAAGGTCACCAGTGTCTCGTTCCCAATCTCTTGTGGGAACTATTCTTGCAGTCTCACTGCAGCAAAAGAGGCAGACAGTGAACTGAAAATTTTGGGGTTGGTTGAATTTGACCATACCAGAAACAGTTTTGATCTACTAGGAAAGATAGCTTTGGCGCTTCCCCAGGCCTCCCCACCACATATAGCTGATATTGAAGATTTTTGAGCAGATTGCCAAGACAGTTTTGATCTTTGGGCCCGCCAACATTCGTGGATGTCCAAAGGACTGATGAAAGTACTTGACCTTCAGGGTTTCCCGAAGGGTTTTTTAAATGACGAGCCCCTTGAGGACCCATTATATAAAGAGTAGGGGTTAGACAAATTGGATCTCCATCTAGTGGATTGGGCCACCCCAGAAGATCTAACAATCGAGGGAGTATGCTGCCCGATTATAGACGCCAGTCATAATTATTTTGCATCGGTGTGTCCCAAGAGCACCTAGAAGGGACAAATTGTTTGAAGGCCCACCCCGACCTCCAGAGCTGCGAGGGCCCAGCACAAGAAAGGGGAAAGAGAAAGAAGACACCCCAGCTAAGGTACCTCCTCAGGGCCCGACCCCCATAATGGCACAGCTACAAAAAAAATGGTGTCGGTGAGGCTAGCGAGCCAGAAGATTAGCACACAACTTTCCCAGGGCCTCCTCGCAACTCTAGTAGCTTCTGCTCACCTGGTGAGATCCCTATCATTGGCCATGATCTTGAGTAGGCAGACTTTCGTTGAGGTGGAGTCTACAAGTATTTTGGATACCAGGGTCCCACTACTAAGGAAGAAGTAGAAGATGAGCCTCATCCCAAGTGAAGACGCGGGCCCCAGTATACCTGACGTGCCCCTAGTGGATGTTAGTTTAGATTCCCCAAAACTTGAGAACATTTCAGATACCTCTCCCCCATATGATTATTTTGATGATGTCTTCGGAGCAGATGAGCTCATGGATCTACATGAGAACATAAATCATGCGGTGGAAGAAATCACCGCCCAAGAAAAAGAGGATATCCCTGTGAAAGAGGAAGTCCCAGAGCAAGAAGTTGTCACGGAGCAGGAAGTTCAGGAGGAAATACAAAATAATCTTGAATAGGAGAGGACACCGGTCCAAGAGACTGAGGGTGAACCAAGGAAAACCATAGATGAGAAACCAATGATTGGGGAAACCAGATCCACGGGATCAACCGTACCCCCAATCATCATGCTCCAAACACCTTCGGTTACTCTGGGTGACCAAATGCCGCAGAGCACATTCAGTGAGGTATTCACGGCGGCCCAAACTTTGAACCATGGCCCGATACCTCAGCCACCCCTATAAAATGTTCTAATGGAGGAAGATGTTCTGATAGATGAAGTTGATGAGGCTGAAGAACAACAACAGTAGAATGACGGGGGAATCCCCGAAGATATAAATGTTGGATCGACTGATGCTAAGAAGGATGGGGCAATCGCTGAGAATACAGGTGATATTGACGCCGGCAGAGAAGAAACCACAAATATCACAAAAGAGGATGCCAACATGGTGGGGAACATTGAGGCCTCCAGAGAATAGGGGAAGGAACAGGAACAGGAAAAAGAAAAAGAGCCCGATGACAATGTTGATTCCAAGAATGCACCGCTAGATTTCAAAGGGAATCCTGATGCCCAGGTCCTAACAGCAAAGCTGCCCCAGCCGCCCCAATGGCTGGTGGAATCAAGAAAGAGAAAGGCCCCAATAGTAGCAACAGGCGTTCCTCTCTGCCTGACCAAGATGATAGCCCAAAATGCAGAGGCCAAGAAGCCTAAGAAGGCTCATACAGTCCATACCCTCCAGACTGGTCTAGAAGGAAGTACAGTTGTGGCAATTGCAACACCTCCCCCAGATGTAGATGCAGTGGCTATAAGGCCCAAATATTATACTATTACAGAAGTGGCACTGGGGAGGAGAGACAAGCAGGGTGAATTGGACCTGTTGAGGGAGGCCACCAAGGTAGTGGAGGCTCGATACAATAAACAGAGCTAGAAGTTGAAGGAAGAAAAGGAGACCAATGAAAATCTCCTTGCACTTCTGGTGGAACTTACACAGCCCCTGGCCAAGGTCCACCCAGAAGCTTCTACCTCCAGATTACCACTTGCACAGGGTGATATGGATTCTTTAAGGGCCATGAAGAAGAAGGCCCAGGCTGTGGACGGGTGGGTCACCAAACAGATAGCCACCGTAAGGCAATTTTTAGTAGTGTCACTCCCAGATCTCTATCAGATCAACATTCTCCTCAGTCAAGTGAATGCCTCCGCTATTGTGTGGGAGAAAGTGTAGACACCCTAAAATGGATAGGCTTGCGACTTTACATTAAAAACACTAATTTTTATCTATTAATTAATGGTTTTTTAATCATTAATTAATCATCTATTTTCTTCTAAATTCATTCCCCAAATCAT
>MU225720.1:1426029-1468139 GCA_018584345.1 Thuja plicata
TAATAAAAAAGAATTCAATTATCTCACATGTTGAAAACAATTATTAAATAAATGAATTAAATATTCATTTATCTTCAAAGAGATAACTCCAATCAGATCACATGGGTTACTCCACCCATCTCTCCAGACCACATGGGTAACTTCACCCACCTCTTCAGTTCAAAAAGGTAACTCATAATTAGCCCTTCAGTTAACCAAACTCTATCTCCTCTTTACCAAATGAAGAGTTGGAGTTTACTGAGGACCTCTCTTGTTCCTTTTGATCTCAACCGTTCATCTCTCCATCTCTAGGATTGATCTCAACCGTTCATATCATCACCAATTCCTATATAATAAAACCTTCATAACCATTTGAAGGGTCTAAGATTTCAAGCTCTCGTGCACCATTACTCCATCAGTTTGGTTCTATCATTCAAGCCATCTTGCGACCACACACACACATTTCAATTGTCAAATTCTCAAAGCTTTTCAAGTCATAGATCTTGCCCCACCAATACTGAGCATCAAGAACAGCGTTTAAGAAGGAGTAGAGAGAAACAATAGAAGCTTCAAGCATCATGGGGTTTGCATTTATTTGTCTTTCTTTCTCTTGCTTGTACATTTTATTGCTCATGTTTCTGTTATTCATTTAGTAGTCATTATATACTTGATTTGCATTCATTTGTGAAACCCTTGCTACTAACCCTCGCCTTTGGAAAGCTGTGGGAATTGAAGAGAGAGGTGTACAGAAAGAATTAGAAAAGTAAAAAAAATGGAAGGCCAGGTTGGATGAAGTTTTCAACGCCAGAGAAGAAACCGTCACAGAGGAAAGAATTTTGGGAGACAAATCTTCTGATTCCTTCCAGGCCCAGTACTCTAGAATTGGCCTCAAAATTGAGGTATGCAAAGAACTAGTTAAGACCCTAAAAGAGAAGGTGACCGTGGCCTGATATCCTTTGGGCCTATTTCAGGCATTTGTGGTAGGGTTTTCACAAGTCAACCCCTTCACCACCGAGACATCTACCCCAGAGGACTATATCCTCAGCAAGTATGACGAGCAGATGGAGTCCCTGTATCAGTCTACTAGGGACTTTGACAGTGGAAGGTTATCAATATTATCCAAGATGATGATCCGGGCACATGATGTCGTAAAGATGGTAAGTGAATTCCAGGACGGGGCCAGAGAAGTTGAAGAGAAGCTAGAGGTTGTTCGTGGCCAATGGGACAGCATCAAGGATATAGATGAAGATGGCGTAAGCCAAGTTTTAGAAGCATTTAAAAATAGTAAGGAGAAATAAGGTCCTCCAGAGTCCAGATATTTTCATTAGCCGAGCATATTTTGTATTCATTATTCTTTGAGCGTAATCTCCCAGATCCCGGAGTCCCGAGTCCACAATTTTGTATTCTGTTGGTGACCTGCGTCCAAGTTCCCTGGAGCCGACCAGTCACTATTAGGCAAATAATAAGGGTGTCAGAAAGTAGGTGACCCCAACAAGGCACGTTAGCTCAAGGTAGGTGGTCTTCCCAAGGCATCGCTCCAACATAGCACTTAGCGCATCAGAGATAGTGAGCCACTTTTTTATTAATAAGTCATGTAGCCTCGATCCCCGGGGGATCGAATTTCTTCTATTCTTCCTCTGGCTCTCTTCTCAAGGCTGATTCTTCCATACCTCCTTTCTTTTCTCATTCTTCTGACATGTCAGACCTCTGTTCTTCTCAAGGTTGTTGTAGCGTGGTGCAGGTATTACCGGCCACCGAAAATTATATTTTATTGGTTGAGTGTAAAGATAAGTTAGGTTAATTTTAGGGCAAATCTATGTATAAATAACAAGTCCAACCTCATTCAAAGGGTCAACAGAATTGATGATTTTGCAGTCCATAGCTATAGCATTTCAGCATTTTCATTTCATAGTTGCAGAGCTCAACGCTCCTTAGTTCTTAGAAGTTCAGTAGATAGACGCTCTGTTAGAGCCATTATTGATGTACTCGCCAGTGATGCTGGAAAACCATTAATGAAGAAGGAAGGATTCTTAAAATGTTGTTTTTTCTCTCTAGATCTCTGAGTTAATACTCTTTTGTGTTGTATGTTTCTTATGTCCCTTGCTTTGATATTTTAAGTAGATTAACGACCTCATTTGCGCTCGCTATTGAATATATGTGAACTGATGGTTCTATGTGTATTCAATATTTTAGTGTAGCATGTTAGAGCATGGCTGATGTTTTAAATATATTTGCATGACTATAGGTAGATAGAATATTTCTAACCTTGGCCTATCTTTTGAAGTTTGTTTGGTTAACTAACGAATGCTTTCAGAAAACCCCACTTACCTAAATCCCCAGAGAAGATGAGCTGAGATAACCATCTATCCCCCTTGAACAAAATAGTCACACTCCCAACTAAGCTCCTGCACCGTCGAGACCCGACTCTCACGTGCTTGAAGGCCCGAAGAATCTCATTTCTCCGAAAAACCTTTACAGGCAAAGTTGGTCAGTACCCGGTGACAACTTACTCTTGTTGGAAGACTCGGTCACAAACCCCCGTCAACAGAAACTGGCGCTAGAAGGAGGGCATGAGCTCATCCCCTTCTGAGGATTTATATTCTACACCACCTAAGTTTTCCCCAAGTCATAGTTTTAGGAAGCAGACCTTTAGTGGGGTTGGATCGTTTTCGCCTGCCCAATTCAAAAGAATCCTTAGATCTGCCCCCAATCCTGGAAGGTTTGTCAAACTCGAGCCTTCTGCTCGAAAGAAGTGGACACCAAAAGCCAAGAAATCCAACATTGTCTGGGGATCTACTATATCCCAGAATACCTAAGCCTCCTAGACAACCCTGGGGATCAACACTCAGTCTAGCCAAAATCCAACACCCTCGATGGCTGCATACTTTGGTAACACCGTGTCCCCGATGGGACAATTTCTGGGTGCAACCAATGATCTTCTTACGTACCTAGAAAATATTTGTCCTCAATATGAGCACTTAGGCTCATGAACCATAGAAGAGCATCTACAGGCATACAAAGATGCCATGAACCAACATCAGATCAAACATCAAGACATTGTGACCTAGATGTTCCCTCTATCCCCGGGATAGAACAAGCTGAACTGGTACCTTAACCTACCCGCTAACTCCATCAACAGTTGGCAGGACATGGAAGATGCCTTTCTAGTAGCCTTTCACATACACATGGACCCAGCATGGCCCCAGAGCTAGTTCATCTCCATCGGGAAGGAACTGAATGAGCCCCCCGCAGCATTCAACCATCGGTTCCAATGTGCCTTAAAGCGGTGTACGGGTCCTTTCATCCCATCCCTGGAAGTGACCATCTAGACATACCTGAATGTAATGGACCCTTTTTTTTCCACTCTCCTACAGAGAAGTACCACCCCCACTGACCGTGATACTCTAGAAAAGGTTTACAACCTAGCCTTGGAGTTGTCCCGCGGTCTTAACAAATCTCCAGGCGGGATTGGGCAGAGCATACCTTTCAACATGATACCCGACAAAATTTCTTATGTCGGGGGATACAACCCCAATCAGGCAATGGGTGCCCCTATGATGGCCATGAATCTCCCACCACCACCAATAGACCAACAGGCCCAATACGTATATCCATCGCAAGCCCAGACAATACCGGGCCTGGAATTCATCACCTAGAATCAGTTGCAGCAAACACAAAAACCACAGACACAACCCGCCAGAGTGCCTTTCTTCTAGTCTTCCATGGCTAGAGGATTGTTTCTCTCAACTCTGGTAACCATTGTTGCCTTCCCTAGGAACCAACAACAACAACCATCACATTGTGATGCGAACACCCAACTGTCAGCCGAGGTTGAATCCCTCCATCGACTATTGTCCTCACTGACTGTGGACATGGGAGAGTTGAAGGCGGGGTCTCTTGCACCCCAAAATACTAATTCCCAGAGAGGGAATGTCTTCTCTAGCCAACGAAATACCAATGTCAGAGGAAGAAATTACAACAACAGGCCCCAGCCCAACCAACAGTAATGGAACAACAATGCTAACACCGGAGGTCCTCCTCCAAACCAAAACACCAATTAGGGTAGTGTTGGACTGTCCCATTTCACGCCAGTCACTAAACTCCAGCCCCTAACTAACTGGTGCAGATTGCACAACACGGGATCTCATTTTGAGGTGAACTGTGCCATGCTAGGGAAGGTTATCATGATCTCCTAGCTCGACAGACAACAAACTGTTGATCCTACTCCCCCGAAACCTCCCATACAAGAGCCCACTCACAATTCCTTCACTTGTGAGACCATCTTCTTTGGAGAAGACAAGGAAGATGAAGAAAAACACAAATTACAGGGGTTCTTTGATGAATCTATTCCGGCCTTTGAGGCAAATGCCTTCACCAACCCATAGACTCCCTACAATACTCGGAGTCAAGCTGGTAAAGGACAAGTTTACATGCCCACACCTCCCAAAGACACCCCTCCCCGGGATAATACAACTGATCGCTCCTTGCCCCCAAAAGGTTCTAGCTCTAACCAAGTTAAGGACTCAACCGAGGGAAGCCAACAGTACCCTGGGGGGATATTTGATATAACGAAGGCATTGGAAACAACTACCACCTCCATGACCTTGATGGAAGTTTTTCTGAACTATCCCGAGCAGAGGAAGTCTCTTCTAAAGCTCTTGGGAAACCCAAAAGCTGTCAATCGCCCACCCAAGACTGTCACTTTTGACGACGCCAACGCGGTTTTATTCCAAGGAAACACTGAGGATCCTTCCTTCTTACTAGGCTTAAACATACAAGGGAAGAACCTACATAATTTCTTGGTAGATTTCGGTGCTTCAGGAAATGTCATGCCCTTATCCATATGCCAGAAGCTCAGACTACATCCCACTCCTTCCAAAGGCGCAGTGGTTCAGCTGGACAAAACTGTTGTGAAAATGGTAGGTGAGCTGAAGAATGTCCAGATTCAGCTCATCCAAGACCATCCTCATCCCCTTCTGAGGATTTAGATTCTACACCACCTGAGGTTTTCCCAAGTCATAATTTTAGGAAGCAGACCTTTAGTAGGGTTGGATCATTTTCACCTGCCCAATTTGAAAGAATCCTTAGATTAGCCCCCAATCCCGGAAGGTTTGTTGAACTTGAGCCTCCTACTCTAAAGAAGTAGACACCAAAAGCCAAGACAGCCAACATTGTTTGGGGATCTACTATATCCCACAATACCCAAGCCTCCTAGACAACCCCAGGGATTAACACTCAATCTAGCCAAAATCCAACAATCCTGATGGCTGCGTACTTTGGTAACATCGAGTCCTCGATGGGACAATTTTTGGGTGCAACCAATGATCTTCTTGCACACCTGGAAAAGAGCTATCCTCGATATGAGCACTTAGGCTCATGAACCATAGAAGAGCATCTGTAGGCATACAAAGATGTCATGAACCGACATCAGATCCAACATCAAGATGTTGTGACCCAGATGTTCCCTCTATCCCTAGAATAGAATGAGCTGAACTGGTACCTCAACCTGCCTGCCAACTCCATCAATAGTTAGCAGGACATGGAAGACGTCTTTCTAGTGGCCTTTCACATACACGTGGACCTAGCATGGCCCTAGAGCCAATTCATCTCCATCAGGAAGGAACCAAATGATCCCCTCACAGCATTCAACCATCGGTTCCAATGCGCCTTGAAGCGGTGCACGGGTCCTTTCATCCCATCCCTGGAAGTGACCATCCAAACATACCTGAATGCAATGGACACTTTCGTTTCCACTCTCCTATAGAGAACTACCACCCCCATTAACCATGATACTCTAGAAAAGGTTTACAACCTAGCCTTGGAGTTGTCCTACGATCTTAACAAATCTCTGGGCAGGATTGGGCAGAGCATGCCTTTCAACATGATACCCAACAGAACTTCTTACGCCAGGGGATACAACCCCAATCAAGCAATGGGTGCCCCTACGATGGCCATGAATCTCCCACCACTGCCGATAGACCAACAGGCCCAATATGTATATCCATCACAAGTCTAGACAATACCAGGCCTGGAATTCATCCCCTGGAATCAACCGCAGCAAACACAACAACCAAAGGCACAACCCACCAGAGTGCATTTCTTCTCAGTCATCCACAGCTGGAGGATTGCCTCTCTCAACTTTGGTAACCATTGTTGCCTTCCCTAGTAACCAACAACAACAACTGTCACATTGTGATGCAAACACCCAGTTGTCTGTCGAGGTTGAATCGCTCCATCGACTATTGTCCTCACTGACTGTGGACATGGGAGAGCTAAAGGCGGGGTCTCTTGCACCCCAAAACACTAATTTCCAGAGAGGGAATGTCTTCTCTAGCCAACAAAATACCAATGTCAGAGGAAGAAATTACAACAACCGGCCCCGACCCAACCAACAACAATGGAACAACAATGCTAACACTAGAGGTCCTCCTCTGAACCAAAACACCAATCAGGGTATTGTTGGACCGTCCCATTTCACACCAATCGCTGAACTCCAGCCCCTGACTAACTGGTGTAGATTGCACGACATAGGCTCTCATTTCGAGGTGAACTGTGCCACGCTAGAGAAGGTTATCATGATCTCCCAGCTTGACAGACAACAAACTACTGATCCTACTCCCCCAGAACCTCCCATACAAGAGCCCACTCACAGTGCCTTCACTTGTGAGACCATCTTCTTTGGAGCAGATAAGGAAGATGAAGAAGAAACCGAATTACAGGGGTTCTTTGACGAATCTATTCTGGCCTTTGAGGCCAATGCCTTCACCAACCCACAGACTCCCTACAATACCCAGAGTCAAGCTGGTAAAGGACCAGTTTACACGCCCACACCTCCCAAAGACACCCCTCCCTGGGATAATACAACTAATCACTCCTTGCCCCTGAAAGGGTCTAGCTCTAACCAAGTTAAGGACTCGACCAAGGGAAGCCAACAATACCTTGGGGGGAGATTTGATATAATGAAGGCGTTGGAAAGAACTACCACCTCCATGACCTTGATGGAGGTTTTTTTGAACTATCTCGAGCAGAGGAACTCTCTTCTGAAGCTCTTGGGAAACTTGGAAGCTGTCAGTCGCCCACCCAAGACTGTCACTTTTGACAACGCCAACGCAGTTGTCTTCCGAGGAAACACTGAGGATCCTTCCTTCTTACTAGGCTTAAACATACAAGGGATGAACCTACACAATTTCTTGGTAGATTCTGGTGCTTCAGGTAATTTCATGCCCTTATCCATATGCCAGAAGCTCAGACTACATCCCACTCCTTCCAAAGGCGCAATGGTCTAGCTGGACAAAACTACTATGAAAATGGTAGGTGAGCTAAAGAATATCCAGATTCAGCTCATCCAAGACCACCAGATAGCAAGCATAATCGACATCCAAGTGGTAGACATCTCAGAGACTTACAAGATGCTATTAAGTTGGAATTGGTCTAAGTCACTTAACGGGTATTTCTCCACTAACTTTTCCCACTTGTGGCTCCCCTAGGAGGGAGAATCTAACCAGATCGAGATAGAAAGTGAGCCCCAGATGAAATAGGCCCTCACCGAAGTCGGGAGGGTAAATGAATTCCTCTTCTCTGAGACTTCCTACGGGGTGTATCGACCCCTAGAAATCTTGACCTTTGATTTCAACCCTGGGGAGGACCCCATAGTTTCTCAGAGGATGCAGGACCTAGACGAAAAACTAAGGTGTGAGGTTAACTCACAAGGTATCGCAGTGACCCCTGCTACACTCTTGTCTGACACCTGGTGTCGGGTGCATTATCAGAAACATTCAGAACTAGAGTGTGAGCCCTGTATTGTTGCTGCTACCCATCACATCAATGCCCTTGGGGAGAAGAACCATGAAGCGCATCTGCATGGACCCAACAATCATTCTGACGGTATCCCCATGGTACCGCTAGTCTAGGAATCTCAGCCACAGGATTCTTTGGAGGAAAACCTCACCCATGCACCATCAACACCAGAGGAAACTCCTCCCAACCTTCCCATAAATAATCCAAGGGCCACTTCGCCTTCCCAGCCCCAGACATTGAATGATGACTTGTGGACCCTTAAGTTCGACGGGTCCCAATCTAAACAAGGCTGTGGAGCCAGAGTGGAATTGATCAACCCACAGGGAAATCCTTCCTCACATCTTACAGACTTTAGTTCAACTACATGAACAACATCACAGAGTACAAGGCCTTGGTCCTTGGACTCCTACTTGCACTAAGAAAGGGAATGACTCACCTTCGGGTGCTAGGTGATTCAGATTTGATCGTAAAGCAGGTCTGGAGCCAATACACTTTTCATGATAAAAGGCTGGCCGTATATCGCAATTGGGTATGGAGCCTCATCAAAGATTTTGATGCCTTTGGTATTGAACTCATTCCCCAAAAAAGAAACTACATTCCGAATGCCCTTGTTGTATCTGCCAACACTCTTGAGCCAATGGTTGGCTCCGGACTCTGTAAATTCTTTGTTGAGATGGTCCCCACCCCATCCATCCCAGACAACGTCACTTACTTTCAGGTCTTCAAGGATGATCAACATATCCTGGCCTTCATGACCAATGTTGGCATTTTTGAGGACTATATAGTGGAAGAAAGAGATCATGAAGATACTGGGTAGGGTGAAGAATATGATGGGATCATAGACTTACACACCAACACCATCCCTAAGGGGATGGTAGCACTAGAACGAATGTTTGACTTGGACCCTCGGGGCCAGGAGAAGATATCATCCTCCTCCAAGGGAGGAAAATTTGAGAAAGTAAACATCGGCTAGGCCAGTGAAGAAAAATTGGTACACATTGGCACCTCCTGCTCCCCCGAGGAGAAGGAGATGATTCTCGTGGTTCTCTGAGAATATATTGATGTAATTGCGTGGGGGTATGAGGATTTGAAGACCTATGCAACATCCATCATGACCCATACCATTCCACTCAAACCTGATGCTAAGCCCTTCTGGTAAAAGAAAAGACCGGTCAACCCACTGATAGAGCCTCTAATCCATCAGGAGGTTCAGAAACTGTTGTCATCCTAGATTATCTTTCCAATCTGGCACACTACGTGGGTTTCCAACCTCATCCCTGTAAGGAAGAAAAGCGGCGAGATCTGCCTTTGCATGGATTTTAAAATTTAAACAAGGCATCTAAGAAGGATAATCACCCTCTCCCCTCGTTGGATGAGGTATTGCAAATCATGAATGCATCACAAATGATGTCCTTCCTAGATGGGTACTCTGGGTATAACCAAGTCATGGTTAAGTATGAAGATAAAGACAAAATGATGTTCACCACCAAGTGGGGAAAGTTCACATACCAGAGGATGCCCTTTGGCCTGATCAATGCAAGGGCCACATTTCAGAAGGCCATGGACATTATGTTCGAAGGCCTAGTAAACCGGTGCATAATCATCTACATGGATGATTTAACCGTCTTTTCCCAGGACAGACGTGATCATTTTGCCCACCTTGCCCAAATTTGCGAGAGATGTCACCGAAATGGAATATCCCTCAACCCTAAGAAATGTATATTCGGGGTCACTAAAGGGAAGCTTCTCAAGCATATTATCTCCGAGAAGGGTATATCCATCGACCCTAAGAGAGTTGAAGTGTTGTTGAATCTACAAATGCCTGACAGCAAGAAGGAAATGAGAACTTTCTTTGGGAAGATAAATTTTGTCCGGCGATTCATCACTGGATTCGCCGAGATAGTGAAGCCACTCAAAGAAATAATGAAGAAAGACACAAAGATTGAGTGGATTCCTAAAGCAAAGAGGGCATTCACCCAGATTAAGCAAATGATTGTGGACACCCTAGTCTTAGCTAGTCCAGACTATTCCCTCCCTTTTCACATATACTCCTTTGCTTCGCCGCATTCTGTCACGGTATTTTTGACCCAGAAGGTCGAAGGGGAAGAAAAACCAATAGAATTTATGAGCTCCCTTTATAAAAAAGCCAAAGTTTGGTATTATCCTTTGGAAAAGCAGGCCTTTTCTCTCGTTCGCATTGTGAATAAATTCTAGCATTATATTCTCCAGAGCAAAGTGCATGCTATCATCCCAGACCAAGTTATTAAGTCTCTACTCCTGTAGAGTGAATTGGGTGAACAACAGGGGAAATGGATGGCCATCCTCCAAGAGTATGATTTGGAAATGCAACCCATGAAGATAGTCTGAGGCCAGGGACTATGTAGAGCGATGGTATAAGAGACTCCCAACATTGAATGCCAAACATATACAGTGGAGTCTATCACTCAAGATCCATGGTATACCGACCTGGTATACTTATTATTGAACAATAGATGCCTGAAGGGGCTGCCACCAAACAAACATTGCACTCTGGGACTGAAAAGCACGAACTTCATGATAAAAAATGAAATGCTTTTCTGTAGAAACTATGAAGGTGTATACCTTCGGTGCATAGACAGGGACCAAGCTACGAAAATGATTGAAGAATTTCATGGGTAGTTTGGAACCAAGCATGGCTCAGCTGACACCATTGCCCATCAGATCCTCTGGGCTAAATACTATTGGCCCTGTATCTTCAAATATGTCTACACTCACGTAAGGAGATGCCATACTTTCCAGACAGTGGCACATTGTGAGCAGAACCTGTCCATGCCTTTGCAGCCAGTCTTCGAAGCTAGACCCTTCACCCAATGGGCATTTGATTTTATCAAGGAAATCAACCCCAACTCATCTACCAACCACCGGTACATTTTGGAAGCTACCAATTATTGCACCCGATGGTCTGAAGTGATTCCTTGTAAAAACAACACGACAGACATAGTTATAAAATTCTTGGAAGAAAACATCGTCACAAGATTTGGAATGCCCTTTTCTATAGTATGTGACAATGGTTCAACATTTTCTTCGGTGCAATTACTTGAATGGACCTATGACAGAAAGGTCACCCTAAAGTTCTCTAGCAACTATTACCCCCAGGGAAATGGTGTTGCTGAATCAACCAACAAAATTTTACTTGAGGTGATCAAACATCTGTTAGAACAAAACCCCTGGGACTGGCACCAAAAGCTTAGATTTTCTCTCTGGGCGGATCGCATTCGAATAAAGGTAGCCCTGGGGACATCCCCAATCCATCTATTTTATGGCCAAAATCCAATATTCCCCATCAACTTATAGATCCCGTTTTTACAGTTCATGCAGGAATTCAGCAACCGGGACAACATCGTGGAAGTTTGACTTTTGAACCTGGTGTGAATGGAAGAACAAAGAGATGCATCCCTTGGACCTTTTGTGCATCATGAAGCACTAGTAAAATGATGGTTTGACAAAAGAGCCCAGTATAAGGCCTTTCATATTTTAGACTTGGTTCTCTTGTGGGACAAGGCCTGGGAAAAGAAGGGAAAACACACTAAGTTTCAACGACTTTGGCTTGGACCATACCTGATATTTGAGATCTATGGGGAAAATACTTATCACCTCAACACTATGATTGGACAAGCCATCCCATTGCCTATCAATGAGAATTTTCTCAAGCATTACTTTGAATAAGGTAGGTGTCGAGTTTGTCCAAAGTTGTACTATATGTATATTTCTTGCTTGTAAATATCTCTCCTGGTGTTCTGTTTGGAGTACCTTTGCCTTGTAAATATTTATTTCTGGCCACCCTCCAGGGTCACCTTTTCTTGGCGTTTTCATTTGTTTTTGGTTTCTTTCTATTTTATTTTTGCTTTATGGGTTCCCAACATGTTGCCTTCCTTTCGTAGACCAGTATGCTTTGCATAACATCTAGTTTTTGGAACGGTTCCTTATGCATTCTAGATAATTTGGAATCTATTGTTAGCATGGTTGAATTGGTCTGCACTCTGGAGTTATTCTGTAAGTATGGTAAAAGGGGTTGTTGGTAACCTTCATCAGGTTCACATCTTGACAGTCCCGACATCAGTTAGCAGAAAATCTAAGAAGCAAGTAATTGAACACCTTGAGGGCAGATTGGTTGCACTGGCTGGTTGACCAAGTCTCTAAATCATTAAAATATCCTGAGTCTAAAACTTTCTCTCCTATTTGTTAATTTAAAGAGGATGGCAAGGTGAAAGAAGTACCTTTGTTAAACTTAGCTAAGCTTAAGGTTTATGGTGAAAGGAGTACCACCTTTCCATCTATAAAAAAAAAAAGAAAAAGAAAAGAAAAGAAAGAACTAAAGAATGGAGAATTCCGGTATCTGGGGAAATGTGCAAGATATGATGACTTCGGTTTGATTTTTTTAGTGCCTCCTCTCTGCTTCTCCTACAGGTCATCGGCTTGGTTTTCTTCCAAAGCACACATTTCACAACTGACAAAAGATTGAAAGACTAAACCATTGGTGGGCCAGATTTTCTCAGAACACCTCGCACTTTGCAAGTAGAATGCTCCAAGTAAAGATTTATTCCGGTTTTGCTAACTAGAGATTCTAAAGTTCTCAGATGTGCTAAGGCATCCGTCCTAGATGGTTGCCATTTTTTATACCCTGCATACCCGTCCCTACATTTTGTAGGCGAAATGTGGGGTCCCCATTTTTCACTTTGGCTCTTTTCTTTGGTTTCTTGCTTTTCTTTGATTTCCCTCTGGGCTTTGCTTCTGTGAGGGTTGTCTTTCTTTTTTCTTTTGTCTTCTTGTGTCTCTGGGACCTAGTTCCAGAGTTTGTTTGTTCTTTTGAGAGACGAATTCTAGACTCTAGGATTCTCTGCCATCATGTCTTCTTTTGCGCGAAGGTATGGTTGCATGGAATCCCCAGGCCCGAAGTCTGGAGGTTTTCTCGTTCCAGAGTTTGCGAAAGGAATGCAACGCGTTTTTACCCTAGGGGTATAAATAGAGGTCACTCATCATTTTCACAATTACCATGATTAAAACACCCAGAGCACTCAGAGCAATTTCAAGGCGATCAAGGTGGTTAAACAATGTTTTGTTCCTGTGCTTAGTGGATAATTAAGCAGTGATTTGCGGTGCTTACTCATAATTGCTTAAGGGTGAACTTGTTGCAGAGTGCCTCCCATGCTAATCTTCCCTCCATTCTTTGTGTTTCCAGGTAGGCCTTTGGCTCTTCTCCCTCTGGTTCCTGGTTTGCTGGTTTTTGTTTGTCTTCTTTGTTTTGTTTTCTTTCATTTTGCTTTCATTCCTGCCTTTGGTTCTACTTTTCTGTCGCCTCCCGTTGGTGGGTTGGCTCTGCCAGAGGGTTGTCCACCCTCTTTGTAGTTGTAATTTACTATATAAATTTGTATATTGTCATAGAGTATCTTTAGAGGTCTCTATATATTTTGTACCTCGTGTAAGCTTGTGGAAATAGTGTATATATGTCATTGTCTTGTTGTAAGCCTACAAGTCGTGCTTCAGCCCTTGTTGTGCTTTGATCATCTATATATTAAGTGTATATTTCTTGTATATCCTTCTATTCTGTCAAGCTCGCCGCACTCCATCACATCTTAACCACTCTGTCGAGCTCGTTAGAGAGGTAGTCGCCACGGTTAGAACTTGGCACCTCGCTGGTTTGAATCATGGCAGCTTTCTCTCTCCTCTATCATGTCATCTTAATGGCGGGATTAATTTCCCATGAGCGAGCATTCAAATCCCATCCCATTTGGCATTTAATCCCCCTAATGTCAGCCCACTTGTCGTCATTAATATCATTACACTGCCTGTCATGTGGCCACGTGACGATCCATGTCAGCCAAGTATGGCTTCCTAACGGTCACGTCGACAACAACTAACTCTTCCATACTTCAGGTGTTGAGAGGCCCCTGGGTCTTCATTCCATTTTCTTCACTTAGTCCAACACCCCAGAGCCCCAGGGTGTTTACCAGAACCCAACTCATGTTTTCCTTAATGCTCTAGGATTTTGATGTATGCTAACATTTTTTTTGGGCAGGTGCGAAATGGTGATGAATTCCCTGGAATCTGTAAAGTTATTTTTATTATATCATGTATTGACGGTTCTTTGGTCATGCAAGTTGCAGATTGTTTGATCAAGATATCTAAAGTAATCACTCCTCCTAATTGCCCGGAGCTGCCTACTACCTCCACTTGGGTGGCCACAAAGACTAAGGCTGAAAATATGCTGGCCAAGCTGCCACTGACTTCCAAATATCTGAAGGGGGGCATTCTCGTGGGTTCCAAGGTGGACTCCAATGTGCAAGAGATAACAGACATAGAGCCCAGACTTTGGGCTAAAATGCAGGGCTTAGTTCAAGCCATATACAAACTGAATGCCAACGGAGATAATATGGCTATCCACTTGGTTGCCTCTTGAATCATTAAGGCTGCAAATTTTCCTTGCTCGGTGCAAACACCGGAGTTGATACTCCAACTGGCGACACTTTACTCCAACTGACCATCTTCTCCGGGAAACCCTATCTTCTTCCCTAGTATTGCGGGGATACAATCATTGTTTTAGAATTTTGCCGGCAGATTCTAGACCTGCACGCCCTCTTCACATTGAAGAAGGTCACCAATGTCCTATTCCCAATCTCTTGTGATAAATATTTTTGCAGTCTCGCCGCAGCAAAAGAGGCAGACAGTGAACTGAAAACTCTGGGGTTGGTCGAATTTGACCATACCAAAAATAGTTTTGATCCACTATGAAAGATAGCTTTAGCACTTCCCTGGGCCTCCCCACCACATATAGCTGATATTGAAGATTTTTGGGTAGATTGCCAAGACATTTTTGATCTCCAAGCCTGCCAACATTTGTGAATGTCTAAAGGACTAATGAAAGTACTTGACCTTCAGGATTTCCCAAAGGGTTTTTCAGATGACGGGCCCCTTGAGGACCCATTGTATAAAGAGCAGGGGTTAGACAAATTGGATCTCCCTCCGGTGGATTGGGCCACCCCAGAAGATTTAACAATCAAGAGAGTATGCTGCCCCATTATAGAGGCCAGTCATAATTATTTTGTGTGGGTGTGTCCCAAGAGCACCCAGAAAGGACAAATCATTCGAAGGCCCACCCCGACCTCCAAAGCTGCAGGACCCAGCAAAAGAAAGGGGAAAGAGAAAGAAGGCACCCAACTAAGGTACCTCCTCAGGGACCAACCCCATAATGGCACAACTACAAAAACAAATGGAGTCGGTGAGGTTGATGAGCCAGAAGATTAGCACACAAATTTCCCAGGGCCTCCTCAAAACTCTGGTAGCATCTGCTCACCCGGCGGGATCCTCATCATTGGCCACAATGATGACCAAGCAGACTTTCACTGAGGCAGAGTCTACAAGTATTTTGGATACCGGGGTCCTACTACTAAGGAAGAAGAAGCAGAAGATGAACCTCATCCCAAGCGCAAACACGGGCCTTGGTATACCTGACGTGCCCCTAGTGGATGTTAGTTCGGATTCCCCCAAACTTGAGAACATTTAAGATACCTCTCCCCCACATGATGATTTTGATGATGTCTTCAGGGTAGATGAGCTCATGAATCTACATGAGGGCATAGATCACGTGGTGGAAGAAATCGCCGCCCAAGAAAAAGAGGATATCCCCGTGGAAGAGGAAGTCCCAAAGCAAGAAGATACCATGGAGCAGGAAGTCCGGGAGGAAATACAAAACAAGCCCGAATGGGAGAGGACACCGGTCCAAGAGACCAAGGGAAAACCAAGGAAAACCATAGATGAGCAACCGATGATTGGGGAAACCAGACCCACGGGATTAACCGTACCCCCAATCATCACACTCCAAACACCTTTGGTTACTCCAGGTGACCAAATGTCCCAGAGCACATTCGGTGAGGTAATCACAGTGGCCCAAACTCTGAACCTTGGCCTAATACCTCAGCCGCCCCCAGAAAATGTTTCAATGGAGGAAGATGTTCCGACAGATGAAGCTGATGAGGCCGAAGAACAACAACAATAGAATGATGGGGGAGTCCCTAAAGATATAAATGTTGGATCGACTGATGCTAAGAAGGATGGGGAAATCCTTGAGAATATAGGTGATATTAATGTCGGTAGAGAAGAAACCCCAGATATCACAAAAGAGGATGCTAAGATGGTGGAGAACATTCAGGCCTCCAAAGAACAGGGGAAGGAATAGGAACAGGAAAAAGAGAAAGAGCACGATGACAATTTTGATTTTGGGAATGCACCGCCAAATTCTAAAGGGAATCCCAATGCCTAGGTCCTAACAGCAAAGCCACCCCAGCCACCCCAATGGCTAGTGGAATTAATGAAGAGAAAGGCCCTGACGGTAGCAACAGGCATTCCACTCTCCCTGGCCGAGATGATGGCCTAAAATGTAGAGGCCAAGAAGCCTAAGAAGGCTCGGACGGCCCATACCCTCCAGACTGGTCCAGCAGGAAGTACAGTTATTGAAATCACAACACCTCCCCCAGATGCAGATGCAGTGGCTATAAGGCCTGAAGATTATACTATTATAGAAGTGGCAGTGGGGAGGAGAGACAAGCAGGGTGATTTGGACCTACTGAGGGAGGCCACCAAGGTAGTGGATGCCCGATACAATAAACAGAGCTAGAAGTTGAAGGAGGAAAATGAGACCAATGCAAATCTCCTCGCACTTCTAGCAGAACTTACACAGCCCCTGGCCGAGGTCTGCCTGGAAGCTTCTACCTCCTAATTATCGCTTACATAGGGTGATATGGATTCTTTAAGGGCCATGAAGAAGAAGGCCCAGGCTATAGATGGGTGGGTCACAGAACAGATAGCCTCCGTAAGGCAATTTTTAGTGGTGTCACTCCCAGATCTCTATCAGATCAACATTCTCCTCAGTCAGGCAAATGCCTCCGCTATTGTGTGGGAGCAAGACTTAGAAAAGTATGAAAAAATGGAAGGTCGGGTTGGATGAAGTTTTCAATGCTAGAGAAGAAGCCATCACAGAGGTGGGAATTTTGGGAGATGAATCTTCTGATTCCCTCCAGGCCCAGTACTCCAGACTTGGCCTCAAAATTGAGGTATGAAAGGAACTGGTTAAGGCCCTAAAAGAGAAGGTGACCATGACCCAATATCCTTTGGGCCTATTTCAGGCATTTGTGGTAGGGCTGTCACAAGTTGACCCCTTCAGCACCGGGACATGTACCTCAGAGGACTATGTCCTAAGAAAGTATGACGAGCGGATGGAGTCCCTATATCAGTCTATCGGGGACTTTGAAAGGGGAAGGTTATCAAGATTGTCCAAGATGATGAGCCAGGCACATGATTCCGTGAAGATGGTAAGTGAATTTTGGGACGAGGCCAGAGAAGTCGAAGAGAAGCTAGAGGTTGTTTGTGGCCTATGGGACAGCATCAAGGATATAGATGAAGATGGCATAAGCCAAGTTTTAGAAGCATTATAAAATAGTAAGGAGCAATAAGGTCCTCTGGATGCCAGAGATTTTAATCAGCCGAGCATATTTTCTATTCATTATTCTTTGAGAGTAAGCTCCCGAATCTCGGATTCCCAGGTCCACAATTTTGTATTATTTTGGTGACCTGCGTCCAGGTTCCCCGGAGCTGACCGGTCACTATCAGGTAGCTAATAAGGGTGTCTGAAAGTAGGTGAACCCAACAAGGCACATCAGCTTGAGGCAGGTGGTCTTCCCAAGGTGCCGCTCCAACATAACACCTAGCGCATCAGAGACAGTGAGCCACTTTTTCATTAATGAGGCATGTAGCCTCGATCTTCGGGGGATCAGATTTCTTCTATTCTTCCTCTGGCTCTCTTCTTGAGGCTGATTCTTCCATACCTCCTTTCTTGTCTCATTCTTCTGACATGTCAAACCTCTATTCTTCTCGAGGTTGTTGTAGTGTGGTGCAGGTAGTACCAGCCACCAGAAATTATATTTTATTGGTTGAGTGTAAAGATAAGTTAGGTTAATTTTAGGGCAAATCTGTGTATAAATAACAAGTCTGACCTCATTCCAAGGGTCAGTAGAATTGATGATTTTGCAGTCCATAGCTATAGCATTTCAGCATTTTCATTTCATAGTTGTAGAGCTCAATGCTCCTTAGTTCTTAGAAGTTCAATAGATAGACGCTCCCTTGGAGCCATTGTTGATGTACTCGCCAGTGATGCTGGAAAACCATTAATGAAGAAGGAAGGATTCTTGTAATGTTGTTGTTGGTCTCTGGATCTCTGAGCTAATACTCTTTTGTGTTGTATGTTTCTTATGTCCCTTGCTCTGAAATTTTAAGTAGATTAACGACCTCCTTTTCCCTCGCTATTGAATATATGTGAACTGATGGTTCTGTGTGTATTCAATATTTTAGTGTAGCATGTTAGAGCATGGTTGATGTTTTAAATATATTTGCATGACTATAGGTAGATGGAATATTTCTAACCCTGGCCTATCTTTTGAAGTTTGTTTGGTTAACTAACGAATGCTTGCAGTAAACCCCACTTACCTAAATCCCTGGAGAAGACGAGCGGAGATGACCAGCTATCCCCCTGAACAAAATAGTCACACTCCCAACTAAGCTCCCGCACCGTTGAGACCCAACTCTCATGTGCTTGAAGGCCCAAAGAATCTCATTTCTCTGGACAACCTTTACAGGCAAAGTTGGTCGGTACCCTGGTACCTGGTGACAACTTTCTCCTATTGGCAGACCTGGTCACAAACCCCTGTCAACAGGCTCTATTGTTAGATTTATTCTACAAGATTTTTACCCACAAGTAAGCCAAGAGGATTCTAGTGAGGAGGATTTTGAGCCAAACTCTATGGATAATTTAGAAGAGGCACATGTTATAGACCTAAACAATATAGTGTACAAACCCTCTGCGAAATCATGACACTAAATCTTGTGAACATAAATGAGGATGACCCTTTGTCGCTTATCCACCCTAAATTGATTGCTTGGGATCAGTTAGAACCAAATGACTTACCCATTTTCCCAAATGAACACTCTTTGGTCTTGTACCTAAATGCGGTTGAACCCTCATCCACCAATGAAGAATATAGAGGAGAAATAAGGGGGGAGGTGTCCAATCTCTTAGTCACAAAATAGAAAAGAAAAGAATAAAGAAAAAATCAAAAGGCCCTGTGGTGAAAACCACAATGTGGTAGTACTAGACCTAGAAAAAATTAAAATAAAGGACATTTCTGAAGGTGAAAACCCAACAGTAGCACCTAAGGAAGACAGATTGGACACTTTGCCAGAGCATTATTAAGAAAGATCACCTATATTGATTGAGCCCATACAAAAGGTGGATATTGGCACAGAATTAGAGCCTAAGGTCATAAATCTTGTAGCATCATTAACATCATAAGAGAGAAAATAATTCATTGAATTCTTCAAAAGGAAACAAGAGAATTTTTCATGGCCTATGCTGACATGTCAGGCCTAGATCTAGATCTTATCATGTACCATTTTAATATAAAACTAGAAGCTAATCCGGTCAAACAAAAGCTAAGAAAAATGTATCCTCGCATTGCATTACTAGTAAAAGAAGAATTGGAAAAGGTTTTGAAAGCTGGTTTTATAAGAACTATTCCCTATGCTGACTAGATATCTAATATAGTGCCAGTTTCCAAACTAGATAAATCAATCAGAGTATGCACAGATTTTAGAGACCTCAACTTAGCCTATTTAAAAGATGATTTTCCACTACCAAGCATTGATGTTAGTAGATTTAACAGCAGGCCATTCTATGTTCTCATTCATGGATGGATTCAGCGGGTACTATCAGATAAAAATAGCTCCCGAGGACCAAGAAAAGACAACTTTCACATGTTTGTGGGATACATTTTGTTGGAACGTGATGCCCTTCGGTCTCAAAAATGCTAGAGAAACCTACCAAAGAGCTATGATCACAATTTTTCACGATATGATACACACATTCCTAGAAGATTACCTTGATGACATTTTAGTAAAATCTCACACAAGAAAAGAACATTTGCCAATTTTGAAGAAATTTTTTACAAGGATAGAGAAATTCAAGGTAAGATTGAATCCAAAAATGTGTGCATTTGGTGTACAATCAGGAAATTTACTTGGTTACATTGTATCTGCAAAAGTCATTGAGGTTGGCCCAAAAAAGTTAAAGCAATTATGGAAATGGAGGCACCAAGAAACATAAGGCAAATAAGATCACTCCAAGGACGGCTACAATCTATAAGAAGATTCATTTCTCAGTTAGCCAAAAAATTTCATTCATTTACTCAACTCCTTCATAAGGACACCATCTTCAGCTGGGATGATAAATGTGAAGAATCCTTCACTCTTTTGAAGAAGTACTTGATGAATCTACCTATATTAATGTCTCTTATTCTAGGAAAGCCTTTAATCTTGTATATTTCAGCAACAAATAATTCATTAGGTGCCTTATTAGATCAAGAAGATGAAAAGGGGAAAGAAAAGCCAATTTACTACATCAACAATACCTTGGTCAAATATGAGTTTTACTACAGTTTCATTGAAAGAGAATGCCTAGCAGTATTTTTTTCCTCACAAAAACTATGTCATTACATATTGTCATACAAGACTATTCTTATAGATAAGATTGATCCTTTGAAATATTTGCTTAGCAAAACAGCCTTAACATGAAGAATAGCAAAGTGGGTTATGGTGTTGAGTGAATTCGACATCGAATATGTCAATAGAAAGGCAATAAAAGGTCAACTAATTGTTGATCAGCTGGGAAAATATCCTTTGAAAGATAGTCAACCAATTTAGACTGAATTTATTGATTCAAAGATAATAAATGTTGAGGCAAAGACATGGAAACTCTACTTTAACAGATCATATACACAACATGGATCCTGGGCAGGCATTCTCCTAATCACACCTCAAGAATAAACTATAAATTCATACAAACTTCTTTTTCCATGCACAAATAATATAGCCAAATATGAAGCACTAGTTACAAGCATGAAAATGGCTCTAGAATAGAAAGTGACAGAACTACAAGTGTATGATGACTCTCAACTTGTAATCAACCAGATTAATGATGATTACCAAACAAGAGATGACAAGTTGATGCCTTATAAAAATATGATAGATGACTTAAAGAAGTATTATTTTAATCACATTTGAACAAATACCAAGAGAGAAAAATAAATCAGTTGATGCCATGGTAACATTGGCTTCTCTCTTACAAATGTTGGATCAAAGTGCACGATATGAATTCTTGGTGGAAGAGTTGGTACAACATGCATTTAACCTTCTTGAATCCCAAATTATTTATCTACTAGTTGGACATGAATCCCCATGATATGGTCCTATTTATACTTACCTAAAAGATAATATCTTACTAAAGGACCAATCTAGAAACCAAAAGAGAAACTTTATCTGACAAACCTCAAGATATACCTTTATAGCCAAAACACTATATCACAAAGGTCTTGACGGAACACTTCTTAGATGTATAGAGAGGGAAGAGTCAAAAATCTCTTTACAAGATGTACACAAGGGAATTTGTGGGTCATATTTGAGTGGATTTTCTTTAGCAAAGAAACTTCTAAGGATGGGGTATTATTCGCCAAAAATGGAAAGAGATGCTTGTCAATTTGTAAAGATATTTCAAAAGTGCCAATATCATGGGAATTTGATACATGTGTCAGCTCAAGATTTGCATCTGTTGACTACACCTTGGCCCTTTTATCAGTGGGGTTTTGAATTAATAGGGATGATATATCCCCCTTCATCTAATGGCCACAAATACATAATAACTGCAACATAATACTTTAACAAATGGGTGGAAGTTGCGCCTTTAACAATTGCAACTACGAAACAAGTCTATATTAAATTTGAACCGCATCATTTGTCGATATGGTATCCCACATGCCATACTTATTGACAATGGAAAGCAGTTTAAGAATAAGGATATTGATGAATTATGTGAAAATCTCTATATCATAAACCATTCTTGTTCAATTTATTGCCCTCAGAGAAATGGTTAGGCTAAGGCCTCAAACAAAAATATCCTTAAAACCTTGAAGAAAACAATGGATAATTCAAGAAGAGATTGGCACATTCAATCTAATCCAACATTTTGAGCTTACAAAACAAGCAACCGTACACCCACAGGAGAAACACATTTTTCATTGGTTTATGGGGCCGAAGCAGTTTTTCCTTTAGAAGTGGAAATTCCCTCATTAAGAGTCTCAATGCATGGGTTAGTGACAAAAGAATATTATAGAGTCACTAAATTAAAATAATTGGAACTACTAGAAGAACATAAAACCCTGTCATATGACCATCTCAAGATGTATCAAAACTGAATGTTAAGAAATTACAACAAAAATATCAAATCAAGATAATTTTAAGTAGGAGATTTAATCCGAAAAGAAAATCTCAGAAACCAAATAGAAAGAGAAAAGAAAGGGAAATTTGAGGCAAATTGGCTAGGAACTTTTATTATAACATCTTCCTATTGGACACGAACCTACAAATTAGCCAATTATGATGGAGAGGAATTTAAAGAACCTCTCAATAGCATTCATTTGAAGAGGTTTTATACCTAAGATCAAATGAAAGTGTATATGATGAAAGAGTATCAGATAAGGAGAGCATCAGTTGTTGTACAATGAAAAGATATTCTGAGAAAAGTTCAAAAATAGTGAAAAGAGATACTGAAAAAAGTTCAAAAATAGTGAAAAGAGATCTTGAAAAAAGTTAAAAAACAATGAAAAAAGATCCTGGAAAAATTCAAAAACAGTGGAAAATTGAGCGTGAAGAAAGAAAAAACATTCTAATATAAGATCCTGAAAAAATTGTTATCTTGGTGAAAACCTGGCAAACAAGCACCTTGGTAATATAAAAAATAAATAAATAAATAAGAAATACAAAAAAAAAAGAAAAAAAAGAAAAAAAGTGCCTTGGTCAAAACCTAGCAATAGGCATCTTGGTAGAAAAGAAAGAGAGAAAAAAACAACAAATTCAAGTGGCGAAAAATTGGTAAACAGTCGCCATTTGACCCTTAAGTTGTGCCTAAGTTGCATTTTCCATTTGCATCTTTTCACCATCCTTTTATATATCCTTGCATCCATTATTTTTACATAGTCATAATAAAGTCTTAGAGCTACATTTGCATATACCAAGCTTTCGTCCTAATTTTGAGATTTGCCTAAGTCTGAAATCTGTGTTCTATCTAACTGGGGGCACAATCCTAAATCAGCAAGCTCATCAAAACAGACCAAATTGACACAAATCATTGCATCAAACCAAAATCCAGACACTTGAACCCTATGATTCATATCAAATTTCAAACATACCAATTTGATCAAGATTCGACATCACACCAATTTACAACATCAAATCTGACCAAACCTTAATCAAAATTAAAAACTTGAATAAAGATCAAAATGGATGAATTTCTTATGAAATATGGATCTACAAACAAAAGAAATTTTATTTTGAGGGTTAGTTGATTTTTTTGAATCGTGTATTTTTAGCGAATCAATGATGTCTTTGACTAGATAAGAAATGATGGAAACGAGATATTTTCTTGATTTCTGTGTGTCTGCTTGTAAGATTGATTCACAAAAGTATGCAAACGACATGGTCATCAAAGAATCATTGAGGACATTTTCATATGAAAGGGATTAGATCTCTGTCTATTTACACAAACAGATACCTTAGCCATTTAGATCTTCCATATCTTAAGGCCAAAATCCACTTGCAACATTGAATCCGACGAACGTGGTATTCATACTCCCATGGTCAAACCCGTGAGAGTTGTATCAGCTTCATTGTTGAAATCCGAAGGAAGAAGGTATTCATATCAACATGGTTTGCAAAATCTAACCAGTGAGGGTTGTACCAATTTTAGGTTTTTAAAATCTCAATGATGAAAAATAAAATAGCATTATCCAGTGATAAATGACAATCATAGCTGCATCTTGCATTCGCTTTAGATTAGACTTGCATCAGTGGTTAAAGTTCTTTTCTCTAAGAAACACATCTTAGTTATAGGGTTTTCCTTTAGAAAGAGGGGTGAATCAATCATGGGTATTACATCAACATTTTCTTAAAGATAGAGTATATAGACTTTCAAAATAACCAAAAACAAAACAAAAAAAAGATCATTGCATTTCATTAAGTTCATTAAAGAATCATATTATTATCCATTTTGTATTGCATTGCATTTCATTAAGTTCATTAAAGCATCATATCATTATCCATTGCATTGCATTCCATTGCATATCATTAAAGGTTCATCTAAAAAATACATTCATCCATTAAACCATTCATTACATCATATATAAGCATTTCATATAGTATCACTGTATACATACAACATTGCATTGAAAAATGTCAAAAACATAGATACAATCATATAGAACTACATCATGCATTTCATCAAAATTTTGAAAACTCCAATATACAATGATATCATAAGAAACAAAATTTTAATACATCAAGAGTGAATATCATCATAATCTGAGGTACATTATCATAATGAGTATCAAGTACATTGCAAGAGTACATCAAAAATGTATGTAGGAAAAATTGATCAAAAAGAGGAACATCTATCACTAACCATCCTCTGCACCTATACCTACACCTGTACCTATATCGGTATATGTAGGGCGAACCTGAGAAGAACATGTTGCCTGAGTAGGATCATTGCCAAACTGAGAAACAAATGCAGCTAACACTAAACTAACCTGAGCCAACTCACCCCGTATAGCTTCCATACCTACATGGATATCCTGTGTCTCCTAGCTAGGAGGAGTAGAAGGAACTAATGGAGTAGCTACTGCTATTAAAATCACTAGAGCATCTGGAATATCAGAAACATCTAGAGCATCATGTCTACATTCTCGTTGACCTCTATGGGTCCAACCCTGGGCCAAAATAGGAACCTGTCTGTCAACCTATCTCTCAGGAAAAATAACTACTCTACCTCTCATCTTGACTCTGCCAATAACAACTGTAATGATATATGGTCTAGAACCATGATCAACCTCAGACTCAGAAAGTTGCATGCCACCTGTGCCATAAAAAATACCAGAAATAACACTGTTGTTGGCCTCATGAGATACTCTACTTGTCGCTACTCTACCATCTGATACCCTACATGCTAGAGCTCGAACAAATCTGCCACTACAAGGACTAAAAAATATACCTCCTTGAACCTAGAATTATCTCATTCTATAGTGTCTTCCATGGTCATCATCATCATCATCATCTGAATCTAGATCATCAATGTTAGGAACTGGATCTGCAAGATCTGTAAAGTGAGGAAACCCATGGTGTCGGTACTACTGAGTATACTAGGGAGTAACTCTTGCATCCTTGATATCATATCTATAATCCCATAAAACCTGCATCCTCAATATCATATCTGTAATCCCACTGCATTGGTCGAAGGCCTAAGACCTCAACTCTAGTAGCTCAGTAATTAACACTAGGCGCCCACAATGATCTCTCTACCAGAAATCGAGCATAATGAGATAAATCCTATGGTAAAATCTGAGTGCAACCAAATAGTCTCAGAACTCTCAGTAGACAAAATCTCTCAAAAATGAAGACTGTGCAACCAATCAACCATCGTGAAGTGAAGAAGTATGGTATATCCTGATCATCCTCACTCCAACCCTCATAACCAAGATATGCTCTCCAACATAACTCATCTAGATCATCCAACGTCATTCTCTAGTACTCTAATTTTTCCAACTAAGGCTAGACAATGACTCCCACATATGGATACACGTAAGGATGAACTCAAGGATGAGATCTCTCTTCTATAGGCCTCACTACTAGAAGATGATCCCAGGCCCACAACTGTAACAAAACTGCACCGACAGATAATGCAACACTATGACAGTAGACAACATGATGCAAATCATGATACAAATGTACTAATAACCATGATCCCCATGCAAATCTGCGAGGTTCAGTAAACATATCCTCCATAATCCTACCCCACCCAATGGTGAATCTGCCACCATGCATGTCTAGCATTGGAAATCCAACTACTAAAGTTGCCAACACAGAAGGAAGAGGAGTGAGTAATTGTCACATCCACCGCCAAGGAATGGTCTCATCACCAATGTTATCATCACCAAACACTCCTCTACAGGCCGCTCATTCATAAACTTAATCATAATACACGAGCTCACCCATGATCATAATCTGCATCAATCTATAGATATCCTCTAGCGTAATCGTCATCTCACCCATCGATAAGTGAAAGGTGTTATGATTCGAGTGCCATAGCTCTGCTAAAGCAGTCAATAAACCATGATTCAATCAAAATTGCAACATCTGAAAAAGGTATCCTAATCCACAAAGCTTGATCACCCGATTTTCCTCAGTAGACAAGTCAGGGACCATGTCCAATGACCAAGGATAAATACCTCGAACCATCAATTTCCCAGAGGGAGCTTGATTTCATCAAAATACAATCAATCAATCAAGAGCATCAAGTTTATCATCTAAATTCAGTCAGCCTAATCAATCCTATATCGCTCTTCTTGAGCATATTAAAGTATTTTGTTTCTCTAGATCTTGAGAACAAAGTATCACATCAATCTAATCAATCATCCTAATCGACTTAGTTTTACTGACATCAACACACATCAATATGAAGTTTGTGATTGACATCATTCAATTTTATATCTAATCAACATCATACACGGGATATTAACATGAAATCATGCAAATGGGGTAGATATTATATCATTAGAGGCAAAAGGTTGCATATTTTGGGTTATTTTAACCTAAACATAGGAGTGAATCTAGCTTTCCTTGGAGGTTCCTAAGCATTCCTAAACCTTCCTAAATATTTCCTAAACTATGCATAGGCACTATTTTATCTTTCAAAGACACTATTTCACCTTGCAACATGCACTGGACTTGCATAGGTGTTACAAAACATCATGGAAATGCCCAAATATCATGCATATGCCCATCCAAGGGTATAGGCGCTAGAAGAACTACTATAGGCGCCAAACATTTATGTAAAAGTTGCAAAGAAATATCAAAACCCTAGCATATGTGCTACAATAAATCATGGAAGTGCTATAAGAAAGCATGGTTTTTGCTCTAACATCGGGCATAAGCCCTAAAACTCATGGGAATTGCAAGAAAATCATGGAAATTCAAGAAACTTTATGAAATATGGAAAGAAAGATCAAAGATGGGGAGCATACCAGATTTCCATACACTCTTGGACCCTGATAACGCCACCCACACTCGAATCTATTCTCTCTGATTTGCACCACCATCATTTTTAGCAGAGGAAAAATCTAATTTTTACAAAGAGAGGAGGTGAAAATGAGAAGAAAGATTACCTTTTTACCCTCTTAAACTTACTTTTTCACTTTTGGAGGGAAATTTTTTCCATTTTGGTGGAAATACGCACATAATTTAATTAAAAATCCAAATCATTTTCAACATTTCAAAGCGGGGCATTTGAGAGAAGTCAATGTTTATCAGGAAATCAATCGAAAGCGTGACTTATTTTAACATATTGGAAATTGATTAATTTTTTGAAAAGTTTACAAGATCAAACAAAAATCAATTTTGATTCATTTCCTAAGGGGGCATACGATCATCATAACAGGGAATCAATTTCATCAAATCATCAGTGGAGTTCATCAAATCATCAGTGGGGCATCAAAAAAATCAAAAATCAATTTTTCATCAGGGAATCACATGGAGGCTTTATCATCAATATCAAATCAGAGTAAATCAAATCAAGATCATCAAATCAACATTAATCAGTGGATCCAGCATCAAATTGACATCAGTAAATCAGTGAATCAAACATCAGTGATTCTTTGAACCAAGGTGCTTCACACATTGATTCAAAGAGGGGTATTTATAGACACCCTAAATTGGTCAAGGAAAATCAAATTCAAATCAATCAAAGGTAAATCAAGCAATTGAGGATCAAAAGCATGAATTAATTGAAATCAAAGCTATTGGATTAATTAAATAAAAAAGATCAAAAAATTGTGCAATTGATTTAATCAATTAATTGTATAGTTTAAATCAAATTTAATCCAACCCATTCAAGGGGACACGTGGATAAATTAAATCAATTGTTAAATGCATTTATTCTCACCCACCACAAAGGGACAAAATCAAATAAACCAATGAGAATGAAAGAATAAGCTCACATGGATCACTCAAGAGGCTTTTCTATCTCCACCATCCAATTTGTCTTTTCTATCTTGACCATCCATCCTTGTCTCTTCGTCCTAATATTTGAAACCATTAACTTGACTCAACCTCAATCAGGATTAATTCACTCTACCCCCTACCCTTGGGAAAATCCTATAAATATGAGGCATTTCTAAGAGAAAATCTCTCATTCACCATTTGTATTTGCATTATAGTTAAATTGTGCATCCATGCTTAGCATAGTTTCAGTTCTGGAGCATTGTTATTGCATCTTTAGTTTAAACTGCTTCTAATTTATCATGTTTTAGCTTAATTTTCTGATCATGTTGTAGCTTAAATCTTCAAATTCTCATTATATGATTGTCACTTTAGGAATGCTTAAAATCTGAGAGCATTGTTTTAGTTTCCTAGTTAGAGAGAGATGAGACGGTTTTGATTTGTTCAATTTGATGTTTAGCATGCTAGATCTCTAAATCCTTTCGAATTGATAGAATTGAGTTATTGTTTCATGAATATGCATTAAATTGTATACAATTGTTATGGGTTTTGGCTTGGCAATGCCAAACCTGGAAAGTCAACCCAAAAAATGTGTTTGTGAGATCTCCTTGCATTTCTAGACTTCGACCATTTATCCAATGACTTTTTTTACCCGAAATTAATGAAATGAAAATGATTTCTTAAGAATATTCTTAGATTTCCACCAATATAATTTGTCTAGTTTTGAGTTTAATAAAAAATTATTATTCATTTTCTAATTGGGTTACATGTAAAGTCATAATTGATAAGCTGATTGAAAAATATTTATATCTTTCAAATGGTATAACATTTTTCAAATCCGACACATGCTTCACATACCATAAGACTTCTTTTTTCTAAGTTTTGACCAAGTTACGGTGGTCAAACACACGAGATTTTATATTTCAAAAAAGTTGTAGTAAAAAATCATAATTTATATGTGTGTGTGTGTGTGTGTGTGTGTGTGTGTGTGTGTGCACATATAAATTATGATTTTTTACTACAACTTTTTTGAAATATAAAATCTCGTGTGTCTGACCACCGTAACTTGGTCAAAACTTTGAAAAATGTTACGGTGGTCAGACACGAGATTTTATATTTCAAAAAAGTTGTCGTAAAAAATCATAATTTATATGTGTGTGTGCACACACACACACAGATATATATATATATATATATATGTTTCATTTTAAGGTTAAGAAAATCAACAATATTGGTGAGTATCTGCATTGTATTTATATTTCCTAGGTAGTTTCTGGTGTATACTAAGATAATAGAATAATTCTCTTTTAAATTTCTACTGGTTACCACTTCTTACAAGGTGTTTTTGGATCTTGACTTTGTATGGTGATTATGCTAATGACTAACCAAGGTGTTTGGGTTGTTAACATTCGAGTCTTAGCATAAATCCTTCAAGCAGATATATTTTGCTCTACACCTGATCTCCTTTGTCTTTACTTTTACATTTGTTTTATAGTTCATAATTTGAGCCTCAACTAAATATTGGTAGTCACTATAAATAGGACAATGAATGAAAATGGTTACAACTTGAATATGGTAACATAGTCTCCTTTGAGAATATAGTGTCATCAGTGTGCTTAGAAAGTTACTTTTAATAGAGTATTAATTCATGTCCGATAAAAATCACGGGTCCTTGTAGTTACACAGGTTTTTTATGACTATCTAGATGTGATGATACAGTAGATACTGGGCAAAATAAGGTCTAAGAAGGCTAAAATAAGGCAAGGATAAGTTAGTCTCAAAGTAGGTGTTCATTGCTACAATGTAATAGACTACTTATCTAACTAATTTATCCCTAATAACTTAATCATTTAGGATTTAAATTAAATTTTTAACTAAAAATGATGGCAAGTATGGGAAGGAGTTGTTTGTGTCTGATGTAGGTACATGAATATTGGATCAGAGATTTAATGCAAAGTCAGAAAGGATTACTAGTACAAAGAGGATGGTTTAGAAACATGCTCATAGTTAGAAGAGATAATTTGAAAATATTGAATTATATCAGTTGTAATCATTTCTCCTCAAAATTATAAATGAGAAGTGCATCTTAGTAACTGTTGTATTGTAGAAAGCTTTGTAAAATGCCAATGACATCGATATGTAAAGAGGTCATAAGAAACCTACTCTATACCCCATGTCTGTAAATGAGAGGACTGTAATATTATACTTATAGGTTTCATTGTATTATATGGGGCTAGACCGGAGGTTTTCTTTACCCAGTTCTTTCCTACCGAGGCTCCCAATGAACCAAGTTGTAAATATATATTAAAAATTAATAATTTTTTTGGCTACAACCTTTTATCGATAAAAAAATATCATAATTATTTATTTATTTTGAAAAAAATATTTAAAAATGTGTCACATCTAAATATGAATCTTCTACTTATATCTAGAATCTTATAAAAAAATACATTTGATTGTGGTTAGGGTGGTTAGACATACACCTACTTCTTATCTTTTTCCCGAAATTTACATACTACTCCATTGAAATTCCCATTTTTCACCAAATACATCATTTTGTTTTTTCCAAAAAATGACTAGTATCTTAGAAAGTGCATTTAATTTCCTACATATTATATTCTTACATATTTGTTTTATATAAGGTTGATAACCTATTGAAATTTTTACATCAAGTTGCCTAACTTAATTTTTCTGAAATTTCATTTCCACTTAAGGGCTTACTTTGGCCCCTCATGATCTTACACATACCCATTAGTCACACTAGAGGGAATAATTGTTGCATGATACCAAGGAATACAACATCCAAACAGTGTTAGAAAACATACCCAAACATGCAAAACAATGAATCATCTATGATTCTAATCATATGCATCACTTTAAACACAAATAAATGCAACAATGTTCTTTCTCAATTTACACTCCTTAATATTTTACGTGCAATACAATAACATCCATTGTGCAGGGTGTTCAATCAAAAGAAGGTTTGAGAACATCCACATAACATATGCTAAATGCACAAAGAAAAGTCACTAGGAGCATAAACATTCACGAGGATGGTTACAACCACAAGGTGTTACATATACAAGGTCATTACATGACACTTTTGATCCTTTCACAAGGGTACCCAACAAACTCACACAAGAGTGGTAACATAATGATAATACAAGGAATGATTAACATATAACCACATTGGCTCTTCCCACATGAGGGACATGCATAACACACATCATGAGTCACCATAACTGGCTATAACAACATAACACAACATGCCTCACAAGGTTATGACCATAGTTTCAACATCACACAAGTGGTAATTACTCTCTATGGCCACTATGGCCTCATTGCACTCAATGCAAGGTAGGTACAATGCTACAAGGGACATAATGCTTGATAAACATAATACCACTATATGGAATAATTTCTACATGATGCTTCACATTCATAAACATATAATTACTGAAGAGATCAAGGCAACCAAAAATATTGGGGACATGAGTCACTAACCCAAATGATCTATTATATAATGATAATTCTACTCCACTTTACCACTAAATGTTTTCCTTTCATAAAAATTATGGTGCATAACTATTTCTTTCCAAAACATAATGCATTTCCATTACAATTACTAATATGCCAACATATAATAAACATAAATCAATCCAACTACTTTCACCTCTAATGCAATGATTATATAATGCAGTGCACCACACTTCATTGAGAGTCAAATAATCAGTCACTCTGACTAAGTAGGGTCACACAAAAAAATGAGCCACTCAAGGGATACTAAGTGTTTGAAACATCCAAGAATCAACATATACATATAAGCTATCACACTATAACAAAGGGAAACACAACCATGATTGCCAAATAATCCACACACTCATACCATATAGGGTCTCTAAATGCTCACAAGCCAAGAACAATGTACCAATAATTGGTCTATAATATTCACAAGAGGTTCTCATGCAAGGGTATCATCCATCCTTGAAAGGTGCAGAAATCTAGGAGATACTCTTCCTCCATCACATGCTACTTGGGTTGGTTCCTCAAAAAACCTCAAAAGTGTCACACCTAGGCACCCAAGAAACAATCTACGACTAGCTCACAACATGACACATGCACTCTCATGAAATAACAACGTCGAATACATGGGAAATATATAACCAGAGATCCCAACATATGAACATGGGATCTAATACCAAATGTAATGTCCCACCAAGGAACCCTTAGAACAATTGGGAATACATGCACTAATATATTTTTTTTGCAACTACATAAACATTAATTGTATAACTGCACAACCATAATATACATTGCATAAGAAAATAAGGAAACATACAACAATTGTCACACAATTGTGCACAAGAGAAAGTATTACAAGGACTTCCAAGGGTTCCATGAAAACCCCAAACACAACATAGAACAAATGTTCACATTCTTCACGACACCTTGTGAGAGCTCAAACAACGTCCTTAAAATATCACGAGATGGGACCATAAAACTATCCACGATCGACAATCAAGGAGACTAAGTCCATCCTTGACATAGACAACACTAGGTTCATTTTAAACACCACTCAAAATATGAGCTAAACTAGGTCAAATCATGACTGAAACTGAGAAGTAAATATATGAAAATGCTCACACAAACCCAAGGAAACCAAATCCAACATTCATTTGCACCTAAACCCAGAGGAACACATCTTTGTCACACATGTGTAGAATTGGTTAAATATATGTGCATGAACAGAGCATGAATGTCTAGAAACAGTGAACACATGCATATGAATAAGAAACATATGCATAGGGGTAGTAGGCATATGTGCAGAATTGTCTAGAAAGAGGAAAATTAAAAAATTCCTAATGTCAAATCCAACATACGGCCTAATAATGAAATCCTCCACACTAGGGAATATCCAATATATGAAATCGAGGCCAAACTCACTCGATATGATCAAAATAAATAGAAATGAATTAATCTATTAAGCATGGTGATATAAATCATAATAACTAAAATAAAAATACAAAGGGATAGAGAAGATAACATCATGCTCAATCTAATGCCATTGAATCCAGTCTGCCACTTATACATTAGTTCCCAACATTGATGTGCAACACCACCCAACCATGTTGTACTTTTAGGCCCACCCCACCTTGCTAGTGGAGATAGTCACACAACCCAAACAAGGAAGTAATCATATAAGGGAATGTAGGTATAAACTCACAGAAATCAATTCATACAATGCAGATAATTAGGCTGTCAAGAGAAAAATGGAGAACACTCAACATGCAGAAGAACAACCATAGTGCAATACCAAATGCAACACACCAACTATGTATTAGGGTGCTACTCACAACTACTGGACCTAGATGCTAGAGTAGCAAGGATAAGGAGTATGTTATTCACACAATTCACCCATGGATACATGATTTTTCTATGGTGTTTTGGGGACCCAATATCTCTAGTTACTTGCATGGGCCAATGCTAACAACCAAGGATTCACTAGCACCATATAGCTGCTCAGACCAATCCTGACAATAGGTGATTCGATGGTGTTCCACACCCTCACAGGACAAGTCTAACAACTGGGGATTCATTACCCACGTGGGCCAAGTCTGACAACTAGGGTTTTCATTAATATTTTTAGTGTATTTACCCATTCATTTATTATATTTTCACTTATTAAGAACTCCCTGACGTATCCAATAAAACCACTTGCGGGCCAGGGCACATGTAAGGATCTACTTTACATAACTACTCAAGGAACCTAGTCTTAAGGCTCAATTATACCGTGAAGGAGATGATGACAATAAGTTCGTTCACTCAGTCTACATCAGGGATGAGAATATGAGACTTTCTTCACTTAGTCTACACCAAGGACATGATAAACCATAGCTTTTCCACTAAGTCTACACTAAGGACATGGTGAATAATATCTTGTCTAGCTGGACTACACTGAGAACATGAGTAAAATATTTGTCTACTTTTTCTTTACCAAGGACATGATATCAAGAACTGTTTGCTTGGTCTACACCATGGATGTGATAACACAATCAACCAGCAAGCCCACCACAATTGCCCAAGGGAAAAAAACCAAGCACACTCACACAGAAGGTGGATGTACGATAACAACTCAATTTTCCATAATGCCAATAGTGTGGATCCCTATATGATCCAACAAACATCTTTCTATAAAATCATGAGGGAAAATCCCATAAAGGCAAAGTACGCAAAAGAACCAATACGACAATGCACAAAAGAAGCTAGAAAACAAGGGCGATACAATAGAGCACAAGTATGGTCTATTAACCTCATTGCTAAGATAATTGATCCCTAGATGATTTGAGATGCGCCACACAATCCACACTCAAGAACAAAGATTAAAAAAAGGGCAATAATATACACAAGGGACAATAGAATCTGGCAATAATTGGCTAGGTGCACCAACCATAAAATTAGTTTGAAACCTGAAGTTTGGATTGCGGTGGTAAGTAACTAGAATGTCCTCAATTAATTCTAATCACATAATTCAACTAAAAACATGGAAAACAACCCAAAAAAATATTTGAAAAATGCCAAACGTGGCGATGAATCAACTTTGGAGGCCAAACAAATTGAGGACCTCTCCAAAACGCCCAAAAATCAAACATGAAATCTTGCAATTTTAGGAGAACCCATTGGTTCCCATATGCCGAACAACCCAAAAATACAATAAAATTCACATTTCAATCATCCACATAAAATTGAGTAGCATAACATTACTTTCCCTATTCAAATTAAAATTAAAATTACATACACCCAACTGGGCAATAAAATAATACAAATAGGTGGGGGAATGTTAATTCTCAACCCATAGACTAAATGCAATAAACATCAAGCCATAACATGAAGTAGAATGAGAAGTTTGAACAACCCTACCTCACCAAATGGTGAAAACACCAAAACAAAGAGGAGAAATAAAATACTCCATGAAGTCAAATGAAAATCTTGACAAAACAAAGTGATTTTGACAAACTTTCAATGAGCAGATGCCCAAAAATATCCATCAGGCCAATCACTCCCAACTAATAGAACAATCAAATGCTCACAAGAGGGTTTTGAGAATTTCCACTTATCCAAAAATGCAATGTGAGCAAATGAATTCTATTCTCAAATATAAAGTCACCTTTTGCCCAAAACTTGAAAGGCTAATTAAAAACCACTAAAAATAATTAAATTAAAATACTTAAAAATTATCCAACTTAATCTGGATTTAATAAAACTAAATCCAATAGTTGGGAATGAGCTATGATAAAATTGACAAATCAATAAAATAATTAGCAATAAATAAAACCAACATTAAAATCCTAACTCACCGCGACAACTGCAAGTAATGTATAATGCATAGACAGATGGTGGTATAACATACTAATGCAATGAAGTCTAAATTTTACGCACACGATACCTGAGGCATAATATTGCAATTGAGATACACCGTTCTAACCAAGAGAAATATTGGCTAAAATCGTGGACGACCAATGTAATTATCTCTTGTGCCACTATCGGGGATAAAGACACGCTCAAACCTGTGAAGCCAAGTGAAGTCAATGTCTGGTACATGTTCACTGAAACATGCATGCATCAAGTGTAGCTACTCACAATATAAATAACCGAAGCACAAATATAAATATAATAATCTAAAGTGCATCTAATGAAAAGGATGCTCTAGCAACATCATCATTTGTATGTATTAGAATGTTATGAAACTGGTCTGTTCATATTTAATCCTCAATTATGCATCATAAATAACCATTTTATTTAAATTAAAGAATTAAATCATATTTGTCAAAATTTAGAGCATATATCAAATAAAACCCAAAAAGGTAATAACCAACCATGGTAAGGCACAAAGCTGGATGACCATTAACACATACATCAATGAATCAACCAAACATCTCAGTACCCGTTGGCACACCCATCAATGAAATTCATGAAATCATAGTAAGATGATCCTTAGATATGGAATAAACCAAATACCATCATAACATAAGCAATGATATCAGAAATGAACACAAGAATGTACTATAACCAAGGCATCTCACAAGCCCATGCAAAATTATCCATGAGAACAGCCGGAGAACATCATAACAGAATCAATCTCAGATCCAAATAACCAAGAACATAATGATCCTCATAACTCACAAAATAACCTCAAAAGCTCCAACATTCTGAATTAGGTATGCCACAAGCCACAACTCAATGGTTCTCACAACCGAGCACAAGAAAATAAACAACTTGCCAATGCAACAGCATAATCCAGATCACCCCGGAGGCACCAATACCTCTTGGTTCCAACATGATCATAAAATATAAGGATATATCAATCAAAGCATAAGGTGAGCTCAACCAATCACATAAGGCAACAATGGTGTATCCAAAGCCAAACAAGACAACAACAAAGATATCATGCAACTACAAAGAGGCACTACATAGGATTAATAGTGTTTATCAAGTGGTGTTTATATTGGATTTCATGGGTATTACCTTAAGTTGTTGAACACCCATTTTGCTATTGCAGAATGAGATACTGTGAAATGTTTATGAGGAAAATTTCATGTTGGATTTGCCTATTGCATTATTAAAATTAATGTGGATTAATTTTTTGGGGGGTGGGGTAGAGGGCGATTGGTGTGATAGTTCTATAATTGGATTCTTCTATTTAAGGACTTGTATGGATGAGTGATGACAATGGAAAATTACTTGTCTGCCAAAATGGCTTGACCTATTGCATTATTTTGATATCGCTATTAGGGCTCAATTGTGTAGTTTTCTAGACAAACTCATTGACCTATTGCAATATTTCTTTTCGGCGGGTGAGGAGAGAAATGGTGTAATGTTTTCATATCCCGGTTTTATTTTCTTGAATGTAATGGTTTATTAGAGAGGGTTGCAATTGTTAATCTCTTGACCTTAAATGTACTCTTTATAGAAATGTAGATTTCTAAACTATGCTAGATTTTTTTGTCTAAGCTCTAATTTCTAAATGCATATGCTTAAAAGGCATTGGGGAGTTATGTGTGCAATTGAAGATTATATTTATAAAAGTTCAATTAATACAGACCTTTGCATTTGTATATTTTGAAAAACCTAAACACTAGCTACATATCTAAATGAAGCAATCATTAGCAATAATCTTTGTTTCAGATATTCCCCCTCAAGAGTTTTTGTTGTTTGTTTTGATACTTTTATTTATTATTGTTGATTTAATTATTTAAGATTATTGTTAATACAACTAGAGTTTCTCTTCTTCATAATATTAATGTGTCCAAGAAGGGAGGATTAATTTGCATTAAAATTTTGACAAAAAAAACTCTAAGGTTGGACTAGAAGGTATGTGCTCACATAGAAATGAAATGAATCAAGCAATGAGAACAAAAAAATTTTATGATAATTTATTTGATGATGTCTCTGATGACATGTAACTGATTAAATGTTTGATAATGATAAGATGAAGATAATGCAAGGCATTAAATCAGTTAATGGTTTGTATTGTCATTGATGTCAACTTGATATCATCTATACGGTCATGTATATAATGCCAAAGACTTTAGAGAATCAATGGAATAAAGGTTATGCTTTCAGCAATGCATAAAAGTCAAGTATTCACTAAGCGACAGACAACACCAACAGAGTGCAACCATCGGTAAAGACAAAGAAGAAAAGTCACAGTGATACCCGATGAGTAGAAGACAAAGTTGCCCAACGAGAAAAAATCCAATGATACCCGACGGACGGAGATCCCGAAGCTAACTGGAGTCACGTTGACGGAACTGTCAATTGTTACCGGCAACTAACTGAAGAGTTGACCGACGGAATAGAGAGTTCAAAAAATGACAAAATATCTAGCTGGCAAGAGCTAAAGATAAACTTAACTGGTTGTTTTATTTGTTTTATTCGACCAGAGTCAAGTAATTGATTTAAAGAAGATTTGTACAGTTGGCAAGAAGATAACTACGAGATAAATCAGGAGTAATGCTTTAAATCAAATTGGCTGGATTGTTTTTCACACCAAGAATCAAGAATCAAGAAACGGTGAATATCATGTCTATATAAGAGACAAGCTTAATTCATTTTCGATGGGATGAAAAGGGGATTAAGGGGAGTGAATAGATAGAGGATGCTTAAGAGAAACTGATGAAGAATTACTTCATACAATCCTGATCAATCAAGCTGAAGGAGAGCTAAAGAATTCTGCAGACACCGACAAACAGTGAAGCATAGCATCACAGAGCAGAAAGTGTGGAGCACAAAGAATTGAATTGATACATTGATCAAAGAGGTAATGTACTTAAATAGACCTAAAAATCTACAATTCAAAGTTGCATTAGAAATAGGTCATAGTGTTTCAGTTTAACCATTGAAGCATCAAGTCTCTTAACAGAGCAGGACTTAACAGTCTTCTATATATTGAGGTACATCCCAAGGAGTGCCAAAAAGGTTGATTCATGAAAGTAGCATTGGATTTGCCCGATATCTATTGACATTCTAAGAAGGAGGCTGATTCAAGGATGGTAGCAATAGATGTCCGATACTAAGTGACAACCTCTATGTATAAAATCCTCTAACAAGGTCGCACTTAACAGTGTGTTTGTAACCTTTAACAGGGTTGGGTCCTAATAGGGCTAACTTCAGAAGAGTGAAAATTTGGGGTATCGGTCCCAGTGGTTTTTCCCTTAACAGGGTTTCCACGTTAAAAATTTATGTGTTATGTGTGTATAATTCATTTCTTTTTTGTTTTGTATCTGCCATAGTTAACACTGGGTCGATCGATATACTCTGCAGATTTACTGTGTTTCGGTAAATAGTTATACTGCTTATCGGTAATCAAGGAGAATAAGGACAGACAAGGAAAACCAACAGATAGTTAATCATTATAAGTATTTCATGGCATACATCTTGTAGAGACTTAATAATCTGAGGTTTATTTGATTGGTGGTTAATGTTTAAAGGATAAGTTTTTGAAGCCACTGATTTACCCCCCCCCCTCTCAGTTATTACTAACAGTCTATTTTATTAATATTACACATAATCAATGTCATAATTCATACGATGTCTAGTCAATAAATACTATAATAATAATATTACAAGGCACAAGTATGACAATCGTTAAATTTTATATAAAATATATAATTATTTAATTAAATAAAATATATTACATCACTTAGCCCATTTTAGATAATATTGTCATAAGATATTTACGACGAAGGCATTTCATATCTAAAGTGGTCGACCTGAAAAATGAAATCAATGGTCCATCTTTATTGAGGAGTGTGCAAGACGATTGAAAATATTGTAACCGTCGATTGTTTTTTGATTCATTGTAATTGTTTATTATTAATATTAATGGAATGTACTTATCAACTCATTGCCAGTGGTAGGACATTATAATTTGCTACTCAACTACCTTTTTCTATATGGCAAGTCTTGCAAGTCCGTCAGTACTGACAAGGAATTTTATGAGGAGACTCTGTGAGTGCATTGAAGTATGTGACCGCAAATCTATGAGCAATATTTTTCACCTACAAATAAACTTTTACCCAAATATTGAATGATGTAATCCCAAATTAGTCCGTGATTTTGTAAGACACAACATATACTTCTGCTATCATTTTTTATTAAGCTCGATGAAATTAATGTGCTTTTTATCATCTGAGGTAAGTATGGACACACTTCCATAGATAAGTCTATAATTTAGGACAAACCATTTGAACATGTTTGTTTTGACATTTACCTTTACCTAATGATGTTTTTCCATGCTCCACCTGCGCTTTAAACAACTTACTATAAATGTGGGTCCGCACATTTCATCTCATACAATGTGAGTCAATAAAATTTAATATTAGCGATAGACGGTTATATCAGTACATACATAAATAGAAATCTAATATATATATTATTGTACAATTTATATTAGTTATTACCCAAAAAATTAATATTATATACTATACTAAATAAAACATGAATAATGAAAAACATAATATATATTATAGAATTTTAATTGTATTTTATATAATATAATTTGTAATATAAATATAATAAATAATATTTATATATTATAAATATTCATATATTAAATTATTTATTGATACTAATATCATTCAAATTTTATTAAAAATAACAATTTATAATTTATACATTATATAATATTTAAACTATTGATTTACATATTAATCATATTTTGATTCTTATCTTATTTTGACTCCTGTAAGAGTTGATTTCAAACTCTTGCTTCTTATTTTTGATGGGAGAGCTGAAAGTAATAGATTGAAATTAAATTAAATGTATTAATGACGTCCACAAGACTACCGGTCTAAGGGACCAAAGAAAAAGCTAGGCATCCTGCTGAGATTTCTCCAAATTGTTCCTTTTGTTGTGAATACAGATTAAGAAGCTTGCTGTCTTGAAAAATTGTATTTTTTGTTCATATCTTATCATGTTTAAGAGGAACGTTGTCTCTTCAAAATAGTTGCAGAAGCAGCCCTTCTGAATTGGGAGTTGGGAGTTAAAGAAGAAGTAAGATGTTCAACTGTTTGAGATCGATTGGAGGCACTGTAGTGATTATATATGTTTATTGATCCTTGTTGTGTTTTAGGTGGTTTCTGCTACTGTACTGGGGATGACAGTAGTAATTTCAGAACTAGTGAAAATAAAGAGGAAGGGCGTGTTGTTAATAAACAAATGACAATGAATGACATTAGCAAGTACTGTGTGAAATCTCTGTCCAAGCAAGGCCTGCTAAAACAAGCATTAGAAGCCTTACATGTATGCAACCAACAAGGCATTTCAACGGATAAATATACTTACGCCTCTCTCCTGCAATGCTGCATAGGCGTCAAAGCCCTTGGCCAGGGTAAATTAGTCCATGCCCACATCATTCAAACAGGATTTAGCCTCAGCGTTTATCTGGAAACCAAACTCCTTATCTTGTATACCAAATACGGGTGTTCGCAAGAGCACGCCAAATGTTTGACAAAATGCCAGAGCGCAATGTTATCACCTGGACTGCTATGATCGCAGCTTATGCAAGGCAGAGACAGTCCGAGGAGGTAATCGCTCTGTTTGATCAAATGCAAGGAGCAGGAATTCAGCCTGATCAGCATACTTTTGCCAGTGTGCTTATGGCATGTGCCAGTAAAGCGGCATTAGAGCGTGGGAGGGGTATCCATAGGGAGATAGTTGAAAGGGGTTTCAAGCCTGATGTATTTGTGGGGAGTGCCCTGGTGGATATGTATGTAAAATGTGGTAGTTTAGAGAAAGCACGGCTAATTTTTGACAGTATGCCCGTCTTGGATGCAGTCGCATGGGGTATCATGATTGGAGGTTATATGCAGAATGGATATTTTGAAGAAGCCCTGGGATTTTATGAAGAAATGCAATTGGTAGGTACCAAGGCCAACACATTTATCTTCACCAGAGTTCTACATTCCTGCGCCATCTTGAGGATGTTGGAACTGGGCAAGAAAATCCATGAAGACGTCGCTAAAGGTGGATATGAATCAGATGTCTTTGTAGGGAACTCGCTTGTTGACATGTATTGCAAATGTGGTAGCATTGAGGATGCACGCAATGTATTTGATAGAATGCCCGAGCGGAATATTATCACCTACACTTCAATGATTTCAGGCCTTACACAGTGCGGGCGGATGTGCGAGGCGGTTAAGCTCTTTGAGGAAGCACCAGATTCTAATGTCATGTCATGGACTGCCATGATTTCAGGGTATTTACAGAATGGGTTTGTGGATGAAGCTCTGAAACTCTTTCAGAAAATGCCTGAAACAGATGTTATTTCTTGGAGTGCAATGATTGTTGGACATGCACAGAATGGGCATTTTCATGAGTCCCTCGAGTTGTTTCAGCAAATGCACATGTCTGGTGTGAAGGCAAATGCTGAAACTTTTGCTGGTGTCCTTCCATCTTGTACCAATTTGACTGCTCTCCCTATGGGAATGGAGCTTCATAACCTAATAGTTAAGCTTGGTTTACAATCTGATTTGTTTGTAGGAAATGCTCTTCTAGATATGTATGTTAAACTAGGAACAATAGAAGACGCATGCAAAGTGTTTATTGAAATGTCATCGCAGGATGTTGTCTCATGGAATGTAATGATTGCAGGC
>MU225720.1:1472945-1487913 GCA_018584345.1 Thuja plicata
AATTTTTACAATTATAACTATAGAAATGAAACTATAATATAAAGTTTCTTATTTAATTTTTAATGCCACTACGTGGCATTTGTTTTTATAGGCTACTGTTGACAAGTTGCAAAATTTTTGAATAAATAACGGATTCATTTAGTTATTAATATATTGATTATTTGTAAATCAATTTGTAAATGTCATTGGAAGAAAATATATATAAATAGTAGAAACTAATTATTTGAATAGTAGAAATTTAAATCCACTATTTGACCTTGAATGAGGTTTGAAATTGTCCATTTTAAAGTTTGAAGTTTTACAGTTTGAGTATGAGTTTATAGTTTTTCCTCTTAGAAATTATTTTTAATATTTTAATCTATTTTATTTGAAATGGTTGTTTGACAAAAGTTAGAGCATCAATTACTAAAACCACAAAGAAGAGACCTTTAGAGGAATTTTAGTAATGATATAACATGTCACATCAAAAAAAATCTCAAAAGCAAAAAGTTTTGACCATTTCTTAAATATGTTAAAAATTCAATAGTAATTAGATGGTATTACATAAAAGAATTGATCATAGGAGAGTAGGATGATCATAAGAGAATAGGATTATATAGACATAGGTTTGTTCCTCACGTTAAACATACCTTTCCAATAAAATTATGTATTAATAGTATTTATTTTATTTAAATATGTAACAAAATATTATTTAATAAAAATACATTTTGAATGTTGATGCACTGGTGCTAACAAATAAAAAAATATTTTAATAATTTTGCTGATATGAAACTTTCCAACACTAAATTATTTGGTTTGTCAAAAAAAAAACTAAATTTGGTTAAAATTTTATTGATTAGGTTGCTCACAAAATTATAAATAATTAATATTATTTTTATAAAATTATAGCATAAGTTATAAATAGTTAATATTATTTTTGAAGAAGTATAAATTGTAAATAGACAATACTAATTTTTTAATTAATTGTAAAAATTAAAAGTTAAACATTTTAATTTAAACATTGAAATTTAAAAAATATTTTAGAATTCTACTAAATGTGTGAATTATATTATTTAAAAACATATTATTAGAATAACAAATCATATGAAATTTCTTAAAATTGAAAAAAAATAGAATTTTAACAAATTTTAAATTACGCACTATGTTATAGAGTATGTGTGTGTCTTCTACATATAAAAAATTCAAATGAAAGTCAACATGAAAAGGAAATGATTTGTAATTTTATTGTTGACTTAGATTTCAAAGCAATGTCATATTACCTAAAATTGAGATCATCAAAATGAAAATAAAACTTATTAATTTTTATCATATCTTTTATAAAGTATATGTTGTTAAGCCTAAGGTGAGTTGTAGTTCAAAGAGCTTCAAGATATTTTTCAATCCTTCAATTAAAAACTTCTAACTAAATTTATGAATTGTTATAAAATATTTTTATGTTTAAACATTTAAATGTAAATCTTAGGTAAAAAGATTAATTAAATAATAAGAAAAAAAAGATAGAGTGGAGCATTTTAATTTCAACATAAAAAATAGAATAATCTTTAAAATTGAAAATTGAAAAATATAGCATTAATTTAAAATATATTTATTTTGTAAATATATTAGATAGAGTTAAAACTATTTATTCAAGTTTGTTAAAATTTGGGTTCATTTTTATTTCTATTATTTTTACTTAATATATATAATATAGAATTAAGAATATTACAATTGTAATCACAATTTTTCTTAATTATTATAATTTTAAAACATTGAAATTATGGTTAGGGTTAGGTTTCGGATGAAGGTTAAGATTAGCATTAGATTTAGGGTAGTGAGTAGAGTTGGTTATTAACAATGGGGTTCAATTAAAGGGTTAAATTTATTGTTAGGTTAGGGGGTTTAAATTTTTCATTTGATTAATTTTCTATAAGGCATTCTTCAATTATTAAGCTATTCATTTTGATCTAGAGTTAAAAATATTCAAGGCCATTTAAACTTGAGCTCATTTTTACTTTGTCGAATTTTATTTACCATATATAGAATTAAGAATATTACAATTGTAATCACAATTCTTCCTAATTATTAAAATTTTAGAAGCATTGGAATTATGATCATGGTTAGGTTTTGGATGAAGGTTAAGATTAGCATTAGGTTTAGGATTACGAGTAGAGTTAGTTATTAGCAATATGATTCAATTAGGATTGCATTTATTGTTAGATTAGAGGGTTTAAATTTCGCATTTGATCATTTTCCTATACAAGCATTCTTTAACTACAATAACCGTATTGATGATGATCATATTCTTGGAAATAAGAAATAACAAAACTACTCAATATCATCTATTCAACCAATATTTCCCTATGAGCTATACTTCAAAATACAAAACAATCCATACACAATTATAAGGAAAAAAGAGGAAGCTTGGTTACAACTATTTCTTTATGAAATGAAGGTGCACAACTTTGATTCCCTACAACCTCAAACTTCAATTATTCTCAATGCATTTATTCTATTGTTACAAATTTTTCATCTATTTAAAAATCTAATATAGTCTGTGAGAGAATCAACTAGAAAGAGTAAATTTCAAGAATCTAACATGCATATTGATCAACAACATTACCCTCAAATCAACAACCATATAAAGACATCATTGTACTCATGTTCCTTAGGTCTTGAAGACACTGAGCATCAATAAATGTATTACACATGACCTTTTAATATATTACGTGGCTATATCTTCCTATCGGCTAATCATTGCACCTTGTTTAGGTGCAATTGCTAGTAATATTACAAGGCACAAGTGCTCATCCTATGACAATCGTTAAATTTTATATATATATATATCACTTAGCCCATTTAGATAATATTGTCTTAAGATATTTACGTCGAAGGCGTTTCAAATCTAAAGTGGTCAACCTGAAAAATGAAATCAATGGTTCATCTTTATTGAGGAGCATGCAAGACAATTGAAAGTACAATAACCATCAATTGTTTTTGGATTCGTTGCAATTGTTTATTATTAATATTAATGGAATGTACCGATCAACTTGTTACCACTGGTACGACATTGTAATTTGCTACTCAACTACCTTCTTCTATACGATGTAAGTCCGTCAGTACTGACAAGGAATTTTGTGAGTGCATTGAAGTATGTGACCACAAATCTATGAGCAACGTTTTTCACCTACAAATAACTTTTATCCAAATATTGAATGTGTTGGAAATGAGATGAGTAACTGAGAGTGGACGAGTGAATCAGTTACTCCAAAAACAAATCCTTATCCCTTAGATGTCTTAACAAAACTTATCACTGTCACTCGGTCAATAAAGATATTCTTCTGTTACTCAGACAACAAAACAATCGTTAAGATATAAACAATTATTATCCTTTAGTGATTAATTGCAGGAACACAAAGCACAAAGTAAATAACATGAACACAGACGACACCAAGATTTAACATGGAAACCCAATACGAGAAAAACCACCAATTGCAACTAGTCACTGTTTTTAACTCTTCTGAAGTGAGCCCGGTTAGGAGCCAACCCTGTTAAAGGTTACAATAACACACTGTTAGGTGTGATCCTGTTAGAGGATTTAATCACCCTGTAAGGAGTGGCCTTGTTAGAGGTCTTCAAAACACTTCAATGTAGAAATGTCACCTTGTGAGAGGATTTAGAAAAGATTGTTAAGTCCACTTTGTTAAGAGATTTGGATCACTGCTACAATTGTTAGAAAGTAACAATGGATTGACCTATTTTCATATGCAACTGTCTTTGCTGATTCAGATCTTGCTCTGGTTGTAAACTGGATCCTTACTGATCAAATATTCTATTGCAGCTCTGTCTAGATGATCTATCCTTAATCAAAATCTCATCTGATTTCACCTTCGCTCTTCATATCACATCCACCAGATCAAATACACTTTCTCCTATTTTCAATCCAAAATTGACCTTATATGTATATAATAAGCCTTGTCAAGTCAGCCTTAATAAATTTCCAAATAATAAATAAAACTCAAATATGTCGGCCTCATATAACCAATTAAACATAAAATATAATCATTTGTTATTCGGATGACACTAACTGTTTAACTCAGTCAATACTGTAATTGATCAATGCCCGACCATCAGTGCAACACCCGACCTTTACTGCAATGCCCGAGTGAACTCGGTTAGCACTAAAAAACACTTTGGCTAATACTAGAGTCTTCCTGTGCTCGGTTTGAGTGTAGACATTTGTGTAGCATCACATGTACTTGTGTAAACATCAATGACAATACACAATTGAACAATTTTCATCAACAATCTCCCTCTTTTGCATTGATGGAAACACATGTTGTCATAATACAAATAATTTTGCAGCAACAATAACATGAATCAAATTTTATTAATGTCCTTAACTTCATGCTGTTTCCCATCTAGAAAACTCCCTCTATCTTCACAATCATTGAAATACATATTTCTCCCTCTTACATTAATCTCTTTCTCTGATAAAATTTCTCCCTCTGATATCTTTCCTTTAATAGTTTTCTTTGGCATGACATCAATAAACTCTCCCTCTTTGAGATCCCAATGCCAAAGACATTGTCCAATGTAGTTTTAATGTACCTGAATGTACTGATTCATATGCAATAAGCTCTGATAAACAACATCAACTTGTGAGATCTTCACTGTGGCTTGGTTGATGCATCACTAAATATTCTTTAGTGAGCCTCAGTTAGGGGAATCACCCCTAGCTTTCCTCTAAGATATAATAATGTATCCTTAGGTAAAGGCTTGGTGAATATGTCTGCAACTTGTTCTTTAGTATTCACATATTCCAACCTTACTTCCTTGTTTTGAACCAATTCCCTTAGGAAATGATACTTTATTGCAATATGTTTAGTCTTATTATGCATCACAGGGCTCTTTGAAATTTTAATATCGCTAGTGTTTTCATAGTAGATAATAATTGGTTCTTTGATTTTGATGCAGAGCTCTGGTCCCCTAGTAAATTGGATCTACTTTACTAGTCTTTTCTTGTACAAATCAAGCCCTCCTACCCCTATTGCTTGGAGTATCCACACCAAATTCCCTACACCTTTAATTGATTCTATATTTACTCACCAACTCATCATTTTTTTCCCCCATAACCCTTCACTAAGTTGATCATTGCTTCATGCATCTCCTTGTGGTGATGCACCCTTATGCACCCAATGCACCCAAATGCACCTTCCTTCCAAAAAACCACTACAACCTCTTCCCAATCCTTTGAGTCCTTCCAAAATGTCATTTTTAATCCTTTGACATACCTTAGACCAACCAAACCAATCCCTTGGTCCAATTCAACTCCAAACTCAAAACTGCCCTACTTGACCCTGTTATTCACCAGTCCTTTATGCGCACCTTTTGGGGTTTTGTGGGAAAAATATCCAAAGGACCTAATAATATAGTTCCACAATATTATTTCAAATTTTGGGGCAACACTTTCCCCAAGAGGACAGATCTGGGTTCCTACAAAAACTCCAAAATCCTTAGAAATTCACTCTAATGGTGAAGAGGCCTAAATGAAGGGCTTAACGAAGGAAGTATGCTTTAAAATTGGTTTTCTGCAAAACCAACTATGGGATAATTTAGGGGAAGGTAAATGAAGTTTAACTCCCCATTTATAGCCTCTGATTTGAAGCCCATCAAAAGTTATGGGGTCTGCACTATTTTAGTTACACCTCTCTGCCAGTCACATAGGGATGCTTGGCTAGGGTTTTATACATAACTCTCTGAATCTGCAACCATTCGATCCAAAAAAAATTTAAAATGAAAATATACTCTCATATCTCTCTTTTAAACCAGGTTTGAGGATTTTTCCATGGTTAAATCAAGAGATATGAAGTCTGGAAGTCGACAGACCACGTTTTTCACCAAAAAATGACCTCCAGATGACTGTAACTCGATTTCTCTACAAATACTCCACTTCATAACCTCTGGTCAGATTAAAATGAAAGATAAGAACATTCCTAAACTTCCTATGGAATCATATTTCACAAATAATTTAGTATATGCTCGGGAAAAGTAAAAAACCAGACAGTTTTTTATAAAAAATGTTGTTTTTCTTTTTCAATTTTGCAAATTCTCAATACCATTCACGTCAACAACCTCTGCAAAGTTAATTTACATCATTTTATATGATGTTACACCATTTCCAACTGATCTGGGTGGTTATAACCGTTGTCTAACAACTTTTCAAAAAAATGTTGTCAATGAGCAACTTTTGCAACAATGTTGTTGACAACATTTTGCAACTTTTTGCAAAACTTAACAAATTGACTCCTAGGATCTACTCAAGGTGGATTTGATATTTTTTTTTTATGTTAAAATAATCATTCCAGCCTTCCCTAAGAAAAATCTACCCATCCAATGTCCAATCAACCATAGTGAGCCATAGAATTTATAATCCATCCTAGGCCACTAGGTTTCACAATTTAGGAATTATTACAAAATTTAGGATCTCTTGATCCTTCTTGGCACTTGGCCAATCAAACCTACCTAAGAACAACCATGGAGGCCTTCTTTTCACCTTATTTTTCTTTTTCCTTGTCAGGGGCTCCTGCACCATACTCCCAGGGTGGATTGATCTCAAGTCCTCTTGAGATAAGTTCCGACAATGAAGTGTCATGCTTCTTCATCTCTGCCTCATCCATCCACACTGCCTCCTCCTCAGGGTGTTCAACCCACTTTACAAGGTAGTGTTTATTTTCATTTTTTCTGGTCTTTTTGATGACCTTAGTGTCAAGTGTCTTTGGTGCATGGGGAGGTAAATCTGCAAGGTCTTGCCGCAACTCTTCAATATGAACCTCTGTACCTGCATCATGATGACCTCTATATGGGGTTAGATTAGAAACATTGAAGATAGGAGTTATACCTAGAGTAGGACGAAGTGCTATCTCATAGGCATTCATGTCATGCTTCTTCAAAATTGCATAAGGAACCACTTTCTTCATGAGTAACTTTGTATGTTTTCCCTTTAGCAACCTCTCCTTCCTCAGTTATACCCAAACCAAGTCACCAACCTGAAATTATACATCTCTCCTCCTTTTATCTGCACTTTCTTTATACTTCTCTGAACTTCTTTCTAGTATCATCCTTACTTGATCATGGATCTCCTTCGTATTGTCAGCAAATTGCTCTTCATGAGCACTCACCTGCCCATCCTTTGGAAGATCTCTCCACTCCAATATACCCCTTGGATTCTGCCCATAGACAATCTGAAAAGGACTCCTTGTACTTCTATTCATAGAATCATTGAAGGCAAATTCAGCTTGTGGGAGAATGTTGTCCCACTTCTCTCCATATTGTTTTGTTAAACATCTCAATAGGTTTCCCAATGACTTATTGACAACTTCAGTTTGCCCATCCGTTTGAGGATGATAGGCTGAACTAAAGTTCAAGTTTGTTCCCAACCTTTTCCATAAGGTTCTCCAAAAATATCCAATGAACTTCACATCCCTGTCAGACACAATAGTTTGAGGAAGACCATGTATTCTAACAATTTCTTTGAAAAATAGATTTGCTACATAGGTTGTATCACTTGACCTCTTGCATGGCAAGAAATGTGCCATCTTGCTAAACCTATCAACCACAACAAAGATACTATCAAACCCCTTTTGATTCCTTGGTAGACCCATCACAAAGTCCATACTACAACTTTACCAAGGTCTTGTAGGTATGGGCAATGGTTGGTACAATCTAGCATTGGTTGAAGTACCTTTGGCTTTCTGACATATTGTACATGTTTCCACAAACCTTCTTACATCTCCTTGCATCTTGGGCCAATGATAATGTCTCCTTACATGTTCTAGGGTCTTATCCAACCCAAAATGTCCACTCATGCTTCCACAATGTTTCTCCTTCATAATGTTCTCTCTCATGGAACACCTAGGAATGCATAGTTGATGTCCTTTGAACAAAAAACCATCTTGAAGAAAATAGTCAGAATACTCAACATGATATGCCTCTGAAAAATCAAAACAAACCTTGTTTATCTCGTGAAAATCTTCATTATTTTCATACATACCTTTCAAGGAGTCAATACCTACACTTTGCAACTTCACTTCTTGCACTGTCATGGCCCTCCTACTCAAAGCATCAGCCACTTTGTTAGCAACTCCTTTCTTGTGCTTGATTGAAAAGGTGTATGCTTGGATTGATTCAACCCACTTCATGTGTTTGTGACTTAATTTATCTTGGCTGTTCAAGAAACTAAGTGCTTGGTTGTCAGTAAAAACAACTTCATGTGTTTGTGACTTAATTTCTCTTGGCTGTTCAAGAAACTAAGTGCTTGGTTGTCAATAAAAATAATAAAATCCTTTGGAAGGAGATAGTGCCTCCATTTATTCAAGGCCTGCACCAAATCATACATCTCTAGGTCATAAGAGGAGTACTTCCTCTTAGCCTTATTCAACTTTTCACTGAAAAATGCAATGGGTATCCCCTCTTGGCTCAAAACAACCCCTATAGCCACATTAGATGCATCACATTCAATAACAAAAATCTTTTGAAAATCTGGAAAAGCGAGTATAGGGCTTCTTTGCTACCTTTTGTTTCAGACTTTGAAAAGCCTCCTCAGCCTCCTTGGTCCACACAAACTTGCATTTTCCCCCCTTTGATTGTCTCCAAAATTGGTGCACAAATCTAACTGAATCCCCTGATGAACTTCCTATAAAAAGAAGCCAACCCATGGAAGATTCTAACATCTGTCATGGTCCTTGGAGAGGGCCAATTTAAGATGCTTTCCACCTTTTCTAGATCCATCTTTATGCTTCCACTTGAAACCAAAAAACCAAGGTATACCAATTCTTCTTGCATGAAGACACATTTATCCAAATTTATAAGGAGATTTTCCTCTTGCAATCTTTAAGGACCAAATTTAAATGCTCTAAATGCTCATCCTTAGTCTTACTGAAAATAAGGATGTCATCTAAATATACAATTACAAACTTGCCAAGAAATGGTTTCAATATTTCATTCATGAGCCTCATGAATGTGCTAAGAGCGTTGGATAACCCAAAAGGCATTACTCTCCATTCATATAGCCCTTCATTAGTTTTAAAGGTTGTCTTCCATTCATCTCCAACCATTATTCTGATTTGATGGTACCCACTCTTCAAGTCCACCATTGAATAGTACCTTGCACCCCCTAGATGGTCCAATAGTTCTTCAATTCTACGCATAGGGAACCTATATCTAATAGTGATTCTATTAATGGCTCTAGAATCTGTACACAACCTCCAAGTCCCTTCTTTCTTAGGTGCTAATAGGGCAGGGACAACACATGGGCTTAAACTTTTGGTAATCAAACCCTTCTCCAAAAGCTCTTGGATTTGCTTGGACATCTCTTCATTTTGCTGGGGTGTGAGTTTATATGCTGCTTTGTTTGGAAGTGTGGCTCAAGGGATTAGATCAATATTATGGCTAATCTCTCTGATTGGGAGTAAGGTATTTGGTAACTCCTTGGTTACAATTCCCTTATACATCTCTAGAAAATCTGCTACCTCCTTAGGACCTACTCTCCTAGGTTCCTCTTTTATCTTCAATACCTTCCCCTCTTCTTGTTTTGGAAATACAGTCAATGCATAACAAGGAGTATCTTTCTCCTTCAACACCTTTAAAAATTCTTTTTCTCCTACAAACAAAAACTTGGAATATTTTTTTTCTTCACCATTAATATCAGGCATGGGTAGTAAAGTTACCTTCTTACCTTGGTGTCTTATGGAGTAGGTGTTCTTCCTCCCATCATGGTGTGCCTCCAAGTCATATTGCCATGGCCTCCCCAAGAGAAAATGGCATGCATCCATAGGTACTATGTCACAAAGTACTTTATCCTTGTACTTCCCAATCTGAAACTCTATCCATGCTTGCTCTTCAATGACTGTATGCTTCCCTTTTGTGAGCCATGACACCTTGTAGGGTGTGGGGTGTGTAATCCTCTTTAGTTTCAGCTTCTCAACTGCTTTAAGGGACACCAAATTATCAGTAGAACCAGAATCAATAACCACTCTACATACCTTGTTTCTCACTCTACATATAGTTCTAAAAAGTGTCTTTCTTTGGGGTGGCTCTGGTGCACTAGGTGCTTTGATCAAAGTCCTTCTCATCATGAGAGACTCTCCTTGTTTAGGTGCTGCAAAGGATTCATGTGAGTGTATATTGTGAGTGTCTTCATCCCTCACTAAATTTGTCCTTTCACCTTGTTTGTTCCCCTTTTCAGGACACTTTGATGATAAGTGCTCGGGTTGATGACATCTAAAGAACTTTATGGTATTTGTGCTTCTTCCCCCAAATCTTCCTCTAGAGTTTGATCTCCTTCCCCTAAAGGACCCCCTAGAGCTGCTTTCTCCTAACCAACAATGCAACTTTCAACTGACCAACAATGCAAATTTTTGCACCAACCGAGATCGGGTCAGCAAATGGAATTCGAGTGGAATCTCCTAGAACTAACACTAGTAAAATTGGCACCCTTTTTCGACCAGACATTGCTCTAAGTTTCTACCAATATTAGTTGAATGATCCACACTTTGCTTCGTCGCTATTTTTCTAGTCGAACTTTAGACACATGATGGATAAGGTCAAATGTTCTACGCCAATATTGGTCGAAAGTGGCAATTGAAATTGGACATGAAAGGGTGCAAAATAGCGAAATTTCTAAGCAAATCAGGGCTTTTTCACAATTTCGCAGCAAACATTTCATGAGGCTGTGAAATAGCAAAATTTTTCTATATCGCTAAGGCAGAAATCAAAGGGTACGAAACAACAAAATTTTGCTATATCGCTAAGGCAAAAATCAAAGGGTGCGAAACAGTGAAATTTTTCTATATCGCTAAGGAAAAAATCAAAGGGTGCAAAACAACAAAATTTTGCTATATCACTAAGGCAGAAATCAAAGGGTGCGAAACAACGAAATTTTGCCATTTCGCAAAGACAAAATATGAAGGTAGCGAAACAACAAAATTCTGCCATTTTGCGGGGGAAGTAAATCAAGGTTGCAAGATAGAGAATTTTTGCTATTTCGCAAGACATGTTAAAGGAGGTTGCAATATAGCAAATTTTTGCTATTTTGCGAGAACACATTTTGAGGCTGGCAAAATGGCGAAAAGTGAAAATATTTAATACATGTTCGAAATCTTTAATGATGATATGACATATATTGAAGGCAACTTGCTCAAGATGTCACGATGAGAAATGTCAAAAATAATATGCATTTAATGAGGCAAGTTATAAAAGATTGTGAAGCATTTTCAAATACATTTGCACTCTCGAGACGAAGAAGTTGGATGAGAAAGAGCGATGAGGAGAATTGTGAACCTGCCATTAACACACCAGTAAGTTTAAAATATTTGCTCAAAACTCTGTAGCTTATTGCATTGCTAGTTTTATAAAGATAAATATGTCTAAGAGGAAGGAAACTAGCGTTAAGAAAGAGGCCTTAGAGAAGGCTTAGATTGTGAAAGAAAGAGCACCGTAGTCCACCCTCCTTACTATATTGCCAGGGTCAGCAGACTCATGAGCTAAAAATGTGTTCATGGATGAGTGGAGTGCATGCAGAGACCCCACACTCCCAATACATGGAAGCTCATTATTCTGGTTCTTCTATTCAAACAGAAATGAGAAGGAACCAAGGTCAAACCCATGGAGACTAGACCTGGCCAAGGTGATAGTTCCCAATGTCTTTGTAGACATTGAGTTATTGAGTTTCCTAGCTGAGAATTACAAGCCTGAGATCATAATGATCTGGAAAATGGATGGATTCTCGCTCTTGAGCATTACGAGGGGATATATAGAGGAATGCTTTGGCTTGAGAAAGAAAGCCCTAACCAAAATTGATAGGGACCAGTTTGCTATTGATTTTGAGCGATATGTGAAGTCAGCTGGTTTTAGGGAAATCTCCTACTTTACCAAAAGAGGAGCAAATAAAAAGATAATGTCAGTGGACAGCAAGGGGTCACACCCAACTAGAAAATTCATGAGTTTCTTCCAAAATACATATTTTTCTTGGGCACAACTTTGTGGCGAGGATGCCAGACCTAAAATCCCATTGGATTTTATGTTTATGTCTATGAGAATTCAGAACCCCAACTGCTACATGGAGTTCAATTTTGCTGCTGAAATTGAGAGGACCTTGCATCAGCAGCTGGTAAACTGGAAGACTACAAAGTCTTTCAAAAGTTATTCTTTATTGCTGAATTTGATTCTCTTCCAAAATGTTGTTGAGTTCAAAGAATCTTTGAAATTAACCACACAAGATGATCAGGGAAATAGGTCGCCAGTATAGCTATGGTGCAGGTCTTGGGACAAGCACAACAAAGATTGCAGTTTTAATGTTTTTCAGGATGTTTTTGTACTGTGGGTTTTCGAAATGATGAGATACCAAAAGGAAAGGGTGCCACAAAACATCAAATGCATGCTCAGACCTAAGGAGTTCATGCCTGACAGGGGATATCCCCACAATTTTGGTGATTGGATCTATTTTGCTAAGTATACTATGATTAGAATTTATGGGTGTAGACAACAACCCCATCTTTTACCTACTCATGTTTCTGAAAGAGTAGGATTATTTGAATTTATGTGGCAAATGTTATGGTTGGAGAAGGAAATCATAGATCCAAGGAAAAAGGGTACTTACATGCCACATAGTGTGAAATTTGCAGGACTTACCATTGGATCTAACATGCTATCAGAAGTTCAACAGTATATTAATTCTCATTTCAAACTAGATAGTTCCAAGAGCAGATATTATGACCCCAAAGGACACATCCACTACATTGTGGCCAAATTCAAACATCAATTAAAGATTAATGAGGATGTGATCAGAAATTGTGATGATGTAACAACTATCATGCAAAAGTTGAAGAAATGGGGAATCATTTTGAAAATGGAAACATAGAGGATTGTTGCAGGGCAGTCTAGATTTTATGATGATGAAGAACTAGAAGTTTTGAGAACTGAAAAGTGTATTCTAAATTTTGAGGAATCATATAGAGGTATCCAGCAGTACAAAGAAAATCAGAAATCTCTTGAGGAAGTTCCTAAGTAGGCTTCAAAAGAGGTGTAGCAGGAAGCTACTAAGGTGGAAAAGGTACAACCTCCTCCTAGAAAAAGAAGAAAGTTTATATTGCCGGATGATTCACCTCTTGATTCACCACCAAATGTACAATAGGAAGTTTATGTTTCTCCCCTTGTGGGATATAATGACTCTGATGAGGAAGATAGCACAATTGAAGTGGCAACTATTCTTACAACTTTAAGAGGAGATAGTAAGGCAGACCCTTCTTCTCCACCTCCCATTTATCAAGATGTGCATGGCTACCAAGCACAAATGGTAGAGACAGACACTATTATAGACATGAGTGATGAGAGAGAAGTTATTTCTCTTAGGTTTCTACAAGGAAATGAGTTTACTAAAACTCAAGAATTTAAAGATTTCTGGATACAGTACAAAATGAGGGATTTTGAAGAAAGGAAAAAGGCTAGACTAGAAGGCGTTGATGAGTCTCAACATGAGGCCATCATTCAACAAATGATTGAAGATCTGCATTTAGATGAGATCACATGCATAGTAGAAGAGGCTAGGGACATTGTGAAAAATAGTCAAATGTTGATTGTGCCAGGTCTTTCACTGAGAGAATTGTTCTTGTTGGATTAGGTCAGGAAGCAGGATGACCCTACATTTGTTGCAGAATTTGATTTTTTGGAAAAGATTGAAGGATCAGGATTTGATCCTAAAACTGAGACTTTGGCAACTTGGGTCAATTTCAAAGGGGACAACAAGCCCAAGCTTATTGATATGACCAAAGGGTCAGATGGAATGGCTATTGTCCACACAGTGGACAATACAAACCCTTTGGCCTCTTCTTCTCAATTGGTTCACAGAGCCATGTTCAATAGGGCTCAAGTCAAGCATCTGCAGGATAGGTTGGAGGAATCCTTACAGAGGGAGATGGAGCAGAACAAATTCATAAATGAGATGTTCTTGAAGATGGCCCTGATGGAGACTGACATTCTCCAATTGAAGACACCGAGGGGAGCTACATCCCTAATAATTCCCAAGGTCACTCCACAGATGGTTATTCATCCAGAGACCAGACAGGTAGAGGATCCCAAAGATCTGCATGAGCATTGTGCTTTTAGAAATTTAGAAGACATTCTTTCAATCAGAATAAAGAAAATTATAAATAAGTGTGATGAGGTATATACATGTTGCAATAGTCTAGTTCATATGGTTGAAACTTTTAAAAAGAATCATCCAGTATTGAAAGAGCTTTAGAGGAAGTGGAGACTATCTCTTTTTGAATTGAAAAGAGTGCACGATATTACCAGAAGGGATCCTGATGCCCCATTTTGATCAAAGAACCGGTACTAATGCTGGAAAATTTTTCCAATGACATAAGTTATGTCAAATAGGAGCAGGGAAAGATAGAGCAGAAGTTATCTGACTTTGTATCTGGCAAGCACTGGACTACCCCTCAGGTTACTGGTGAGAATGGAAAAGTAAAAGATCTGCAGGATTGGAAGAATGAATTTGAAACTCTGCCCAAGAGAATCCTAGCACGATTGGAGAAGGAAAAGGAATTTAAGATTGATGATTTCAATACTATTCTGGATAGAATCATAGTTTTGGAGGCCAAGTTTAACAGATTTCAAGAAGAGGTCAAATTGATAACAGGAAAGAAATGGAGAGATTTCCTGCTGCACATTGATGACATTACTAAATTCCAATGGCCTTCTCTTGCAGTGGTTTCCAAGTGGATAGATGAATACCTTAAAGCTCTAGAGTCGGCGATTAAAGACACAGACGAGGAAGATGATACTGTTATATTATAATAAGTTTGCTTTTACTTAATTGTAATTTATTAGCAATCGGTTGCAATTTAGTTTTAGTTTAGAAGGGACACATCAGTTGGAAGCTTGTATGCATCCCAAATTTTCATATTTAATGGGATACCACAACCGATGTAGG
>MU225720.1:1511851-1530684 GCA_018584345.1 Thuja plicata
TCAATATACTTTATGAAGATCCATTTTTACGCATACGAATCTACAATTTGAGAAGGAATAAATGTGATTTATTTTTCTATTTGTAATTTTTTGAAGATATCTAGATTCTTGTGATGCACATACCAGTTTGACAGGGGAGGCATTCAATTTTCGAGGAGCACCATTGGAAAAAGAGTCTGGGAGGGGTTGCTGAATATGGCTTTACATCTGCTAGTTCAATTTTCATCAAAGTTTTTTCAAAAATTGATGTGGCACATTTCTTTCATCCATTACAATCCTTGAGACCTCTTCCTAGGTGTGATACATTCCATCAAGTTTAAGGTACCAAAAATGCATTGAAAAATACCATATGGTGAGGTGTATGAGTGAGGATTGGAGATAAGTAGGCATCAATTAGCTCATCTAATACTTAAGAACATTTTGATTTATTTGGATTTACATTTTTATCACTAGACATAACAAACCCTACGAAAAAATATTTGCAATCACTGTGAGTATTGCACAATATCTAAAAGGGAGGTTTGTGATAGAAACTGAGAGTGTATTAATACCGCAAAGTGTTTGAAGTTGTAAATGGTCACAATTCATCATTTTATCATTGGTTTATTCTTAAATTAAGATGATGTTGTTTGTGAATAAAGAAAATCATTGTAGTACTAATGGATTTCTTACAAGATATGTGAGAGAAGAAAAAAAAAAATTATTTATGGTCCTACAGGATTAACAGAGAAACTTAGAGTTTGGGAAGAAATAGGAAGCTACATTAATAAGAATTGTAATAAGCCAATTATCATAGGAGGAAATTTTAACACTATTTTGAATCTGGATGAGAAAAAAGGGGGTCTAGGAAAAGATTCTGCAACAATGACACAACTTAGGAGCTAGGTAGACAAATATGGAATGCTTGATATCAAGACAACTAATGGATCCTTTACATAGACTAATAGAAGGATAGGCTTTAGCAATATAACCAAAAAATTATACAGATTCTACTTCATCAAAAATTTGGGAAAATTTGTTTTCAACTTAGATTCAAAAATTATTCGAACATCAGGCTCAGACCATTACCCAGTCTCACTTTCAATTTATGACATTGTTAAGCCCTGTAGAAACCCTTTCAGATTCAAGAAAATGTGGTTTCTGGATGAGTCATTGTTATATATAATCCAACAATGGTGGAAATCTTTGAGCTTTAAGGGTTCCAAAGCATTCATTTTAACATCTACACTTAAAAATATCAAATTAAAGCTTAAAGAATGGAATAAGTCAATTTTCGAAAATATTCATGAAACCAAAATTAATATATAGGAAGAACTTAGGTTAGTAAATGAAACAGATATGAAAGAAGGTATGGATCAAGATAGATATATCCGAGAGAAAAATCTACTTCATAAATGTGAAGATATTCTAGCAAAGGAGGAGATGCTCTGGAAATAGAAATCTAGTGATACTTGGCTTGCAGAAGGGGATAGGAACACTAAATTCGTTCAGAATAGCACAAAATCTAGAAGAATAGTAAACAACATAAAATATATATACAAAACTCAGAAATCGTAAGGATTGTGGAACCCAAATTGATAGCTAATGATGTTGTCCATTATTTCAAGAACCTCTTAGATAATAATGAAGTGTCCAAAAGGATTAATGATTATAATATTAGAGAATTTATCCCTAAACTACTAAATAAGGAACATAATCAACGTCTTAACACTAAATTCACCAAGGAAAAAATTGAGGTATCCCTATATCAGATGAACCCGGACAAAGCGCTTGGACCGGATGGCTTCCTCACATTCTTTTACTAGAAATGTTGGTCATTTATTAGGGAGGAAGTCGTTGCAGCTTTGGAAGGTATGAGAAACTCGGGTAATATCCTCAGAGAAATAAATAACACCTTCCTAACTCTCATTCCTAAGAACGAAGAAGTGAGTAGCATGAAGAATTTAGACCAATATCCTAATGTAATACCCTATATAAATTGTTTACTAAAATGTTAGCAAACATAATCAAATTAGTATGATGATAAAATTAGATATTAGAAAAGCATATGAAAGAGTAGATTGGATATTTCTCTTTAAGTGCCTAGAAGCTTTTGGCTTCTCCAGACAGATGATTAATCTCATCTTTGAGTGTATATCAACTCCTAAGTTTTTTGTAATAATAAATGGTAACCATGAAGGCTTCTTTGAGATTTCCCAAGGAATAAGACAAGGGGATCCTTTGTCTCCCTTCTTATACATCATAATGGCAGAAGCGCTAGGAAGATCCATAACCAAGATAAGGGAAAAGAGTTTGCTCAAAGGTATTAGTATCACCAGCCAATTGGAACCCACCACTCACCAAAAATTTGTAGATGAATCAATTCTCTATGGAAAATCAAAAAAGGAGGAAACAAAGAGATTCAAGGAAACCCTAGATAAGTATGTAGAAGCCTCAGGACAACTAATAAATAAAAATAAATCAGAAATATTCTTCTTTAACACATTTGTTGCTTTAGAGGAAGATATTCTTAGAACCTTGGACTTTAGGAAAGGATCACTCCCAACCAATTATTTAGGATTTCCTCTAGATGTAGGTCATCGGTATTCAACTCATTGGGGAAACATATTGGAAAAGCTAGGAAAAAATCTGAAACATGGATAGGTAAGTGGTTGTCCTCATATGGTAGGGTAACGATGCTTAAATCGGTTATCTCAGTGATTCCTATTTTCCAAATATCTTGTATGCAGCTACCTAATGGTATTCGACAAAAACTGATCCAAAAATTTAGGACCTTCTTCTGGCAAGGGTCAGGAGATAAGAAAAATATTCTCCTCGTTGCATGGGACACAATTTGCAAAGCCAAGGAAGATGAAGTCATTAGCATAAAAGAGCTAAAAGAACAAAACATAGGCCCAGGAGCAAAATTGGTATGGAAAACTTTAGACAACCTGATCTTAAATGGGTGAAGATTACTAGATATAAATACCTAGATGGAAATGACCCACTCAGCATAGTTAGACATGAGCATTCACCGAAGGGTTCCCGTATTTGGAACTATATGAAAAACTTTATAACTCTAATCAGGGATAATGTATCATGGAATATAGGTAGAGGAGAGTCAACACTCTTCTATGAGGATTCCTGGGGTGGATATCCTACACTATCTATTATATTGAATGACAAGGACAATATGGGAAGATGGAAGTCTCAGCAAGGCAAGTATGTCAAAGATTATATCAGATATCCGAGTGATAACCCAGTGCTAGGATGAGAATGGAATATTATTAAACCAAATAGAATATCAGAGGATTTCTAAAATCAAGTCTATAAAATTTTAAAGGAGAGAACCATATTTCCTATGGATAAGGATGACATGGTTATTTGGTATCCTTCTAAGGATGGGGAGTACATAACTAAAGAGGGGTATACAATTCAATACAAATCCAAAGGTTTGCCTGGAACCGATCTCCCCATTGATCTATGTTGGAATATACTATGCCTTCCTAAAGCAGGAATGTTCACTTGGTTGGTCTTGCAAGGGAAGATCCTAACTGTTGATTTCATAAAAAGGATTGGTATACATGGGCCCTCTAGGTGTGTTCTTTATAAATCAGAGGAGGAAAATGTGAACCATCTTTTGTTCAAATGCAATTTTGTGGAAAATTGTTGGTTATGGTTAGTCAAAAGACTAAATTAGAGCTCTGCCTTCCCTTCAGATCTATTGGTCCATCTAAAAATTTGTCCTAGACTTAACCATAAAGAATTATATAGTAGCATTTGGATCACTGCTCCATCCCTATTGTTATGGTAGATTTGGAAAGAAAGGAATAGAATAATCTTTAATGATTCAGCGATGGAACTAAGTCAATTCCTCAATAAACTAGAGACAACAATTGTGGAAGTAGTTAATAACATAAACCTCTTAGGAAATAACACTAATAAATTCTCAACATAGGATGATAGGAAAAGGAATAGGTGGGTAGGAATTAAGATTCATCCAATTAATCACAACCCAAAATCTAACAGTGATCAACTTAGGAAAGAATGAAAATGGGAAAAACCTAGTCCAGGATGGCATAAAATAAATTTTGATGGAGCTTCTAGGGGCAACCTAGGAATTGCAGGAATAGGACCATGCCTGCATAATAGTCAAGGGGACTTGGTGGCTAGTCTGGCAGAACCGGTAGCCATTAAAACTAACAACAAGGCTGAGTAAATGGCTCTTATTGAAGGATTAAAGTTATGCAAATCAGTGGGGGTTAAGGCTGTATAAATAGAAGGTAACTCTACCTTGGTAATTAATGAAATTAAGAAAGGGGAAACCCCAAACTGGCACCTAAATTGTTATGCTCAACAAGTAACATGATTACTCAACTTTATTAATCATTTTACTTTGAATCACATCTATAGAGAAGGTAACAAGGAGGCATATAATCTAGCCAACCTAGGGGCGGATAAGGATAAAAGTGGTATAGGATGAATCGATTCTAGGTATATTATTCATAGGTTCACTAACCTTATATAGAATTTGTAGATAGTTGTCAACAATGGACTCTTAGTTAATTTAGTTTTGAGATATTTAAGGAGATAACTAACTCATCCAACATGGTCGGTTAAAAGAAAAGGAATACCAACAGGCATACGGTTAGTATTAATTAGTAACCAAGAGGCTATAAGAATTTTTAAATACGATATTATGTTATAGATAATCCCACTCTACTCCTTGGAAATCAAGAAGAGTGGCAAATGACATGGCGACACCCATCAAGCTCACATGTTCAGAGCATCAGGTGGCCTTTGAAGGGGCAGTTACAGTTAAAAGACTTTAGAATATGATGTTGGTCACCTATGAAATTGTGATAAGATCTATTTTTAGAATAATAGGTGATGAGTTCATCATAAATGATAGTAGGCATCAAGTGAATTCAGATGTTCCTGCAATGTTTATTACATTGGCTGCACATATAGAATAAGATTTACTATCCATCGGAAGACTGTGCAGAAGAGTCTTCAAGAGAAAATACCTCAAGGATTTGGACAAGGTGTTAGGTAATATTAAATAAGATCTCACTATTCCAAAACCTAAACAATATATGTGATGGACTATTGATGGCAGCTGTATCCCTACGTTCCCCATCCTAATTATGGGAGATATGGAAAGTTACATTGTTGAATCCCAAACCATTGGGAGAAATTTGGATTTCCTCATGTCATTCCTCCACATAAGGTCACCCCCTCTACAAAACTGGATGGAAATCTACCTCCTAGAGGAAGAGGTCATGCTGATGGTGGACTAGGACGAAAAGAAGGACCAGATATGATCCCTAAATGGAAAATGGTGTATGTATTGGAACTTATCTTGTAGAAATGAAAAGTATGAAAGACTCTCTTGCAATAATATTTAAAACTATGTCTTACAATATTTATAATCTCAGTATTCTTACAAATAGTTAAAATAAGGATATATCTGATGGATTAGAGAACTAATAGGAATTTATAAAAGGGTAGTTGTTGCATTGATGAACATTTAGAGATACTGATACTTGTGATTATTGTAATAAGATACATGCATAATCTAATTGGTAAGTAATATAAAAATCATTATTCAAAGAGTGCATTCGAATAATAGTATGTTCTTGGATTAGAGTTGGTCAAGTGGAAGTCAAGCTTAAATTATATAGATCTATTAATGAATCTTAAGGGCTATTTATTCTAAAACATAATGAGGAATGAACACCTATATATTTAAATCTTAGAAGTACTCTCACGAGATATATAGATACTATAGTTATATTAGTAAAAGAATAAATACATATAATTTGTCTTGAGTCAATAATACGTAAATATATATATATATATATATATAAAGGAGCTGTCTATATACATATTGATAGATACAGAAGACAGATTATATGCATTTATTCATATAAAATTATATAAGTATAGATATGTATATATGCCATCAAGCACTTGTCACCTTAGGGGTATGCTATGGAAAAGGGATAGTTTTCATAAGAGGAGAATAATTCTAAAGATTATGACATAAATATGCTTGGTTATACATATGTAACTATATGAAAATATACAAATTTGGATGCATATATATAGATAATATGATACTTAAGAATACATAAATTTAAAATTTAAAATTTGAAAACATGTAGAAAACCCCAAAAATTCACACATAGTAGGAATACAGACATAAATTAAGCGTGGAAAACATACTCACCCATACCGGATCATTATTAGGAGTGTTAAAGGTAAGTAAATCCTTCCTAGAGATTTGTACGAAATATAGATCTTAGTAAGATATACCTTGATTGTCAATCAAACTCAAAATTAAAGACAAATTGTGCCCCGTATTAGACTATAAATTCGGGCCATAAATATCAATCATAAATAGTTAAACTTTATAGCCAAGCTAAGTAACATATCTGACAAGCATGGATTGTAACTTTCCCTATTTTAAATGCCTTGGATTCTGACTTGCCTATTTGAGTGAAAGTTGTGTTCATTCTCTGTGTATGACTGGAATAATTTAGAATTAGTAGTAGTAAAGGTAAAGGAACCTCAATATGTACTTAATATTTTAGTCTTTATTTTTAGATGATATCTAATTCTTGTTCATACTCATTACAGGCAATGTACACTAACGTTCAAACTCCCCATACCATGGGAAAATAGGATATGGCATTTTCCGGGAGCATTTAACCAGAGAGATGGAATAGAATCCTCAAACCTATAGATGACATGACCAGAAGGGCATTCAAATTGGCATTGGGGGATTCACACTTTGACTATAGCTTCACTCTTCGAACCAATGGTAAAATCATAGAAGTTTTTATTTTCTCTCCTTTGGGCTTGGAATAAAAAGCTAATACAATAGCTCTCTTTAGGAATATTTTCATCGATAAAAATCCTAAGGGGGTTAGAAGAGGTAGTCTATAGTATCAATTTTAGAAAATATATCCCTTACCCTTAAGATTGCATGAAGGCTGAGATAGGAAGTCTGGAGCATAATCTTAGCGTACCCCGTAGGCCATGCCTAGTACTTAAAGATATTGAGATTTTCAAAAATCACTAGGAAGAAATTAAACGTAACCTCCACTTCCTTCTTAGATGGACTTGAATTATCCCATCTACTGACACAAAATGGTTGACCCAGTACTTGGTAGCCAAAGTTTTCTTGGTTCCTCCATCGCTTAAACAGATAGACCGAGAAAAGTTGCAAGCTTTGTTGTTTGTCTTCATTAAGAAAGGGTGGTTGTGTAAAAGTACAATAAAAAGGAGCGCTCAGTGAAGCATGCAGGGAACTATGAAACTGAGGAAGATGGGGAGTCAGAGGAGGAAATTGTGATCCTCAAAAAAATGAAAGAGGAGCCCATTTAAGTTAAGGGAAAAAAAATGAGATGTTTATATTTTGAATAGCAGAACATTCTATGGATACTAATATTAGGATATATGTCTTCGTAGACTTTTTGGGTGCAATTTTTAATGTTAGGTTTGGAAGATCTATTTTATTTATGAACCATGGATAGAATGGATAACTAGATGAAGACTAAAATTAATTTTCCATAAATGGATAGGATTAATTTCTATATTTTTTCAGTTTGACAGAAAAATGTGGAAGGACTAATTATGTTTTTACCCTTTATAGTAATGTTAAAGAGACTAGCTCGACTGGGCTACCATAATGATTAATTATAGTACTTAAGAATCTGCCTGAAATAGAAATCTTTATTTTATACCCTAAAATTGTCATATTTGTATAGGAATCTCTTTCAGTTTGGGGATTAATATTGCTAGTTTATATGGATGACTCTGGTATCTTGTTGTAGACATTATTGTGCTAAATATTTATGATACAATCATGAACTAAAAGAATATAGTGTTATTTTTTTGCGTTAGGTATAGCCTAGAGATTGCTTATCCTGAAGTCAACACATATCATTTATGGGATGACTTCAGAGTAAGAACCCCCAGCTCTACACTTTTTGTTAAATGGGTGTATGACCCATTCACTCAGTAGTTAGAGTAGGATCTGAGGAATGGTTTTCGCTTAAAATGGGGATAAGAATGTTGTAAGTTTACTGTCTTTTTTCTTAATTGCATTTTAGATTATAGTAATAGTATGATTCAGACTTATCCTATATACATAGCCAAAGTAATTAGCATGCGGAACAACCAAATACTGTTAACTGGAATTTATCCGCTAGTATTTCGTTTAACGAATATGAATGTGGAATAAGAGGAACTTAAGGTTTTATAAAACAATCTAACATTTAGATACATAACAACATTAGAGTACATGATATATATATATATATATATATATATATATATATATATATATAAAAGCTTAGTCATTTGAAATCAGGTTTTATCATTAACATTGGCGAATGGGATTATGTATCTTTGGCACACCAATAGGTAGGATAAATAAGGGAACATGAAAAGGTATGGACTACTGAATTCTATGAAGAAAGATAAAGGATATTCTTGGTTTTAAAGTTAAAGAAAAAGAGTGTCTATTACAATTTTAACGTGGTAATTGTGTAAATATTTTAAGATTTTAGGAGGTAATAGGTTGAGGAGATCCTGGCTTACAATGAGAATGTTTAATATTCAGTAAAACAAGTTTCTAATTAATAACCAATCAAAATGCTACATGCAATAATTAGGAATATATGCTTCAATCTAAATGTTCTCTAATGGGAATATGTGTATCTATTTATTTCCTTTATTAGCTAACAAGTCAAATGTAAGGAAAGGGGAATGTGATGTCTCACATGTACAATTATTATGGAAGGAGAGGCATTACAGTCTAAGGAAGGAATTTTTGCCATGTGGACAAGATGAGAACATCACTTATTTATTGCAATCTATAAATTGTAACTGAGGGTTTACCCTTGGAAATTCATAAGGTTATGGATTAAATTTTTATTAGGAGATATTGTAAAGTGAAGGAATGTCTTCACTCTATTATTATGTTTTTATTTCTGGTATTTGGACTTTGGTCCTAGGAAAGACTGGAGGTTTTCTTCCCTGTTCTTTCCTACTAGTGCCCATAGTGAATGAAGTTTTTTGTAAAATTCTTAATAATATAATAAAATTTCTTAGGCTTCGGCCTTTTACTGATAAAAAAATAAAATAATAATAATGTTTGTAAATCTTCAATTCTTCAAAGTAATATGTCTCAAATCTTTTTATGGATACTAAGTGTTGTAGTGATCCTTTGAGGGCATCAAATTTGATATGCCATGTTTTCCTTGTATTACAATTGGAGATGGTTTTCAGTAGAGTTATTCGATGATTGGAATTTCATCGATATACATTCTATTGGAAGTATTTCAAAAATGTTATGTCATTTTTTTGTTCATCACCTCCTCACACATAAAGCTATAGTTGAAAAACAAAGTGGAAAGGATATAAAATGTCTAAGATAAGATAGAGGAGGATAATTTATCTATGATGAATTCACTAACTTTTGTAATGAGCATGGAATTAAAAGACAGGTTTCTGCACCGAGAACACCACAGCAAAATGAGATTGCTAAAAGAAGAAATAGATCAATTGTTGATTGTGTCAGAACATTGATGATTGATAAAGGCATCACTCAAACATTTTGGACAGAAGCTGTCAGTACTTCTGTCTATACATTGAACCGAGTTCAATTGAAGAAAGACACAAATAAGACACCCTATGAGATATGGTATGGATACACACCCAATGTAAGTTACTTTAGAATTTTTGGAAGTCAATGTTATATTTTGAAAGATGATAGAAATGGAAAGCTTGACTCCAAAGGTGATGAAGGAATATTTCTAGGTTATTATACCAAAAGCAAGGCTTATAAATGTCTTAATAAATCGTCTAACAAAATGATTGAAATTGAAAATGTCAAAGTAGATGAATTTGCTAAGAAAAATGATGAGGAAATGAAAAAGGAACCAGAAGACTAAAACAGGTTTGTCTACAATGAAGAACCAGACACTCTGCCCGAGCAACAGTGTATCACTCCCAAGAAATAGAACAATGCACCCGAGCATCAGGCTGCAAACACCAAAAATCAGGAAAATGCTCACAATGATGTACCGAGTGATGAAATTAAAAATGAAGGTCAAGATGATGATCAGGATGATGAACAAAGAGATGAACAGGTACTTTCCAAGTATGTCAGAAGACACCATCCACATAACCATATCATAGGAGACAAAAAGGCTAGAACGAGAACAAGAAATAAGTCACTAAACACTAGATGTTTAATTTGTGATTTTGAGCCTAGATCTGTCAATATTGTACTTGAGAATTAGGAATGGATTAGTGCTATGAATGAAGAGATTGAAAAGATTGAGGAGAACAAGACATGGACATTAGTACCTAGACCGGGTGACAAGAATGTCATTGGAACCAAATGGATATTCAGAAACAATTTGAATGAGAATGGAGAAGTCACAAGAAACAAAGAAAGACTAGTACGCAAGGGGTATGCACAAGAAGAAGGTATTGACTACGGAGAAACCTTTGCACCCGTTGCTAGGCTAGAAGGAGTAAGAATTTTACTTTCTTATGCTGCATTCAAAGGATTCAAGGTATACCAAATGGATGTCAAATCTGCAATCTTAAATGGAATACTAGAAGACAAAGTATACATTGAACAACCAGAAGGGTTTGTTGATCCTAATAAGAGAAATATGGTATGTAGACTACACAATGCCTTGTATGGATTGAAACAAGAACCAAGAGCATGATATGAAAGACTTCACTCTTATCTCATAAGTATTGGATTTGTAAGAACAATTGAAAACATTAATCAGTATTTAAAAGAAGATACTAATGATAAAATTCTAATTGCTGAAATATTTGTTGATGATATCATATTTGGAGGCAATGATATGTTATGAAAATCATTTGCTGATGAAATGAGGAAAGAGTTTGAGATGTCTATGTTTGGGGAGATCATACTCTTTCTTGGTCTACAGATTCTTCAATAGGATGTAGGCATCTACATCACACAATCCAAATACATCAAGGAAGTGCTAAAGTTATTCAAGATTGAAGATTCCAAACCAGTTGGAACACCTATGGAAACCAGATGCAAGTTGACAAAGGAAGACAAGTCCACCAAGGTAAATCAGACCTTATATAGATCTACGATTGGAAAACTAATGTATGTTGTACATACTAGACCAAACATATCACATGCAGTTGGAATAGTTGCAATATTCTATGCCAATCCCAAGGAATCACACATGACTGCTATCAAATGAATTCTGAGATATCTAAAGAATACCGAGGACTATGGTCTATGGTATAATAAAGAAGATAAATTTGAGCTTCAATTCTATACAGATGTTGATTGGGCTAGAAACATAGATGAAAAAAAGAGCACAAGAGGAGGAGCATTATTTATGGGTGACAGACTTGTCACATGGATAAGCAAGAAGCAAGGATGCATCTCTCAATCCACTACAGAAGCAGAATATGTGGTTGTTGCTACAAATTGCTCTAATACTGCATGGATCAAACAATTAGTGGAAGGTATGAATATGAAAATTCTTGAACGAGTAATTATCTATTGCGATAATACTAGTGTAACAAACATTTCAAAGAACCATGTCATGCATGCTAAGACAAAGCATATTGCAATCAAGTATCATTACTTAAGAGAAAAAGTGCAAGAGAAAGAGGTGATACTGGAATATGTGCAATCAAAAGAACAATTGGCAGACATATTCACAAAGCCACTACCTAAAGATACATTTGAGTACCTAAGAAAGAGACTAGGGGTTTGACCCTTGTCTACTGATCACTAAGGTGACTAGGAGGCTACATTAGCTACACATTATCAGAAGATCATTCATGTTGATGCAAGCAAAGAGATGGATTGTAAAGATATATTAGTACACACCAAGGTACTTATATGAACCGAACACCAGAGTCATTGTATTGTTGATGGAGAGTAAATTCAAGAAATATATAAAAAAAGAGGATGTACGTTGGCATTGCTATCAAAGGGACAGAAGTATTCAAAGGGAGAGATGTACTTATGGAGAGAAGTATTCAATGAAATATATTTCTATATAATCATCCAAAGGGAGAGAAAATAAATATCCATCAAGGAGAGGAACAATCAAAGGGAGAGAAAACATTAGAGAAATATTCAAAGAAACAACCATCCATCCAAGGGAGAGACAAAGATAGAATTGCTACATCTATCCAGTGAAGGGAATGAAGAATGAAGAAAGTAATCTGCAAGAATCAAAACTAAGCTACAAGAGCTTATCGAGAGTTAGACATTTGTATTAGTTATAGAACAATAATTTTGGTAGAGATTGATGAACTACAATTGATATATTTCATAGTGTAAATATTAGTATTATGTAGTATGTTGCCATCCATGCCAAAGGGAGAGATTGATGAACTATAACTGATTGAATGTTTGAAGATGACAAAGTTGGTGATCACCGAGCTACAGAAGATATATGCAAGACATTAAATCAGTTAATGTATTGTATTGTCATTGATGTCAACCTAATATTTTATGTTTACTCATGAACATATTGTCACAACACTTGGAGATCTAGAAAGACAAAGTTTTTGTCGTCGGTAATCATATACACTGAGTGACAGTAAACCCCGACAGACAGTGCACCCTAAGCACAAAAGTTCATAGTGTTGCCTGACAGACAGTATTACCCGAGAAAGTGAGACCCAAGAAAGAATTACCTAGATAATTGTAGTTGTCACCGAACAAAACTAAAGTTGTTGCTTGAGCTATCTGCAGTAGTCTCCGAGTGCAAGTGAAGTGTTGACCAACGAGAACTGAAGTTAGGAAAATGACAAAACACTTAGCTGGTAGAAGCTAAAGATAGAGTTAACTGATTGTTTACTTTGTTTTTATCGATCAGTTAAAAGCTAAAGATAAGAAGGAGATTTAAAGGATTTTTTATTCTAGAAAACAAGGAGTGATTTACGAAATAAAACTAAAGCAAGCATGGTGATCTTTACGGATCAAGAAGTGATCAACGAAGAAAACAAGCACAAGAAATGGTGAAATCATGTCTATATAATGAGACAAGCAATTGATTATCAAATGAGGGAATAATAGAGGAATGTTGAAGAGAATTATGGTGAAGATAGAAGTCTTCACATAGACCTGATCATACAAGCTGAAGGATAGAGCTAAGAATTTCTGCAGACACCGAGCAACAGAGAAGCAACATCATTCACCAAGAAGAAAGAAGTGGAGAAAAGGTATTGAAGAGAACATTAATCAGAAAGGTATTATGAGCTTACAATATATCTGAACATCTGAAAAGATTAAGTTATATTTATGAATAGATCATATATTGTTTCAGTTTAACCATTGGATCAGAAAGTCTCTTAACCAAGCAGGATTTTAACCATCCTTTATATATTGAGATACATCCCAAGGAGTATCAAAAGGTTTTTCATGTTAACAAGCATGGTGAATGCATAGGTCAGGTGATTAACTGTTAGTGATAAATCCTCTAACAAGGTCGCACTTAACAGTGTGTTTGTAACCTTTAACAGGGTTGGCTCTTCGCCGAGCTTACTTCAGAAGAGTGAAAATTTTGGGTTACCGGTCCCAAGTGGTTTTTCCCTTAATAAGGTTTCCATGTTAAAAATCCATGTGTCAAATGTGTATATGCTTCATTGCTTTGATTTTTTGATTTACACATTACTAAAACAGGATTTATCGGTAAACACTAAGTTATTTACTATATTTCAGTAAAGGTTAAGAAAAGATAAACTGATATTTGGTAAAGCTTAAGGAAAGGATAAAAAGTATTAACTTCGAGCAGTATATATATGTTAGATTCACACATGACATACATCTTGTAGGACTGAAGATAAATAGAGGTTTTATATTTCTGATATAAATTTTTGGTTGGATTATTGGAATAATTTTTGAGGCCACTGATTCACCCCCCCTCTTAGTTATTCTAACAGTTGCTACATTTGTAGAACTTTATGTCTTTCTATATTCCATCAATAGATTGGGGCCCATCATTCAAAATTATTTATTAAGTCATTTTAACAATATCATATACTTTGCATTATTATAAATTATTGTATGGCCTTAAGAATCATAATATATGTCGGGTCCCAATGTGGGCCTGACCTTATTTTTTTTATTTTTGAACTAGCCATGAAAATATTCCATATGGGCACAAAGAACGATATGGAGTCAAGAGCAACACTGTCGACACTAGGATCTCACAAGGGGTTTTGTTAGATATCCTTTAATTTGACCCAACAAAGTACAACAGTGATTCTGCATGAAACATATATGGCACTTGCTTTGTACATATCTATCTTTCTATCTTGTATCTTTTGTTTGTAATAGTAATGACCTAGGTCAAATAAACCATTCTTCTCAAACTAGTGTCCTCTGTAGAATTCTTCTCCCTATTCAATCAAGTACAAAACTTTGGTGATGACCTATGCATAATTTCATGGAAAGTATCCATTTGTAGGATTTTCAATAGTTTTTCATTCTTAGGAAACACAATTTTGAAGAAACTTATAGTTCCAAAAATGGCTCTGTCTGTAAACATATGCCCCCTACGGGTATAACGAGAATCCATCTATCTCTAGTAGAAGTAGACTAGGTACTAATTCCATTGAGCTAAGGAGCCACTTCATACTTTATTTCAAAAATAAAATCATATCTTATTTGGTGGCCCTAGGCCACCAAAATATAGAACCAACACTTGCCTCTGTCATATACTTGACTCTCATCATGCTCGACCAAGATTAATCTGAAGCTATTACTAAAATCTGTGTGATAGAACATGTTGACAACCTTCTTAATCTTATAATGTTCAACACTATCACCATACTAATCATTAAACCACACTCTTAAATTAGTAAATACTATTAAATTTTATCTGCAGATGATAAATAAAACCATCTGTTACCAAAATCATACCCACACCCCTCATAACATTTTGCTCCATCAAATGCATATTTGGTTTTGGTGTAAAACTCATTGTTGCTAGTGAAAATACACATCTTTCACTTTAAACAATCTGATCCATCTCCAATGTCAATCATATTCTTAAAAAAATTGATGCAAGGCTGCAAACTTGTATGTAAACTACCAAGCTTATCATGACTATCACTGTTGTGAGCATGAATTCCCAGTAGCTTTGTATCTAAACATGTAATGTTATTTAGAAAAATGATTTGATTTGCAAATATTCAATATGTTACAACACTTCATATGTCCCTTCGTTGTTACACACACATCCATATTGTCTTCTATGTTAAGGATATGAATCATGTCTTCACCTACATCCACTGTCTTGATTCCAAAATCATGACTCACCTTTATGTAAAGTTTTTTAGTATCAACATCTTTCCTTTCTTTATGAGTTGTGAAAATATCAGTGATATTCACACAATTCAAAAAGAGAGAAATTTTCAAATTTTTTGAAAATCCCACTTGTTGGTTATGTTGCAACACATTCTTTTGATACGCATGATTTATCTCAGTTTTGTATGAGTTGTCTTTGCATACTAATGCAATATTTAGATCACTTGAACAAATTTTTGTCTCATCATATACTGGATTCTAGAAAGCATGAAAGTCATCTTCAATCATACCCTAGTATGATGTGCAATATGCTCGCCTTGTCTCCATGTACAATGGATTTGAAAAAAATATGAAAATTATTTTCAAATGTACATTCCTCTCCTTTTCTCTAGTCACAATATATGTCTCCCTTATTTTTAAATTCTACCTCATCTTGGAAGACATCCTCTTCATGCACTTGTTAACCAAATGATGGTAATGGTGATGAAGACCAAGTTTTAGAAGAATACAAGAAAGTAGAATGGTTAGATCAGTTGTTAGTTTGTCATTGATGTCAAGCAATTGATTTCTGGTTTATATTAAGTTTCCATATCAATCGGAGAGGAACTTGATTGGGAAGATAATAAAGATCAGACAATGATAAGAAACTATTGGTATAATTGTTTTTACTTAAAATTTGATGTTTTTAAGTCATTAAAGAAGAAAGGTCAATTTGTTAAAGGGAACAACCTAGTTACCAAGCAGTGAAGTGCTTGTCAATCAGGAAAAGAAAAGACAGTCACTAAGCGAAGTTGACAACCGAGAAAGGTCAGTTACCAGGCAAGGTGTTGGCAAGTTGACACTCAGGGTGTATATGAATAATTTTGTGTTGTCATTATGGCAACAAAGTCATATGAATTTTTGACAAGTAAGTTCACAACTTTAAAGAACTAAATTTGGCTAAGTATAGAAAATAGAATAGAACATAGATATATAGTTAATCAGTGCACCAGCCCACATGCGTACGATCGAGTCAAACTATGTGCCTTTATACATAAGCTCTATGATATGTTATTAAGCTTAGTCTATACACGCATGGTACGGTATCACAGTACGGAGAAGTTAGAGAAAGATCAGTGCCACTAGCAGTTTAGAAAATAGAGTATGAAGCCGACCTCAGATTTTGGATTAGCGTATAATGTTAGGAATAATAGTCCACAAGACAACTGAGAGGAGGGGTGAATCAGTTGTGCAGTAGATTATTAAACTTTAAACTTTATGAACCATAGCAACAAAAATAAATAACAATAACTGCCAACACCATAACACAATGTTTGTTGATGAGGAAACCCTGTTAAAGGTAAAACCCCGGTGGGAATTAACACCCACAAAATAATTTACTAAGAGTATAGTTTCCCTGTTAAAATATATTAGCCCTGTTAGGAGCTTGTTATTACATTACAGTACACAGTCCCTGTTAGGAGACATACCCTATTAGGAGTCAATGAAAGTAGTAGGCTCACTTACCAAAGAAGGTTAAAGCCACCCTCAAGGATTCACAAACTACATCAAGTGTATACAAAAAATACACAATCCAGTGAACTGTCTGATAGAAACTGTCTTTGCTTGGTTAGTTCCAATGAAGTACCAACTCTTCTCTCTATCCAGCACTCAAGCTTTGCAGCTTCACAAATCTCTTCTCTTTTCTTTCTCTAACACACTTTTCACAAATGAAAAGATCACTCATATATACTCTCTTACAATAACCCATTAGGTCGGCTAGTTAAGCTTTCCTAATACACAATTAACTAGGTCGGCCAATTAAGGCTTCCCATCATACAAATAAATACATAAGCCCTTGCTAAGATACACACGGTGCCTATAACAAGTATACAATATTTACAATTCATTACAAATACTTCTGGATCTGCAATCCATGCTCAGAATTAATTTCCACATGTTACAAGTCTGAAGTCGGCTAGGAAATAAGTCTTCTCCAGAATACACGCCACAGATGATGTCATCAGTACCTAAATAGAAATCGAACTCAACCCATTTCACAATCATATGTCGGCTCTCCATCGGTAAGCTCGCAAGTTCTGAAACATCTTCCTCAATAAGATATGCCCGAAACACAGAGACCTTCTCTGTCCAGAATCACAGTCACAGTCCAGAAAAATAGTCTTTACTAAAATAGATGTAACATCCATGATATGCAACATAAAGTCAAGCGGCCTTAGATTTAAGGTCAAAACTCAGTCTTCTACTTAAATCCAACTTCACTCATTCTGGTTCATCTGTACAGTGTCTATACACGCCTTCCAGTCAAGTAACTAGTTTGTCTTCTTCCACAGAAATATATGTTGACATCAGTGACAAAATATGAGTATCAACAACATGATTAGTACCAAAAATTGATATCATCCAACAATCTCCCCCTTTGGCATTGATGGAAAAATATGGTAAAATCCATATGCATCAACCCAAAAGTACTCTCTCTCTTTACAATCTTCTCAATATCCTCAACAAATCTCCCCAAAACAATAGGGATTTTCACATAGATTCCTTCCCTCTTTGGCAGCAATGGCAAAGGGTGCCATAACTCATCTATAGTTTTTGGTAAGGTGTAGCTTTGTCAAATATTCATGTCCAATCAGGTGCAAGATCACCCAAATGTGATCCATAGTGTTCTCCTACAATCACTCCCCCTAAGGAGTAGATCCATACATCAAGTCCAGAGAATAATATAGCTCTGAGATCCACTGGACTGATGCATATTTGCATCATTTAATTACCACTGGGAGGGGCCATCACCCCAAGCATGCCTTTGAGGTATTCAAAATCATCTTTTGGCAAAGGTTTAGTAAATATATCTGTTATCTGTTCCTTTGTGCTTATGTACTCTAGTTTAATCTCCTTAGCAGCTACCTTCTCCCTTAAGAAATGATACAAATGAATAACCACTAGCTCCTTGAAAATTATTCCAATATCTTCCAGCATTTGTTTCATCCAAACAACTTGTGTGCAATTTATTGCAGCAGCTACATATTCTAATTCAGCAGTAGATTGAGCAATACAGTTTTGCTTCTTGCTTAACCAAGAAACCAATCTCTTCCCAAGGAAAAATGCACCACCACTTGTGCTCTTTCTGTCATCCACATTACCTGCCCAATCTGCATCAGTAAAAGCCTGGAAAGTAAAATCATCAGATTTTTTATACTACAATCCATATTCCATAGTTCCTTTCAAATATCTGAAGATTCTTTTCACAACAGCAAAATGTGTTTCTTTAGGATCTGCTTGATATCTAGCCACAATTCCAACTACATTGGTAATATCTGGTCTGGTGTGTGTTAGATATTGTAGACCTCCAATAATTGGTCTATAGTTAGTCTGAATAACACTCTGAGTCTCATCATCACTAGTCAGTTTGTTTCCAGTCACCATAGGTGTTCCAACAAGTTTACAATCTTCCATTCCAAACTTTTTCAACATTTCCTTAAGATACTTGGTCTGAGATATAAAA
>MU225720.1:1532666-1554452 GCA_018584345.1 Thuja plicata
CAACTCCAATAATAAGTTTAGGAGTATTGTCACCAAATCTGACAACACCACCATCATGTTTCTTCAAACTCACAAACTTATTCCTATCTCCAGTCATATGGTGTGAACATCCACTGTCTATAACCCACTCACGTGTTTTTTCAACCTGGGATATTAGGGATTTTTCCCCATTCATAGGTGCATCATCTTTAATAGAAATGAATCCAATCTCATCCAAGTTATCATCCTCATCATCAGATATTCCCTCACTAGCATAATAACATTCCTTATCTTTTGAGAACTTAGACTTGAAAAACTTAGGTTTATTCTTTGGGATTCCTTTAGGACATCTAGATGCAAAATGACAAATCTTATTACATGAAAAATATTTCAAAGGTAATTTTCCTTCAAATTTACCCTTACCTCTCTTTTATCTTCTAGCAATCAGTGCCACAATTTCATCTAGCTTTCTTTCTTCTTCCTGTATCTGTTCCCATTCATCAGCATAAGCTCCAAGTTCTTCTCTTAGATCACTACTGCTTGTATTTCCAGATAAGGTCTTCTTGTTCTTGTGCATAGTTGCCTTGAATGATGACTCTACCCTAGGTAAAGTGTCTCCCAATTCTATGGCCTCGAATGTAGTAAGCTTGCCAATCAGCATCTCTCTGGTGAAGTTCGGTGTTAAAAGTATGATCTCCTCTATAGCCTATACTTTGGTTCTAAATGCAGGTGTCAAAGATCTAAGAATCTTTGCAATTACTTCTTCCTCACTGTAAGTACCTCCAGAGTTCCTAATACCAGTAACTACCTCATTAATTCTCTCTGCATATGCTCTAACATTCTCATCTTCTCTCATCTTCAGGGATTCCATCTTTTTTTTCCAGTTCTGTAACTTTGCTTGTTTTGTAAATTTTTCTCCAACATATAATGCTTCTAGTCTTGTCTAGATCTCATGTGCAGAATCCAAGTCCTTCACTTCAGTAAATTCTCCTTCAGATAGGGCGCTAATCAGAGATTCCCTTGCAACAATATTGTAGGAAAATAGTTTCTTTTTGTCTTCAGTAGCCTTTTCCAGCTCATCTTTGGTTGCCATCTTTTAATTCTTTGTGATCATCTAGTACTCAATTTGTAGACATAGAAAATGTGTTCTCATCTTGTTCTGCCAACTGTCAAATCTTTCAGGATCAAACTTCAGACTATCCTTCCTGTAGTAAGTCATCTTTAGGATCACCTCAAGTTGTTAAACTTTCTCTCTAAGGACCAACAGCTCTGATACCAATTGTTAGGAATAACAGTCCACAAGACAAATGAGAGGGGGGGTGAATCAGTTGTGCAGTAGATTATTAAACTTTAAACTTTATGAACCATAGCAACAAAAATAAATAACACAGTAACTGCCAACACCATAACACAATGTTTGTTGACGAGGAAACCCTGTTAAAGGTAAAACTCTGGTGGGAATTAACACCCACAAAATAATGTACTAAGAGTATAGTATCCCTATTAAAAGATATTATCCATGTTAGGAGCTTGTTATTACATTACAGTACACAGTCCCTGTTAGGAGTCAATGAAAGTAGTAGGCTCATTGCCCAAAGAAGGTTAAAGCCACCCTCAAGGATTCACAATCCGCATCAAGTGTATATAGAAAATACACAATCTAGTGAACTATCTTGTAGCAACTGTCTTTGCTTGGTCAGTTCCAATGAAGTACCAACCCTGCTCTCTATCCAGAAGTCAAACTTCGCAGCTTCATAAATCTCTACTCTTTTCTTTCTCTACCACACTTTTCACAAATGAAACGATCACTCATATATACCCTCTTACAATAACCCATTAGGTCGGCCAGTTAAGCTTTCCTAATACACAATTAACTAGGTCGGCCAATTAAGGCTTCCCATCATACAAATAATTACATAAGCCCTTGCTAGGATACACATGGTACCTATAAAAAGTATGCAATATTTACATTTCATTACAAATACTTCCAGATCCGCAATCCATGCTCAGAATTAATTTCCACACATTACAAGTCTGAAGTTGGCCAGGAAATAAGTCTTCTCCAGAATACACGCCACAACTGACATCATCAGTACCCAAACAGAAATTGAACTCAACCCATTTCACAATCATATGTCGTCTCTCCATCAGTAAGCTCACAAGTTCTGAAACATCTTGCTCAGCAAGATATTCCCAAAACACAGAGACCTTCTCTGTCTCACAGTCACAATCCAGAAAAATAGTCTTTACTAAAATAGTTGTAACATCCATGATATGCAACATAAAGTCAAGCGGCCTTAGATTTAAGGTCAAAACTCAGTCTTCTTCTTAAATCCAACTTCGCTCATTCTGGTTCATCCATACAGTTTCCATACACGCCTTCTAGTCAAGTAACTCGTCTGTCTTCTTCCACAGAAATATATGTTGACATCAGTGACAAAACATGAGTATCAACAACATGATTAGTACCAAAAACTGATATCATCCAACATATAATATTTTATTTTGTAATGGCCATGCACCTATTGTAATATGTTTGTAATTGTGTCTTTAACACTCATGTAAACATGCTTAAGACAATTTATTTGGAAGCGTTGTGTATGTTGTTTTTGGGCCGACTAAGGTCCTGATTTTGGTCACGTCTATTCAGGAATGTATATATACTTAGATATGCAATTTTGTATAAAGTGTGAGAGTGAAAAATATGCAGAAAAGATATCCAAAAGTACAGTATGAGATAAAGCTCTTTGAAGGATTAGAGCATCAGCGCATAAACAGAATTGATTAGACAACAGTGTTAGAACATCAGTTCATCTTTTGATATAGTGTATATCTATTATCTGAAGGTTGTAGCCTTCATCCTATTGGTTAGTGAGTTATGTTACTCTGTTTACCAGCCATAGTTTCAGAGGATTGTTTTCAGTAAGCCAACAGTAATTTTAATGATTATTTAGTTGTGTCTATCCATGGGATATGCGTGTTCAGATTAATGTTTAGTTATGAGTCTAAGTTAATTAACCAAAGGCGCTAATCATGTTTCAATCGAAGCATGACATTTGGGTAATTTTGGTGGAGCCAACTCTGTGAAGCGATGCTTTGTTTTAAGTTGCGCAATTCTAATTATGTTGTGTGCTTTGTTTATCCGACAAGAGAAGAATTGGAGGGATTGCTATAGACGACAAAGATCATATCTTTTGGAGAAGATACTTATAGTAGTTCATTTGAAGATCACCAAGAGGGAATAAGAATAAAAGAGACAGAAAAATAACAGAATAGAACGTTGATTGATTTGGGATAGTAAAGCCATTTCATTCATCAGTTAAAGATCTATGTGAAGAAGTAGAGAGTGTATGCAATTCATTGGAACTGATCAAGACAGCAGGTCTACTCAAACAGTTCATTATTAGATATAGTGTATACATGTTTTACTGAAGGTTGCAGCCTTCATCATTTTAGTAGTGTGCTTTTGGACAGTGAGTCCTCACCCCTAACAAGGTTATTTGTAAAAGACTCCTAATAGAGTCCGACCCTTAACCAGGTAACTGTACTTATTGCATTGGAAAGACCAACTCCTAACAGGGTTGTAATATCTTCTAATAGGGATTATTATACTCAAGTACAGTTCTTAGTGGGTGCTAATTCCCACCGGGGTTTTTACCTAATTTGGTTTCCCCATAACCAAAATTGTGGTATTCTATTTTGTGTTATCTTACTGTGTATATGCTTAATGATACTCTACACTTAATAAGAGGAAAATAATTTAACTAGTTGATAACTGATTCACCCCCCCTCTTAGGTTGTATACTTCATCCTATTAACTGATATCTATTATCTGAAGGTTGTAGCCTTCATCCTGTGGATTCTATAAGTCTATTGGTTGTATCGGGCATTGACAGATTGATCTTTTGCATGGCCTGATCGAGACCAAGGGCGCACACCTTGCTTTTTGGCACCTTTGTCAATAATGTAAAAGGGGGAGTAGTTTATATAAAGGAGTATGTAAAATATAGCCAAAAGTATGATGTAATGTATAGTAAACTTACAGTTTTGTTGTTTAGTCAAAGTATATGTAACTTGGCCACATTCCTTTGTTTCCATTAATGACAAAGGGGGAGATTGTTGGCAAGTTGACACTCAGGGTGTATATGACTAATTTTGTGTTGTCATTATGACAAAAAATTCATATGAAGTTTTGACAAGTAAGTTCACAACTTTGAAGAACTAAATTTGGCTAAGTATAGAAAACATAACAGAGATATACAGTTAATTAGTGCACCAGTGCACGTGCGCCTATTGTAATATGTTTGTAATTGTGTCTTTAACACTCATGTAAACACGCTTAAACCAATTTATTTGGAAGCATTGTGTATGTTGGTTTTGGGCCGACTAAGGTCCTTTTTTTGGTCGCGTCTATTCAGGCATGTATATATACTTAGACATGCAATTTTATATAAAGTGTGAGAGTGGAAAATATGAAGAGAAGATATCCAGAAGAACAATATAAGCAAATCAGTATGAAGTATAAGTCTTCAATAGATAAAAGCATCAGCACATAAAAGGAACTGGTCAAACAAAAATGACATTACAGCAGTTCATCTTTTGATATAGTGTATGTCTATTGCCTGAAGGTTGTAGCCTTCATCCTATTGGGCAGTGAGCTCTGGCAGTGATTCATTCACCTTTAACAGGGTTTTGTAAAGACTCCTAATAGGGTCATTGTACTTGCATTGTAAAGACTGCTCCTAATAGGGCAAAGGAACTCTAACAAGTTCATAAAACTAGTACAATCATTTGTGGGTACTAATTCCCACCGGGGTTTTCCTCTGATCAAGGGTTCCCCGTAAACATATATTGTGTTATGTGTTATGGTATTATGTTTCATTTGTTATCTATTTGATTTAAGATTCAAATTTCTGAAATAAAGATAATTGACAAACACTGATTCACCCCCCCCCCCTCCTTCTCAGTGTTTCTAACAATTGGTATCAGAGCTCTAGTCTTATGAAAGAAAGTTTAACCACTTGAGGAGATCATGGATTCAACAGAAGTGAAACATCTGAAAAAGAATCTTGAAGCAGCCCTTGATGATCTTGAAAGATCTGAAAAAGAAAATGAAGAACTTAAACTGAAAGTTAATGGCTCCCAAATGTTTATCAAAAAATTAAGAAAATATCTGAAAGATTGCTCTACAAATGATTTGGGAAAAATGGTCAAAAAGTTGAATGAAGAAAACATGTCTTTAAAGGACAAGATTGAAGATCTAAATGAACAACTTACAGATAGCCTAATAGCTATTGAAGAAAAGACCAAGGAGAGTTAACAATTAGATGAAGAACTTATGCAAGCAAATATGAAGACCTTGGAGTTGGAAAACATCAAGAAAAATATAGAATCTGAATTGACAGAAGCAAAGAATCATATTGAAAAACTTCACACAAGTTCTGATATAATTCAATCACAACTCTATGCACAAAAGATAAGAGGGGCTACTACTAGTGTTGGATACAGTATAGCACAAAGTGAAACCAATACAATACAAGAAAGCAAGAAACTACAAGATAAATCTACAGAAATAAAGGCTACTGAGAATCTTGCAGAAGCTAGAGCAGAATCATCTAAAGATGAACACAAGATAGTTAACCGAACCTGGTATGCCTGTAACAAGCATGGACATTTGGCAAGAGATTGTAAAGAGGTAAGACTATTCAATGAATATTGTTATTCTTGTAATAAATTTGGTCATAGAGATATACATTGCAGATCTTGTTAAAGAAATCAATCTCAGGAGAACCAAAGGAGCCTGACTAAATACAATCAGAGAAATCAACCTCAGAGAAACTATCAGAACATTACATGTCAGATATGTAACTATAATGGAAACACAGCCAAGCAGTGAAGCATGATAAACAACATCAATAGACCTCCAATCATCTGTCACTCATATAACAAAGCTGGACATATCTCAAGGTTTTGCAGATCCAGAACACAAAGACAAGAAAAGCCTAAAGGATCATTGATTGAAGAATCTGGAGAAGTCAAGTTTGTAAAAGCTACAGAAGATTCAGGTAAAATATGGGTTGAAGTAAAGAAATATCATGATGTTGACAAGGTAGAAGATGCATCCATAGTGGACACAACTTCTACTTCTAGTTAGATGACCCTCATGGTCATACGGGGAGCTATTCAAGCTCTAAACCCCTACGTGGCTAGTATACTCACCTTTGAGTATGCGCCTATGGATTCATGTATTTGGTCACAAGTTGAGATAGTATGCATGGACGCACAACTTGAACTTCAAAAAAAGCAAATATTGAAATTCTCAATGTAAACCACATTACGATAACAAGCATTAAATGTAGTAACTTTTATATAAGTCATTAAAAGATCTTATATCTTCACTTTGCATTCGAGATTGAGCATTTCGAGAGCACAGGAGGAGTTAGCATCGAAGTGTTGAAGGATAACCATTGGTTGGTTAGCAAAACAAGTTGAAGTTGAAATGGAACCCTAGCACATCGCGTCGTTTCAGAACTCTAGCAAAACCCTACTTAAACAATCAACAAGTATGGAAACCATTGTAGTCTTTGACATCACCGAAAGGAAAAGATTCATGTTTAAAAAGCATACATTCGAGTCAGTGCTAGATGATGTAGAAGGGGTATTCTCCAAGACTTCGTTAGGAGTCATGCATGTAGAGGACATACGCGCTTACATCTATTGTAAGAAGGAGTCTGTGGGTGACAACAGCATAACAATGCTTATGGCATCAGTGATGAAACCAGATTACTCATTCAAGGATGAAAACTCACATCTCACTGATAACCCTATTTTTGAGTATACTAATGTGCATGAGTTCTATGAACCAGAATGGGTTAAAATTCTACTTAGTAAGATTCGTGATGATCTGTTTTGGATTGGTGAAGTTCATATCCGCATTACTACTGACCTCATTCATGAGATGACCAAACTCCCATAGGTTGGACCTGTTCTTCCTACTAGAAAGGATGTAAAGAAACAGGTTGAGCAGGCATGCTTATCTAGAAGCGATAGGTGCGGGATGACTTTTGATCCCATTGTGGAAGAAACCATTAAACTTATTACCATGATACTTGGTTACAAGTTTCAGCACGCAAGTAGACTGAATAGTGTATCTGTGGCTACAATTCTGGCAGCAATAAGGATGGCAAGAGACAACACACAATATAATCTTTATGAGATATTGCGCACACAACTAATTGAGAACATTAGAGCTATCAAGCATGACAAGAGAAAAATATTCAAATTTGGCTCATTGATTATCTACCTATAATTCCACATTGTTGGTAAGGTCTCTAATCTGTACCTAGACAAGAGCAAACCTACTATGTCTCAAATTTCATTAAAGGCTACATCAAAAAGCAGTGTAAAGGACTCTATGGACATGGAGATCAAGATACAGAAGAGGTTTAGAATTCCAAAAAAGATAGTTGAAAAATACAAGGACACCACATGCTTCATGGTGGAAATTGATTGTACTTGCATGGAAGTAGTTGAGCCAAGAACCAAATGGATTCATCCACTTGGTTATGAAGTAGAAGAACATGTTTTAGAAGGATATGCACAAGTTCTTTTGTGTACACCTAAAGATCCAAAAGAGCCTAGATGGGGCACATACAGAGAGAAGACAAATCAAGTTGATTCTATCTTATACAGTGCAGATAACAAGAGGAAGGCATCAAGGATTGCATCCAACATCCTAAAAGTTCATGGTGTCACACAAGAAGAACTGGATAAAGCTAGGGAAGCTAAAATTGCAAGAGAACTCAAGAAAACACCTGCAGAAGTCAAAGTAGAAAAATCAGATGACATCCACAAGAAGAAAAAGAAGAAGTCTGATGAAGATACATCTGTGCCCTCAACTAATATTGACTTGGAATCCTCTTCACCTTTGGTACCAATAAAATTGACTAGAAGAAGGAAGAAAGTTCCCACAGGTCACCCATCTTCAAGGACAACATGGAGCAAAGTAAAGAATACTCAAACCCCTCATGAGGTAGGATTCAGACCTAGTCTTGAAGTCTTAAGGAACATAATTATTAATGAAGGAAGACTAGACTCAATTACAAATGTATATGACAAGTACCAAGAGATAGATAAATCAAAAATACATTCTATGATTATCTCTCATATGATCAAGTTTAAAAGGTCAGTTTTGGAACTCAAGACAGTCATTCCAGACAAAGTATGGAATATACTAGACTTATTGAAAAGACAAGCAATAGAAGAAGATAAGAGGATTAGAGAAGAAACATTAGAAAGTCTTCTCCCTATTTTCTCACATGATGAGAAGGCAATATTGTTAGAGTTGGTAAAACCTCATCTAAGAACCAAAACAAGAACTCTTCACATTATGAACAAAGAGTATGAGTTGGTTGGCAAAGAGACTGAAAGAGCATTCGAGAAGGTGTTTTTGGACAGACACATGTATCCATCAACGATGCCTACAAATAAAGTGACTCCAGTTCCTTCTAAACAAGAAAAAGAACCAAAGACTCTTAATTTGCCTATGATAGGTCCCCAGGATTTTGCGCCCAAAGTTCCATCACCCTTTGACACAGTTAAAGATTAATATGAAACCATTGTGTTCAATGATGTTAAGATAACAATGAAAGCTTCATATAATTACTTGAACAAATTTGAAAAATCATTTGTCAGCACTGAAGAAATAGAGAAGGTATGCATTGATAATACTCCCTTGCAGCAAGATGAAGTCATTTCCAAAGATTCAACAGATTTGAATAATGAGGAAGATAATCAATATAATGAACCACCATCTATGGAGATCCCAGTGAAAAGTGAATTTATGGATGTTATTCAAAATACTATATTCACTCCATCTATCAAACCATCAGTATCATTGTTTTCAAGTCTGACCCCTGACTCAGCAAACCTAGATGCATGGGGAGAAGAAGACCTGATCAAAATCAATGTATTAGCCATGGAGAAAGCCAAAGAGAAACAAGCTATGAGAAATCCTCTCTTTCTTGAGTCAGTAAACATTTTGAATAACCTAGTCCTAACAGAAAAGAGATTGGAAAATATTCAATCAGTGGATGATGTTGACAGCATCTTGACTTGCTGCAAAGCAAACTTCACAAGTTTAGTACATTCAGCTACTAAAATTGCAGAGGATGAGTACAAAAAGGGAAGATTAGATGAACTAATCAAGAACTTCTCATTAGATCTCAACTCATTGAAGATTGGTCAAACAATTCTGAAAGAGTTAGCATCAAAAGGTAGGAAGGTGATAGATATTTGTATGAACAGAGGCAAATGCACTTCTAAGCACATCAATAAGATTGAGGAAGCAGACATCTTGGTTGAAAAAAAATTAGAAAATCAGTTGAAACATCCTCCCAAGACATCAACATCTGCAAAAAAATCTATCAAGGGTAGATAGACAAGATTGAAAAATTCAAGATAGAGATCAGCAAGATAAGGACCAGGCAAACCCAACTAAGAAATGCACTTGCACCCTCCTTACCTATTTTAAATGAAAACATCAAACAGATAGATGCAACCATTTTCACATATGATCAAGGCCCCTACATGGATCTAACAAATATGGAGAAGCTCACATATGCATTATGCGCCCATCTTCAGACTATTGATGCACTCAAGGCATTCTTGCTGTAAGAAATCAAGAATCTTCAGATTGCATACCCAGATGTATACTCAGATTAAGCACTTAGGGACTTTTATTTTTGGCACCTTTCTCATTAATTTCAAAGGGGGAGTAGTGTATATAAAGGAGTATGTAAAATATAGCCAAAAGTATGATGTAATGTACAGTAAACTTACAGTTTTGTTGTTTAGTCAAAGTATATGTAACTTGGCCACATTCCTTTGTTGCCACTAATGACAAAGGGGGAGATTGTTGGAAAGTTGACACTCAAGGTGTATATGACTAATTTTGTGTTGTCATTATGGCAACAAAGTCATATGAAGTTGTGACAAGTAAGTTCACAACTTTGAAGAACTAAATTTGGCTAAGTATAGAAAATAGAACAGAACAGAGATATACAGTTAATAAGTGCACCAGTGCACATGCGTACGATTGAGTCAGACTATGTGCCTTTATAAATAATCTCTATGATATGTTATTAAGCTTATTCTATACATGCATGGTACAGTATCACAGTACGAAGAAGTTACAGCAAGATCAGTGCCACTAGCAATTCAAAAAATAGAGTATGAAGCCGACCTCAGATTTTGGATTAGCGTATAATATTTTATTTTGTAATGGCCATGCGCCTATTGTAATATGTTTGTAATTGTGTCTTTAACACTCATGTAAACACACTTAAGCCAATTTATTTGGAAGTGTAGTGTATGTTTTTTTTAGGCCGACTAAGGTCCTATTTTTGGTCGCATCTATTCAGGCATGTATATATACTTAGACATGCAATTTTGTATAAAGTGTGAGAGTGAAAAATATGCAGAGAAGATATCCAGAAGAACAATATAAGAAAATCAGTATGAAGTAGAAGTCTTCAAGAGATAAAAGCATTAGCGCATAAACGGAACTGATCAGACAATAGTGTCATTACAATAATTCATCTTTTGATATAGTGTATATCTATTACCCGAAGGTTGTAGCCTTCATCCTATTGGGCAGTGAGCTCTTGCAGTGACCCATTCACCTTTAACAGGGTTTTGTAAAGACTCCTAATAGGGTCATTGTACTTTCATTTTAAAGACTACTCCTAACAGGGCAAAGGAACTCTAACAAGTTCATAAAACTAGTACAATCATTTGTTGGTACTAATTCCCACTGGGCTTTTCCTCTGATCAAGGTTTCCCTGTAAACATATCTTGTGTTATGTTTTATGGTGTTATGTTTCATTTGTTATCTATTTGATTTCATATTCAAATTTCTGAAATAAAGATAATTGACAAACACTGATTCACCCCCCCCCCCCTCTCAGTGTTTCTAACACAAGGTGAGTAACCAAATGAATCATATACCGAATGAAGATATTCACCGAAGTTACCGAGCACGGAACAGAGCATGAATAGAGATTGAATTCAAGGAGTAGAATGAATTTAATGCAAAGGCACGTAGATCAAGAAGTTTCCCAGCATGAAGACAAAGTCTGTTGCAAGATCTACGGTCATGAAAAGTAAAGTTCAAAATCAGTGATGTAGATTAAGAGGGAAAATAAATTTGTGAGTTCCAAGAAAAAGTGCAAGTCACAAGGCATAGTTAACCACCTAAATGAGTTGCAAACACATTGAATCAGTTCATTTGTGATGATCGGATGACTGAGTGCAATTGAAGGAAAACATAATCAATAGGATTAAGAGGAAAAACAAAGGCCTATATATTGATGAGTCTATACATTTATATAGAGTTTTTTGGCGAAGTGATAAGTTGAGGAGCTACTGAGAAGAGCAGTGAAAGACTTGGATAAACAGTCCAGAGGAGAGACTGATGAGTTGATGAGTTGTTGGTGCCAGTAAGTTTCAGAGAATGAACAAATGATCTGATCAAGAAAAGTATAGTTGCAAAATCATAGGTCTAATTAGTACACTATTGCTTACTAACATTTATAACATAAAATCTCTTAACTGAGTGGATCTAACAAGTCCTTTTGTAAATCCTTGAGAAAGGTAGCATTCTAGGATGAATGTTTAAGCCCTCTAACCAGGCCACTCCTAACAGGGTGAAGGTCGTAACAAGTCTAAGGTAAATCCCCTAACAGGGTCACATCTAACAAATGTGCATTGTAATCTTTAGCAGGATTGGCTCTTAACCGAGCATACTTTAGAAGAGTGTTTATTTTTGTGGGTGACAATTCCTATGGAAGTTTTTCTCAAATTGGGTTTCCTCATTAAATCTTGTGCTACATGTGATTCTTGATAACAGTGAATGTTATTTTCTTATGTTATATGCTTTTATCAAGTTTGTGAAGAGTTTACAAGTTTTGTTTGTTGTTGTTGTTTGAATCATTGATTTGAATCAGAGGTTTAGATTTAAAGTATTAAGGTGCAATATTTTCTTATTCACCCCCCCTCTCAGTAAAGCATATTTAGTAGGGTAAACCAAAAATTGGTATTAGAGCTAGTGCTCCGAGAAGATAATTTTAAAGGAACTTGAGTTAAAGGTCCAAAGATGTATAAGAGGGAAGCACCGAAGTTGAATAGGAATAAATTGTGTACATGGAAAAGTAGAATGAGGATTCAAATATATGTTATTGGAAATTATACACTAGATCATCTTGACAATGAGAAATCACCTCCACTATTTGTTCCTCTAACACTTGAGAAGATAAGAGAAAGACAAGAACATAAAAAAGTAATGATAGAGATACATTTCTACCCTCACCGACCTAGAGTTCAATGATTTAGAAGGTTGTACTACTTCTAAGAAGATGTGGGATATGCTTACACTAGTTCTTGGAGGAGATCAACATGTTTAGAAAAATAAGGCTGAAAGCTTAAGAGGAACGTCTGAATCAATGAAAATGAAACAAGGAGAAAACATTACTGCATATAGCACAAGACTAAAGGAGATTTCTATTGCAATTAGAGGTGTTGGTGGAACCATTAATGATAAAGATGTTACAAGAAAGATTCTTAGAACACTTCTACCTATCTATGACATATGTGTATCTTCTATTCAAGAGCTAAGATCCATTCCACAGATGGTTGTTACTTTGGATGCTACAATCGTCAAGCTAACTACTTTTGGCTAAATGATTTTGATAATAGTTTGCCTACTAATTCTAAGATTGAATCTTCACTCAAATCATCCTTGACTATTGGGAAGTATAGAGATTCTATATCTAGTGATGAATATGCAAGTAGTGCTAGTGAAAGGTTTCATAGTTGTAAGAGTGAGCTTGAAGATCTATATGCTGAATATGAAAATAATGAAGCTGAATTTGAAGCATTATTGGCTAGGAGACTACCGAGAGGTAAAGGAAAGTATAGATCTAAGCTACCTTTGAAATTTTTTTCATGCAACAAGATTGGTCACATATCTTCTAATTGTCTTGAAAATAATGAGAAGAGAGATAACAGAGACAACAACAAGAATGAGAACAGATTTAGAAGATTTAGAGATTTGAAGAACAAAGGAAAGAAAGCATGCTACATTGCTGATGGAGGTTCATCTAATGATGACATCGATGATGATGAAGAAGAAGTTGTTTATGCTGATATTAAAGATGAATCTGATGAAGAGAGGTACGTTGAAGAAAAGGTCCTAATATCACAAGTAAGTAAAAATGATACAGGGATTATAGATAGCGATTGCTCACACCACATGACTGGTGATACTGACAAGTTTATTACTTTGAAAGAGCATAATGGTGGTAATGTTAGATTTATAAATGATGCCCCATACCTGTAAAGGGAAAAGGTTCTATAATTCTGTTGAACAATACTAAGTGTGATGATGTCTATTGGGTTGAAGGCCTGAAATACAATTTGTTGAGTGTGGCATAGTTAAACAATACAAGTCACCAACTAGAATTTTCAAACAAGAAGGTTAAAGTATTTGATCAGAGGGGAAGTCTCATTGCTACCGGAGGTCAATCTAAAGTTAACTTATTCTACCTTGATACATCCATAAAGAGTTGTATGTTTCCTAAGAATGAAGATGTATGACTATGGAACAAAAGGCTATTTCATGTTAATTTTGATAACTTAATCAAAGTAAGTAAAAAGAATAAATTAAGAGGTCTACCGAGTCTAGAAAAACCTGAGAATGTAATGTGTAAAGGATGTCAAGTAGGTAAGATGACTAAATCGAGCTTTACAAGAAAAACCTATACTACACAAGGTATATTGGAATTGGTACACACCGACCTATGTGGTCCCATGAGAGCACATAGCTACTATGGAGATAGATACTTCATATTGTTTGTTGATGATTATTCTAAAATGACGTTGGTTATGTTTTTAAAAGAAAAATATGATGCATTTAAAATGTTTAAGTAGTACAAGGCTAGAGTTGAAAAAGAAACAAGGAGACAGATGAAATGTCTAATATCGAACAGAGGCGATGATTTTACATCTGATGAATTTACACTCTTATGTAATGAACATGGTATAAAGAGGAAGATGTCTGCACTGAGAACACCACAATCGAATGGTATAGCTGAAAGGATAAATAGATCCATTGTGGATTGTGCTAGAACACTGATGATTGAGAATGAGATTTCTCAAACCTTCTGGAGAGAAGCAGTCAACACTTCTTCTTATAGACTTAACCGAGTCCAACTGAAGAAGGGAACAAACAAAACACCTTATGAGATATGGTATGGACACAAACTGAATGTAAGTTACTTCAAAGTATTTGGAAGTAGGTGTTATATTCTTAAAGATGCAAGAGATGGTAAATTTGACTCTAAAGGAGATGAAGGAATATTTTTGGGATATTCTACTAAGAGAAAAGCCTACAAATGTTTGAATAATAATACTAACGAAATTGTAGAAAGTATAAATGTGAAGATTGATAAAATTTCAGAGAAGAATGATGAAGACAACAAGAAGGAACCTAAATCAAAGATTTTTTTATGTACAAATCGAGATTCGTGATACCCTACTGAAAGAAAAAACCAAGCAATAAGATGACCAGAGAGAGCTTCCACCGAATGATGGAAATGAAGAGATAACACCGTATTGGAAAAGTATGTAAAGAGACACAACTCACCAAGTAAAATCATTAGAGATAAGACTATTGGAGTTCAAACAAGAAGCAAAGTAAGAGAAAAAAAAATGTTTAATATCTGAACTTGAACCAAGAAAAGTAAAAGATGCTTTAGAAAGTGAAGATTGGATGAAAGAAATGAAGGAAGAGATAGATCAAATTCAAAAGAATAATACCTGGACTTTGGTACCGAGACCAAAAGACAAGAATGTAATCAGTACTAAGTGGATTTTCATAAATAAGTTGAATGAGCATGGTAATGTAATCAGAAATAAGGAAAGATTAGTTTGCAAGGGGTATGCACAAGAACAAGGAATTGACTATGGTGAAACTTTTTCACCTGTTGCTAGATTGGAAGGAGTAAGGAATCTACTAGCATATGTGGCTTATAAGGGATTCAAATTTTATCAAATGGATGTTAAGTCTGCATTTCTCAACTGTAGAAGAGGAAGTATATATTGAACAAGCTAAACGATTTTCTATGAATACTAATCGAGACATCGTATGCAAATTACAGAAAGCACTGTATGGTTTTAAACAAGCACCCTGAGCATGGTATGAGAGATTGCATTCATATCTAATAAAAATAGGATTTCAAAGAACTAGTGACAAAAACAATGTATATCTAAAATGTGATAGTAATAACAAAGTTTTAATTTTTAAGATATTTGTTTATGACATTATCTTTGGAGGAAATGACACATTGTGCAGATCATTTGCTGAAGAGATGAGAAAGGAGTTTTAAATGTCTATAATTGGAGAGATTATGTTCTTTCTTCGAATTCAAATTCAACAGGTAAAGGATGGGATCTATATTACACAAGAAAAATATATTAAGGGGATCCTAAAGACCTTCAGTATGGGTGAATCAAAACTGGTTGGAACATCGATAGTCACTGGCTACAAGTTATCTAAAGAGGATGAGACACTCTAGTGATCCATGATTGATAAGTTGCAATATGTAGTGCACAACAGACTTAATGTTTCTCATGCAGTAGGAATTATTGCAAGGTTTTCTTCCGATTCGAAGGAAAGACATGTCTGCAGTAAAGAGAAATTTTAGATATCTGAAAGGAACTAAAAATTTTGGCCTACTATACCATAAAGGAGGATACTTTGACTTGAAAGTCTATACTAATGTTTATTGGGCTGGAAACATTAATGACAGAAAGAGTACACGCGGAGGAGCTTTCTTTTTAGGAGAAAGACTAGTTACATGGATAAGAAAGAAACAAAGTTGTATATCATAGTCTACTGTCAAGGTTGAGTATGTTGCTGCAACTATGAATTGTGCAAATATTGTGTGGATCAAACAGCTACTAGAGGGTATGCAAGAAGAGATCATCGATCTAGTCACTATTTATTGTGATAATAAAAGTTCTATAAACATATCAAAGAATCTGGTAATGCACTCAAAGAGCAAGAACATATCTATCAAGTATCACTACTTGAGAGAGAAAGTACAAGAAAATCTTGTAATGTTGGAATATGTGAATTCAAAAGAATAACTTGCTGACATATTCACTAAGCAACTACCAAAGGATTATTTTGAGTATCTTAAAGTTAAATTAGGGGTCCTACCCCTATCCAACATTTATTAAATGCAAGAGGCATGTTGCATCAATTATATAACACATTAGAATATCTAAATTTTGAGTTGATGTTGAGTGATCACATTTTAGGTGATGCCTAAACTTGTGAAAAGAGTTATGTATGCAAAGAGAAATCAGTACATACAAGGAATGATTCACTACATGAACAAGATTTCGGGAGTATGGATCTTTGGCATTATTTTCAAAGAGGGAGAATTATGTAATTGATGACTCCACAAGGGAGAAATAGGGAGAAGTAAGCACAAGAGAGAAGTAAGTGATGAATACAAGTAAAGGAAACTACATGTAAGAGGAAGAATGTAACAAAAGGAAAAAGAACAAGCTAAGAGGGAGCAGAGGTAGTACAGAGATATCAGAGTATACCATCATCAATTGATAGTGTTTCCATCAATGCCAAAGAGGGAGATTTTTAACCAACTGATGGTAATGGTGATGAAGACCGAGTTCCAAAAGAATAAAAGCAAGTAGAATGGTTAGACCATTTGTTAGATTGTCATTGATGTCAAGCAATTGATTTTTGGTTTATATTAAGTTGCCATATCAATCAAAGAGGAAATTAATTGGGAAGATAATAAAGATCAGACAATAATAAGGAACTATTGGTATAATTGTTTTTACTTAACATTTGATGTTGTTAAGTCAGTAAAGTAGAAAGGTCAAGTCGGTAAATCCGAAAGGTCAAGTCAGTAAAGGGAACAACCTAGTTACTGAGCAATGGAGTGTTTGTCGGTCGAGAAAAGAAAAGACAATCACCGAGTGAAGTTGAAAACTGAGCAAGGTCAGTTACCGAGAAAGGTGGGTAACCAAGAAAATTCAGATACTGGGTGAAGATATTCACCGAAGTCACTGAGCTCGGAAAGGAGCATTAAAAGATATTGAATACAAGGAGAAGAATGAATTTAATGCAAAGGCACATAGATCAAGAAGTTGTCAAGCATGAAGACAAAGTTTGTTGCAAGATATACGGTCATGAAAAGTAAAGTTCAAAATCAGTGATGTAGATTAAGCGGCAAAATAAAGTTGTGATTTCCAAGAAAAAGTGCAAGTCAGGAGGCACGGTTAACCGCTTAACCGAGTTGCAAATACATTGAAGGAAAACCTAATCAATAGGATTAAGAGGCAAAACAAAGGCCTATATATTGATGATTCTATATGTTTGTACAGAGTTTCTAGTGAAGTGATAAGTTGAAGAGCTACCGAGCAGAGTAGTGAAAGAGATGGATAACCAGTCTAGAGGAGAGATTGATGAGTTGATGAGTTGTTGGTGCCAGTAAGTTTTAGAGAGTGAACAAAGGATCTGATCAAGCAAATTATAGTTGCAGAATCACGGGTGAAATTAGTACATTGTTGCTTACTAAAATTTGTAACATAAAATTTCCTAATCGAGTGGATCTAACAAGTCCTTTTGTAAATCCTTGAGAAATGTAACATTCTAGGATGCATGTTTAAGCCCTCTAACCAGGCCACTCTTAAAAGGGTGAAGATCTTAACAGGTCTAAGGTAAATCCCCTAATAGGGTCACATCTAACAAATGTGCATTGTAATCTTTAAGAGGATTGGCTCTTAATTGAGCATACTTCAGAAGAGTATTTATTTTTGCGGGTGACAATTCCCACAGAGGTTTTTCCCAAATTAGGTTTCCTCGTTAAATCTTGTGCTACATGTAATGCTTGATAACTCTGAATGTTATTTGCTTATGTTATATGCTTTTATCAAGTTTGTGAAGAGTTTACAAGTTTCAATTGTTGTTGTTTGAATCACTGAGTTGAATTAGAGGTTTGGATTTAAATTATTAAGGTCCAATATTTTCTAATTCACCCCCCCCCCCCCCCCGACCCACCCCTCTCAGTAAACCATTTTTATTAGGGTAAACCAACAACACTATGTCATCATTTCAAGAAATGGAGCCACAATTCTTTTGGTATGCATACATAGAATGAAAGGATTCAACACTTTCATCTTCTGATCAGAAAGGTTATCAATATTACTTGAGTGTTCATTTTTTGGAAACAACTCTAGATCTGAACCATAACCATCATTACTAATTTATCATCTTATCAACACCCATATCTTCAGGTACTTCATCACCCTCATCTAAAAAGGCATCTTCTTCAACACATAATGAATTTGCAGGTACATGAAAACCATCATTTATCATCTCTTGTCCATGACAATTATCTTTATTAGTTGTCTCCTCATTTTGAAACATATTCCCTGATTTTTAAAAATCTCCATTTGATTGATAACCATTGCATTGGTTACTATAACAAAAATTTATTTGGTTCAAAGTATTCATATACACAAGTGATTGACCAAAATTATTCTCATCACATGATTGTCTCTGTGTTCTTGTAGTTGTATCATCATCATAACCTAAAAATGTTTGTCTTTTATTATTACCCACAATCTTAAAATGTATCATGGAATCATCATTACTTAAAATTTTGATCATATATACAAGTGCTTGATTGAAATTATTCTCATCACATGATTGTCCCTGTGTTCTTGTAGATGTATCATCATCATAATCTAAAAATGTTTTCCTTTCATTATTATCCACAGTCTGAAAATGTATCATGGAATCATCATTACATTCATTTTGATATTCCTTTGATGGCCAACTTATCACCATAATAACTCAATTTTACCTGATAACCCATCCTCGAGATAAACCATAGTTATCTTCAAATATTGCCTTAATTATTCATCTCAGAAAGTGACTAAACCAAACTTATATTTAAATACTACCTTAATTATATATATATATATATATATATATATATATATATATATATATATATATATATATATGATTCTTCATTTGCACAAGATTGAAGACAAAAAAATAAATCACACACACACACACACACATATATATATATGATTCTTCATTTGCACAAGATTGAAGACAAGAAAATAAATCACACAATTCCTAATTTCATTCATACCTCAATTTACAAAGGAAAATTTAGCCAATCTCTATTAGACATATCCTTAACGATGAATATAAACTGGACTATCTGTTTCGATGACACAGGAAAACAAACTTTTCATGCAATTATTCATTTTTTTCCAAATTCTCCTGTATGGCTGAATCTAGTTTATATAAGATATAAACAACAATTTTCTTATTAATTAGTGCTCAACATTCATTAAAATTAAAACAATTTAAAATATATATATGCATGCCAGAATGTATATATAAATGTAACCCTCTATTCATTTTCCTATATACTTTATGTGTGTGTGTGTGTGTATATATATATATATATATATATATATATATATTGATGCAGGAGCATCTTGGGTCCTTGGAAATCTTGCTCAACCAAAATATGTTTGCTTTTGTTCATTAGCTTGTCTGGAGACTGCTCGGTGAAGTGCTCTGTAATCTGTTGCTCGGGTTACTCTTTCTTTCTTGCTTTACCGATGGGTCTCAGTGTTCCTTGGCTGCTCAGTGCTCCTTTCATCGAGTTGGTTTTAGTTGCTCACGTATGCTTTCCCCGAGTTGGTTTTCTATGGCTCGGGTGTGTTCTTACTGGGTTGTTCCTATTGCTCGGGTATGCTTTTACTGAGGGTTTATTGTTTCTTGGTGATGCTCTTCCTGAGTTTCTTTTCCTGATCTGGTCGACTTCTACATTTAATTTACGTGGCTTAATTAATGTGGGGTCTCTCATTGGGATCTGTGTGGACCTAAATCTAGGTTTCTCTTATGGATTTGAGTGCCGACCTCTTTGGTGGACTCTTGTATATATTTGTCTCTATGTTCTTACTTTAGGGCATCAATTTTAGGAGGGATTTTGATATCAGGTTGAGATAGAAGACTAAGTGTTGAATAGCAGGCCTTTGACCTCGCATGTATGAAGATCATTCTGTGATTCTTTGAATGTATATGGCCAAAATCGAGAAGGCCTTACAGCCTGACATGTAATGAGTTTGATCAATTAATGAAAAGGATCTCTGTTGTTTCTTCTCTCACTCTATTCGTTGTTGCTTCCGCATTGTGTGTACAAGCTAGTTTGGTAGTTGGGAGTGCCCTTGGCCCCTTCTACTGAACTTACTTGTGTCAAGTGGTATCAGAGTATTGGAGAGATCTAATTTTCTTCTTGTAAACCCTAACCCTAGTTGGTGATATTGTTGTGGGGTAGAAGATTGTGAACTGACCTACAATTGCAAAGGGATTCAAGATGGTTTGTGGGAGAGGAAATGTAGATCTAGGTCTTGTTGGTTGTATTTCGTGTTTTTGCTGTTTTGCCCTGTTCCTTGCCTTGTTCTCTGAAAATTTTCAGGTTTTCATGCTAATTCCTTGTCAAAATCCTGATAAACCCTGCAAAAAACCTAAAACCCTAAGGCCTAAATGTTAAACGATGCATTTTAAACCCTAAGCCATGTCTTTCTTTTTTCCCATTACCTTTTTAAGTCACAAAAGACATGTGCTATATAAAAGTTTAAGTCAGGTCACTTGATCGCTTAACCCAGAACGAATATGCCAAAATATCTCCCGACTTTGATTTTGCCTTGTGTCGCTTAGTCTCGTTAAAAAATAGAATATTCTCTGTCTCGAGACTTAGCGATTTCCTTTTGGTCGGGTTATCGCTTGATAATTATGTTATGAGCTTTAAAATGAACGGGACCCACCTTCAGTCGGGTGATCGCGTGAAGAGTCAACAGGTCAAAGAAATGTCTTCCGACCTTGCGCCTCCTTCATGTCGCATGATCGCTGAATCAGGATATTCAAACAGTTAAGGATTTTCTTCAGTCGCGTGGTCTCGTGATATTTGGCGGTTAGTGGATAACAGTCCCGACTCAGTGACTGATAGTTTCAGGTTAAGTGATTTTACTCAGTCGGGATGTCGCCAGATCAAGGGCGGTGAGTCAGACTTCCAGAATGCATAAAGTGGACGAAGTAAAAGATGACATCTGTCAGAAAGCTAGTGGTTGTCGTGTGATCGCTAGATGAAAGAAAAGGATCACGCGATAAAGAGACTTAAGTCATGTTACCCTCGGTCGCGAAGTCTCTTGATATTTTAAGGGTATGTGAAATTCTAAAGCGATTAAAAGACAGTCGTTCGATGAAGAAGTGAAAAGATCTGACGGTGGTCGCTAAGTCTCGTGATAAAAGTGCCCCAGGGAGAAAGTCCTTCCGACTAATCGATTAAGGTATGTCGCGAGGTCGCTGCAAACAGAAAAGGGCATGTGTTGTATAATAAGATTAAGTTAAGTCATCTCCCGACTCAGTGACCAAAGGGTTGTCGTGTAGTCTTGAAATAAAAAGTGAGTATCCAGCGACTTGGCGATTACCATGAAGTGTTAAGTACAACGGTTTGTCGTGTTATCTGGAGATGATAACTGAGTTAAGGTTAACTCCCCGCGACTAAGATTTTCACATAGTCGCCTGATCGCTGGAAAGACTTGGGTTACCTGAGGTAAAGGATTACCATTGTCGCCAAGTCTGAAGAGTAAACCATGGTTAAGGAGATATACTCGCGACAAAGA
>MU225720.1:1581293-1621122 GCA_018584345.1 Thuja plicata
ATAAAGCTGTTGATTCAGGGTTCAAGGAATATCCCGACAATCTGGAAAAAGGGGATCATAATAAGAAAGACAACAAAGGTATAATCGAGGGTTTTTCTGGGTTGATTAATAATATGTTTAATGATCAAGTTATTTTGAAAAATCAAGTTGAGAAAACACAGGAGGATATAAAAATTCTCAACAGAATGGGGATTGGGGAAAAACCTGTGGCAGAGTGTCTTAAGGAAATGAAAGAAGTTGTTGGCAACTCGGAAGCTCAGGCTGAGTATGCTAACAAGGTGGAAACCATGGAGAAACAAATCAAACATATTAAAGACAGGATGGAAAAGGATAAAAAGGAGGAAGAAATTAAGAGTCTGAATAAAAAAGTTAAAAGACTAGAGGCATCAGTTAAAAAAATAGGGGAACAATGTCTCATAAGCCTAAAAGCTTACTGTGGTCACGCGCAAATTCTTATGGACAAACTGGAAAGGATCAACAAGGAAAAAGACAGCAGTATAGTGGAGAATACGGGACCGGGATCGCGCACCAAAGCCAATGCCAAGAAAAAGAGTCCTAAGGAGGACAAAGAAACAGAGGAGCTTAAAACTTCGGTCAACAACATGCAAATCATGGTCCTCGAAGCTGAGGAGCTGGTAAAGGAGATGTAGTCGCTATCCTGGTTGGGTTTTTTGCTATCCCTGCTTTCTTCTGTTGTTTCTCTGGGACTTTTTCTGTTCGGTTCGTTGTTTTTATGTTCCTTCCTTTTATGGTGCTTAGGCATAGTTGTTTCTGTTTTATTCTATTTATCTTTCTTTAAACTCTAGGTTGCAGGTCCTTGTAAAACCTGCTGAACTCTTTGTTTTTTGTAAAGGTTTCGGGTCCTTGTAAAACCTGCTTTTACTTAATCAGAACAATATTGGGGAAGTAGCTAAAGCCTCTTTGATCAATTCAAAACTTCTTTTTCCATCTTCTATCCAATAGAATGTAACATTTTTCTTAATCATGAAAGTTAAATGCATTAATAATTCAGAGATATCTGGAGTAAATATTATGACAAAATTAACCCTTCCTAACCTTTTTATGGGTTGGTAATGGAAAAGAAATAATTGCACTCACTCATTCTAGATCTATGGTAATTCCTTCTTTTGACATAATGAAACCAAGCACTTTTCCTTCGTGGACAACAAACACGCATTTCTTGGGATTCAATGAAATGCCATAGTCTCTACACCTCTCAAATATTTGTTTCAAATGAATTAGATGATCTTTTGGATTCTTGGTAAAAATAGTAATGTCATCTAAGTAAACCAGCACTATCTTATACATCAAACCTTTGAATAACATGTCTGTGGCCTTCTGAAACATAGCACCAACATTATACAACCCAAATGGCATTTTATGATATGCTATTGTATCCCATTTTGTTATAGATGTTGCCTTGTACCTGTCCTCCTTCACAAGTATCCAATTATAACCAAAAAAACCATCAAGCAATGAAAACCATTCTGAACTTAAAATAACTTGTGAAATGTGCTCCGTGGAAGGCAAAGGATTCCTATCTTTTAGTGATGCTCTGTTTAAATCACAGAAATCAACACAAAGTATTATTTCTCCATTCTTTTTTCTAACTGGCACAAGATTGGACACCCATGAGGTGTGTTTAAAGGGAAAAATAATGTTTCTCTCAGTCAATTTGTTTAACTCTTTTACCATAAGAGGCTCAAGCCTCGGATTAACCTATTTTTTCTTTTGTCTTACTAGTTTTGCATTTGGTTCAAGCTCAATAGTTTGTTTTTCTATGCTTGCATCAAACCCTTCCAAATCAGAATATTCCCATACAAATATGTCACTGAATTCTTGACAAAGTAATACAAAAGCATGTCTTTCCTCCCAGGTACATACTGTTAGCATATGGAGATATTGTTGGCATAATTGCTCTAGTTGATAAGGAAGTTATATTATTTTTCGTTGATGTCAAATAAGAAAAGTGTTAACTATCGACATTAAAGGAAGACTTATCGGCAAGAAGTTTAGCTATCGACATCCAACAACTATCGGTTAAAAAGAGAAGATCACGACACAGCCGACAAGGAAGGAAGAACAAGAAAATGATTTATTATGATGATGAATTTATGATTGTTGGATCTAGGTTTAGGTTTTCATGATTAAAAAAATCTACTTAAGGAAGAAGACAAGAGGATGTTAGGTATCGTGACGAACGATAAGAACTAATCGGAGAAATAGAAGAATTAATCGGAGAAGGATAGTTGTGATCATAGAAGAGAATACAGAAAAGGATATAGAGGATTGAATGGTATGTTATTGTGTTAGATATCTTTATTGGATCTGATATAGCAGAGATAGTGCAAACTATATATCATTATAGGTTGTTACTCTCTAATAATTGTGACAGTAAAAATCCCTTATCAGGTGACCCTAACAAGTCTATTGAAAATCCTTTAACAAGGTGAAAAATGTATAAGTGTGATAAAATCCTCTAACCAGGTTAATCCTAATAGGGTATAAGACTTTAACAGGTCTCTAGGTAAATCCCATAACTATGTAGCATTCAATAGTGCTTTTTGTAACCCTTAACCCGGCAAGCTCTTTACCTTGCGTATTCTAGAAGAGTACAACATTTGTCGGCACAGATCTCACACTGTGGTTTTTTCCCTTATCGGGTTTCCATATGATAAATATTGGTATTAATTTTGTGTGAATGTTTATTTTTTGATGCATGGATTTTTAATGTTTTGATAACCGATAAAACTGTTATATTTTAATGAAACTGTAGACGATAAATCTATTGGAAAAGATTTGAGATTGTGTTTTAAATGTAAAATTGGAGATTACTAATTCACCCCCCCTCTTAGTAACCTTTCCTTTACCTACAATTGGTATCAGATCATAGGTTCCCTGATTTGGAAGCTTAACCGCTTAGGGTAAAGATCAAGATCTCAAGATGTATAGGAAGGACGCACCTAAGTTTAATAAGAATGAAGGTGACTTTGGAATGTGGGAAAGTAGGATGAGATTTCGTTTGTCAAGACTTTAGATAATGTAGTAGATTATATCTTCAATGAATTTGTACAACCTACCAGTATACTTACTGAAGCATAAAATAAAGAAAAGTTGATTCATCACTCTATGATGATAGAACTAGCGAGTTCCTTGCTTAACTCTGAGTATGTTGATATAAAAGATCTACCTTCAGCCAAGCAGATTTGGGATAAACTGGTACAAGTACATGTTGGATACAAACATGTCTTATAGGCAAAGATTGACGGACTCAAAGGAAAATTTTATGAATTGAAGATGCTCGAACAGGAAACTATTTCACAACACGGAACAAGAATAAAAGAAATTGTCGCATCCATTAAAGGAGCTGGTGAAAAGATGGAAGAAAGTGATGTTGTAAGTAAACTACTCAGAACACTTCCACATAGTTATGCTATTAGAGTTTCTGCAATACAAGAGTTAAGAACAATTGATAAGACTAAGATCACAATTGAATCACTTTTTTGTAGGCTTACAACATTTGAATTGAGTAATTTTGACAATAGCCAACCTACTAGTGAAGTTGCATTTCAATCTACTACTAATGTTGGATCATCTAGAAAAGGAAAGACTGTTATTTATGACTCTGACGAATATGAAGGATTAGTAGCTAAGGAGAAATAATTGGAAGAACTTGAAGCACTAATTGCTAGGAAATTTCCTAAAGGTAAAGGAAGATACAAAGGTAAAATTTCTATTGCATGTTGTAATTGTAGACAATCGGTTAATTTTCACATATATGTCCTAACAAACTGAAAAATAATCATGATGGCGAAAAGAAAGACAAATATAAGAAGTACAAGGATTTCACTCAGAAGAGAAAAAAATCTATGTTACATCGTTGAAGAAGAATAAAAGGAATACAATATTGATGGAGATGATAATGATGAGGAAAGTGTTTGTTGTTATAAAAGAGGATCCCTCTACTGACAATGCTGATATCAGAGAAGAAAAAGATTTTATCTCAAGTGTGAACCATAACAATGATTGGATCGTCGAAAGGGGTTGTACACACCATATGACTAGAGATAAGGATAAATTCATAACCATGGAACAATGTGACAGAGGTATAGTTACATTTGGAAATGGTTCTCCCTACATAATCAAAGGTAAAGGTTCTATTGCTTTAACTGATGATATCAATTGTGATGATGTTTACTGGGCTGATGGATTGAAATATAGTTTGTTAAGTGTGTCTCAGTTGAATAAAAAATTATTCAAATTGACTTTGCTAATGGAAAATGCAAAATATTCGAGAAGAATGGAAAATTGATTGGAACCAGTGGACAGGAAAAAGGTAATATTTTCAAATTGAATACCACTATTGGTCACTGTTTAATTGAAAAAGTAGAAGAAATCTGGTTATGGCATAAGAGATTGTGTCATGTGAACTGTGATAATCTGGTAAACGTTAGCAAGAATAAAATTGTTAGAGTAATATCGATACTGAACAAGCCAGAAAATTTAGTATGTAAAGAATGTCAGTTGGGTAAGATGACTAGATCAAGTTTTTCAAGCAAAGACTACTCTATAGAACATATCTTAGAATTAGTACACACATATTTATGCGGACCTATAAGTACAGAAAGCTATAATGGAGATAAACACTTTATATTGTTTTTTGATGACTACTCAAGGATGATGTCGGTGATGTTCTTAAAAGTTAAATCAGATTCTTTTCATATGTTTAAAATGTATAAAGCTAGAGTTGAGAATGAAACTGGAAAAACTTTGAAATGTCTTATATCAGAAAGAGGTGGTGAATTTACTTTAGAAGAATTTAATGATTACTGTGATGAACATGGAATCAAAAGGCCGTTAACAACACCTAGAACGCCTCAATAGAATGGAATAGCAAAAAGAAGAAACATATCTATTGTAGAATGTGTCAGGACATTGCTAAATCAAAGAGGAGTTGCTCAAAACTTCTGGAGAAAAGTTGTTAGCACTGTTGTATACGCACTAAATCGGGTACAACTCAAGAGAGGAACAAAAAAGATGCCTTATGAACTCTGGTATGATCGAAAACCTAATGTTAGTTATTTTAGAATATTTGGAAGAAAATGTTATATCGAGAAAGATGATAAAAATGAAAAGTTTGATAGTAAAAGTGATGAAGGAATATTTCTAGGATATTCTACTAAGAGTAAAGCATTCATGTGTTTGAATAAAAGGAGAAATAAGTTGATTGAAAGCGTAAATGTAAATATTGATGAATTTTATGATCAAAATGAAGAGAATAGTGAAAAGAAACCAGAAGGATACAATGAATTGATTTACTTTGAACCTGAAAATTTTGAAACAGAACAAGCACATACAAGCACCGATAACAACCAATCGATAACAACACCGCTAAGTGAAACAAGTAACAGAAATGAACAAAGTCAGAATGTGGAACCTGTAACACCAAGGAATATAAGAATTAACCACAGTTTGACAGATATACTAGGAGACAGGAGTGATGGATTATTAACCAAAAGTCAATTAAGAGCCAAGAACACTACATGTCTACTATCGAAGATGGAACCGAGATGGGTAAAATATTCACTAAAAGATGAAGACTGGATACAGGTAATGAGAGAAGAAATTGAACTGATTCAGAAGAATAAAACATGGCCATTAGTTCCCAGACCTAAAGATAAAAATATTATAGAGACTAAATGGGTTTTCAGGAACAAGCTTAATGAGAATGGTGAAGTAATAAGAAACAAAGCAAGACTAGTTTACAAAGGCTAGGCATCGGAAGAAAGACTAGATTATGGAGACACTTTTTCACCCATGGCTAGATTGGAAGGAGTTAGAATCTTATTGGCTTACGAAGCATATAAAGGATTTAAAGTTTAATAAATGGATCTTAAATTGGCATTTCTGAACGGAATACTAGAAGAAGACGTCTATATTGAACAAATTGAAGGATTTGTTGATGAGAAATATAAGAATTTGGTTTACAGATTGCACAAAGCATTGTATGGTTTGAAGCGAGCACCGAGAGCATGGTATGAGAGATTACATTCATATTTATTAAAGATTGGATTTGAAAGAACTAGTGATAATAGTAATTTATATTTGAAGATTGATAGTGAAGACAAAGTTTTGATTACAAAAATGTTTGTTGATGATATAATTTTTAAAGGAAATATTTTGCTTAGTAACTCATTTGCAGAGGAAATGAGAAAAGAATTTGAGATGTCTATGATTGGAGATATAAAAAAATTCATTGGTTTACAAGTACAACAGATGCAAAAAGGTATTTACATAACCCAGTCTAAATATATTAAGGAGATATTGAAAATTTTTGGAATGGAATATTCAAGACATGTCAGTACACCTATGGTAGCTAGTTGTAAAATATCTAACGAAGATGATTCTAAGGAAGTTAATGAAATATTATACAGATCACTGATAGGAAAGCTACAATATAATGTTCACAACAGACCTGATATTGCACATGCAGTTGGAATAGTTGCTAGATTTTCATCTAATCCTAAGGATTCACATATGATTGTAGTTAAGAGGATATTCAGATATCTTAAAGGAACGGAGACTTATGGATTATGGTATGAAATAAAATGAGATTTAAATCTTCAAGTATATACAGATGCATATTGGGCTGGAAATGTTGATGAAAAAAAGTACAAGTGGAGGATCTTTTTATCTGGGAAGCAGATTAGTGTCATGGACAAGCAAGAAAAAAAATTGTATTTCACAATCTACAGTTAAAGATGAATATGTTGTTGCTGCCATTAATTGTCAACCAATGTTATGGATAAAACAAATATTAGAAGGAATACATGAGAAAATTGAAGAACATGTTATTATACATTGTGACAATACCAATGCTATTAATATATCAAAGAACTTGGTAATGCGCTCAAATACCAAGCATATAGCTATCAAGTATCATTTTCTAAGGGAATAGGTACATGACAAAGAAGTGAGATTGGAATACATTCCTACAAAGGAACAAGTTGCAGACATATTCACTAAACCACTACCTAAGGAGATATTTGAATATATAAGAGGTAAACTAGGGGTCCTACCCCTATCAGAAATTAACAAAAAGAGATGTAGTATGCATCAGTTCATAACATTCTAATAGAATATCTTAAATATGAATTGATGTACATGCAGAATACTCTATGGGGGAGCATTCTAGGCAAGTAAGGAAAGGAAGTAGAATGGAACAAGTACAAAATCATAAGACAGTACAGTAAGGTTGATCACCTTTGGTATTGTTGTCAAAGGGGGAGAGACTAGTAAAGGGGAGAATAAATTGGGAGAGAATAGTAATGAGAAGTATGAGAAAAGGTATACGTACAGAGAAAGAAGAGAAAGGATGAAGAAGAAGAATGGACAAAACTAAAAGACTAGTATAGAAAAGGTATAGATAGTGATGTATCACTAGACGTTTGCCAAGATGTTTGCCATCAATGCAAAAGGGGGAGATTGTTGGCATATGGAGAGATTGTTGACATAATCGCTCTAGTTGATAAGGAAGTTATATTGTTTTTCATTGATGTCAAATAAGCAAAGTATTAACTATTGACATTAAAGAAAGACTTATTGGTAAGAAGGTTATCTATCTGCGTCCAACACCTATCAGTTAAAACAGAAGATCACGACGTAGACAACAAGGAAGGAAGAACAAGAAAATGATTTATTATGATGAATAAGTTATGATAATTAGATCTAGGTTTAGGTTTTGATGATTAAAGAAAATCTACTTAAGGAAGAAGACAATAGGAAGTTAGGTATCATGACAAAGGAGAAGAACTAATCAGAGAAACGTGAGAACTAATCGAAGAAGGATAGTTGTGATCACAGAAGAGAATAAAAAAGAGGATACAAAGGATTGAATGGTATGTTATTGTGTTAGAGAACTTTATTGGATCTGATATAGCAGAGATAGTACAAACTATAAATCATTAAAGGCTGTTATTCTCTATTAATTGTGACAGTAAAAATCCCTTATCGGGTGAGCCTAACAGGTCTATTATAAATCCTTTAACAAGGTGAACACTGTATAAGTGGGATAAAATCCTCTAACTAGTTTACTCCTAATAAGGTATAAGTCTTTAACAGATCTCCAGGTAAATCCCATAATTGGGTAGCATTTAATAGTTCTTTTTGTAACCCTTAACCAGTCAAGATCTTTTTCGAGCGTATTCTAAAAGAGTACAACATTTGTGGGCATAAATCTCACACCGTGGGTTTTTCCCTAAATAGGTGTCCACATGATAAATAATGGTGTTAATGTTGTGTGAATGTTTATTTTATGATTCATGGATGTTTAATGTTTTGATAACCAATAAGACTGGTATAGGTTAATGAAACTATAATCGATAAATCTATTGGAGAAGATTTGAGATTTGTTTTTTAAAGGTAAAGTTGGAGATTACTGATTCACCCCCCCCCCCCCANTTGGAGATTACTGATTCCCCCCCCCCCCCCCAACTCCCCTCTCAATAGCCTTTCCTATACCTACACATACCTTTCCTAATTTCAATAACTTACCCTTGAGAATTTCAATGTCTTCATAGTGGTCTTCCTTGATCTGCAAGAAGACCTTTTCTTTTCTAAGATGATCATCAGTATTAAAAATGGATTCCAATGTTACTAGGCCCTTGGGAAGTTTGTTGGTCTTTAATTGAATGATCTAAGCTTCGTATTGATCTCTTAACTTTTTATGGTTTGTTTTAGAAAACTCAGCTTCTTCTCTTAAGAAGTTGACTATTTGTTGGTCTGAATAAAAAACCTGCCAATTTTCAGTATTATTTGGCACCGAGGACCTCACAATTACCTTGATATAATTTTGCCATGTACTTTTGTTGATCTCAGTTGGTATGTAATATTGTGCACCAATGGTTGCTAAACGATCAACATGCTCATTGTTGCTCCTTGGAATGGACAACAAGTTAAAATCTTGAAATTCTTCAATCAGGTCCCATACTCTATGCTTGTAGCATTTTAGAAGTTCATTTTTAGTAGTATGAATTCCTCTAACCTTATTTATAATATTTTCAAAATACCAAAAACTTGTAAACAACAAATACCTCTTTTTTGGGCCCACTGAAGACCATGAATTAATGTCTCATACTATGTCGTATTATTGTTATAACTGAATGTAAATATGAAAGCTTAATATTACTTTTCATTAGAAGGTGAAATTAACATACAACCACCTCCTGCACCAACCTTACTGCATGAACCATCAAAAAATAACTTCCAAACACCATTATCTTTTTTTTCTAATTGTTGATTAGTAGTTTTCATGACATTAGGAATAAAATCAACAGATTCATGAATCAGATAATTACCCAAACTGACCTCTATTGGAGGTTCTACTTGACTATCATGATGTTTTTTTCTACCCACTCATCTAGAAGTATATCTGGGATATCTTCTACTTTTGTTTTAGGATCATTAACATCATAAACATCTTCATAATCAAATAAAATAGCAGCAGATGCATTGACAATACTTGGGTCATATGGTTCAATACAATCTTTGGCAATTGGCTCTGATGGAACAGTGACCTTAGTCCCATATCTAGTTCTAAAAATCATGTGTGACCAACCCGATGAAAAATACCCTCCTATCATTGCTATAAAATCTCATGACAGACCTATGGAAAATATAGAGTTAGATCAATCACATAGATAACTTGAGGAATAGAAAAATTGGGGTAAGCATGTAAAGTTAGGTTTATATTTTCTTATGACCCCAAGAGTGTTGGTCGAAGTCCCATCTAATTGTACCACCCCTTTCTCCATTGGTTCAAACAGTAATCCCAATTTCTCTACAAATTTTTTCGGCATTACGGAACTACTAGCACCTAAATCAATTATGCAGTTATATACTAGGTGCTCCCCTATAATCAGAGAAATACAAAAAGGGGGCTGTTTAATTAGACTGGATTTCTTCTTAATGATTTTGGCTTTGTTAGCAACAAGCATAACTTTAGGTGGTTTCTAGTCTAGTACCTCATTTGATAATGAAAAAGATTGCAGTGCCTCATGCAACATGTCTTGTTTCCGGGGAAAAGATAAGACATCCCACATAGACACATTTACATGTAATTTCCTCAATTGTTTAACAATATTGAAGTTACTGTTACTAACCTTTTTCTGTACTTTTGATACAAAAACAACTTTTGGTACTTGTACTTGTTGATCTAAGGCTTTTGGATGATCATTAGTAGCCATTTGATGACTCTTTGGTGTCACTTAAAGCGTTTGTGCATTAGAAGGTCCTGCTTGACCTTGAACATTTGGAACTTGCTGAATTTTCCCTTTATCAACTTGTTGTCCATCAGTAATAGCCTTCATTTTGGACCTTGTATTGGCTACTATAGGTACCCAGGTCTGATTTTGTGCATAATTAGTTTCAATATGTCCATTCTCTTCACAATTCATCAGTGTAGTGTCAGGATTACCTTGTTGATTAGTATCTTGAAGTGTATCTTGCTGAGATACCTCATTTTGTAAGGCTAGTGCATGACTCATGGCAGACTTGGGGAAACTTATCCAAGAATGAGGTTGATTACAAGAAAAAAAAAATTCTACTTCTTGTGCAACATTGTTCTGAGGTACAACTACAAGCTCCTTTGAATTTCTTGGAATCATAAGATTATAAGGTTGACTTTCCTTTTGATTGTAATTCCTTGTTTGACCCTAATTTCCAGCTTGATAACTAGGCCTATTATGTTGATAAGGCTCTTGGCTTGGCCTGTTTACCTGATTTTTCTATCTCTCCAAGCTTGAAATCTTATTTCCATATGTCTGCAATGTCCTTTGCATTATTTCATTTTATTCTTTGAGATCTTTAAACTCGTGAAAAAGGGACTGTTGCAGCATTCTACTCAGCTACAACTTGAGGATTGTAGGCTAGAAATGTCAGGACAACAACCACTACTAGTGGTACAACATGTGTAGTTGGGTGTATTTCTGCAAAAAAAGGGATAGGAGTCCTACGAGCAATATTTCTTGCTTGAATCAAACTATTTTCTACCCTAATTGCAATATCAAATGCTACTAGTAATGTATTACCTCCCATGGACTAAATAGACACTAAAATATCACTATTTACTACCTTAAGATAAAATAGGAAAGCATACTCGTTGGAGGGTTTTACCAGAGATAGAATTTTGTTTCAGCTCTTTTGGAAGCGATGGTTGAAATCTGACATATGTTCATGTGTATCTGTTTTGATAGTAGTCAGTTTCTCTACCAATGAAAGATTATCAGATTTGTCTTCAAATTGCTAATTCAATCGCTCACCTAATTTATCCCATGTAGAGATAGAATTAATAGGAAAACCATGAAGCCATTGTAGGGCCTTACCCTTGAATGAAGTTGCCAAAAGCTTCAAGGCCACATCTTGTTCACTTACTTGATGAATTCCACATAATGAAGCCACATCCCTAATGTTCTCTATAGGAGTCACATGAACTTCTTTGGAAAATAATGGTAATCCTTTCAACGCTGCAACCAGAATGTCATGATGATTTGCAATGTTCAATGGACTTCCTTGATTAAAATCCATAATCTGTAGATTTATGGGTGGTGTTGGGTGTTTCATTTGAGCTACAGTTGGTAATATTGGTTGTATAACAACTGGTACCGCTTTGCCTACTACTAAAAATGACTTACAACTAATGGAAAAACTACACTTTCTTCTAGTAAGAATGTATTTGATGCTAGAAATCCAGAATCAGAACTGCTAGGTACTATGGAACTGCTAAGAAGAGAAAAATCTTCAGGCAGTTGATCTGTTGGGTTCTCAAAACTTGCGAAAAGGGGGTTTCCAAAATATGTAATTGTAGGAACAGAATTGGAAGGGGCTTCTCTATCATTATTTTGAGTTATTCTTCCACCTCTTCTTGCTGGCCTAATTCCTCTTCTTGCTGGATTGAGTTCTTGATAATCAAATTTCTCCTTGTTAGACCTAGTTTGTAACTTTCTCATAAGTTTCACACACTGGATTTATTGAAAAAACAAAGTATATAGTCACTAGGTGCTAAAAATTTCTCTCCTTGAAGGCCAAAACACTACTATTTACACCAAAATAGCAACAAAATATGAAGCACCAAAGAATTGATTGTCAGTTTGGGTCCCACCAGGCGTGCCAAAAACTGTTGTCAATCAGGATTGCACCCATAGAGAGATATTAAATCTAGCTATCCTATTGGAACATTAAGACACTCTCAGGCTATGGGTATCCTATGGTGAGAGGGAATCTCTTAGATTCAAAGGTTGGTTCCTTTTGGTATCACCTAAACTAACTCTGAATGGGGAAAGGGATAAAAGGATGTGATTGGAAAAATGAATCTAACTCTAAGGTGATACATCAAATAAATACCAATATGACATGCACCATAAAATCCTCACAAAATCACTTTCTAAAGACATAAATTTTCTCACAAAATCAATTAGATAGTATATGCAAAAGAGATTCTTATGACAAGGCTCGGTATTTGACGCCTTGAAAGGAAAATAATGATGTTTTCTAAATTTCCAGTATAAAAATGGGAGACACAGTCATAGACCTGCATATGAGTTACCCAAATCTTACATATAGCACTGAAAGAAGCTTGATAAAATAAAGGAATTAACACAATATCTCACAAAATACCTACAATCAAAAATTCAATGCAAAAAAAGTGAGAAGGAAACCTGTAATCTTTATTTAGTAATGATGGAAACTCTGCTACAAATCATTAATCTGCTCAATACAATCTACCAGGATTTGCAAGATGCAAAAAATGGCCAAAAGAAAGAATCCCTCCACCAACGAGATCTAAAATACAAGATATAGGCCTCAAAACCCATAAGGGTCGAGCTCGTGAGGAACTTAAAGAAAAAAATAAGGTTAAACTGCCAGAGACATGCAGTTAACACCCTGAAAACCCTCCTCGAGTGGTCTCCTATCCATGTAGCATTATAAACTAATGTTGAACTTCCACTAAAACTCAAAAATAGAACACATCCTCAGATTTCACCATAAAACACGCATAAAAGGTGGCAGAACTCATAAAATATGCATCAAAATGCTCTCCAACTGTGCCACATGCACGCATATACCGAGTGGAACTCCAAACTGGCCTATAACAACCTCATAACTAACAAAGCATCCTGTTAACTACTCCATGACAACCTTGACTTCAATGTGGCTCCATCTGATTTGCTCACACATTTATATCACTACCTGACTTGATAAACCTGTGACCTGGGGACTAGCAGTTGGCGGCTTAATCTCAAGCTCTCCCCATTTTCTACTGACTGCCATCCAACCTTGTGACCCAACGAGTGAAATTTTTCTCCAACTCACATTCATTAACAATGACCACCATCCAACCTCATGAACTCGCAACTAACCATTATCTCCAGCTCTCACTTTAACTTACTGACTGTCTGCAACCCTCTCGACTCAGCGACTGATGGTTCTCTCCAGCTTGCGACTGTTAACACTGACTATCATCGAACCTCATGACTAACTATTATCTCTAGCTCTCAGTTTGTTTTTCTAACTGCTTTTTAACCTCAAGCCCTCATGACTAACTACCCTCTCCATCTCGCAACCGTTAACTCTAACCGCCTGTTAACCTTGAGACCTCACAACTAACTATTCTCTCTGTCTCGCAATTGTTAACACTCACGGCCTGTTAACCTTGAGACCTCGTGACAATCGCCCTTTCCAACTCACAACTGTTAACACTGACCTCCTATGAATAACCATTATCTCCAGCTCTCAATTTTTTATTCTAACTGCCTGTTAACCTTGAGACCTCGCGACAACCACCATCTTCAGCTCTCAACTGTTAACATGCCACATCACATTTTGGTTCATTTATGATCTACCACATTATCATCTAGTCATTGTGCCAAGTCTTTGTAGACCCAAAAAATATTCATTGTTCTCCTAACGACATCACTGTCTGAATTTCTCAGCCAGATACCTCACGAGAATGCAAGTGAACCAAAAGCGCTTGCATTTGGTTACTATTTAAGTGAGCCCACGTATAAAAATATTGAGCAAAACTCCACAGGGATAATGTTGGATAAATCCCTCTATGAAGTCTTACATTTTTGTTATGACTACACTTGCATGTGATTACACTCTTTGTTTTGATCTTTTGGCTGAACCAAGAACATTGAATTACATTGTATGATCGATTCCTGCAAATACATACCCTGATCTCATGAAACTGAGATCCTTTTAGCCTCTCAAACCAAACTAAAAGGTTTCACCATAAAATTTAATGTCCCTTAAATAGTTTCAAAACTTTGTCCTTCAATCTTCAACTGCTCCAATCTAATATTATTCTAAACTTAAAGGTTTCATGACATGGTGTCATGTCCCTTCGATAGTTTAAAAATTTTATCCTTCAATTTTCAAAGAATGAACCTATACCTACACATGGAGTAAATCAATTAGCGAAAAATGACTGTCTCTCTTCTCTTTTCATTTTTTTATTTCTCTTGTTATACACTTGACATGGAGCTGATATGTATTCATGCCCTGAAGATGGGTCTTAGATTCTAAATTTCTTAGTCTTTCCAAATGCAATCAACTCTACCATTTTTGAGTTGTAGGTGAAAAAATAGGTAACACTTGTATTAGGATAGAGGTATTCAATTTGATGATCCACCACCCTAACCATGCTATCATCTTCACTAAATCACCCTATGCCTATCCTTACCCCATCCACCCCTAAATTAGCCAATTCATCAACTATATTGTTTCCTTCCCTGAAGATGTGATTGATCTGGTACAAGAGCACCTAGGCTAATCCCTAATTATAGTTTTTGTTTTGGCTTGTACTGACCTTAGCCAAGTCAATAGTATTTTATTTTGGCCTTAGAAGGACTTTCAAGTGTGTGCCTAGGTGGATTAGACTAGGATCAATCCAACCTAGGTGTTTTATGCTTTGTTAGTAGTTAGTGCTAGATTAAGCCTAAAAGTGGGAAAATGGGTCCAAAAGCCTTCAAGGCTTAGAATAAGTTAGAAATGTGCCTAAAAAGGCCTCTAGGATGTTTTTACATCATTCTATGTTTATTAAAGGTCATTGGGATTTGTTTTATGCAAAGTTGTTAAGTTGTCCAAATGTTGCATGACAACATTTGCAACTTTTAAAAGTTGCATGACAACATTTGGCATTATTGGATTCTTTTCGAAGAATGATGGTGGGTGGTTAATGTAATGACCTATAATCATGGGTAAAGAATAACTAGACATGGAGGATCCCATTTTCCAAGGCAAGTGGATGTAATGAGTGATTCGAATTTGCAAGGAGAAGCTCTGTTACTAGGTTTTGCATACAGTTGACTACTTTGATGTTTGAGTGTTAGTAGATGGATTGAATGTTGAGATCCAGTGTTATATTTGTGTAGTAGAGGTAGTTTTAGACAACTTTTGATTATCTTTGAAGTTTTTGTAAGTTCAATAGATTAGTTTGTTAAATTACTTTGTTAGTTGTACAGTTGCTGGTGTTGATTAGGTAATTTTAGAGAAAATGGCTCCCTCATAGATATCCACCACGAAAATGATCACGGCCCAGAGGGATATGGAAGGGAATCCATTTTACAGTATACATATGGAAGGAGAAGCTCAGAAAAGCAAGTTAGCTAATTTTGGTGGCATGCCCTAGGTGAGTCCAGAGTACTTAGTTAGGTGCATGACAATGATCTAATGGTGTTTAATTATAGGGGAAAGATTGGGAGAATAGAACCAAGTATGATTTCACAAGCATAGAGGTCCTATAGATACCTCCTAGGAAGATTAGGCATTGGCCAATCAATTAAGATAGATTTCTAAGTAGAAATCAGTAGACTGCACAAAAATATCCCTATTAGCCCTGAATTCTAGGAACCTATTGTATGTAGGCCCTAGAACCCTAAGACCACCAAAATCCTTAATGTCTTGAAAAAGGGTGTCTTAATATCTAAATTTTATGGGGGGTTATTTGGGAGTTTTGTGAAAGAAGTGGGAAAAACTCACTGATTAGGGCTAATTGACCTATTAGGCCTAAAAGACCAAATTCACCTAAGGTCTTGAGATCGTTTGAAAAACCATTGATGTCCTATTAAAATGGGATCATATGGAAGAAAATAAGTTGTATTATCAATAATTACACCCCCTACAACACTTGTGATGAAGAACAGATGATAATGCACTTGGAGTCTTCCAAGGAGTAAGGGATAAAAGAACACTTTGTTGATAGTTACCCCAAGGTGAAGCACAAAAGTGATCAACTCATAGAGTTGTGTTGGAGAAGTCCTAGGCTAGTTGAGAAAGGAATAGGAAGATCCTAAAAGAGAGGGTAGGATCTTGAGAAGGCTAGGAACAATAGAGTCCTAGATTTGGCTTGTGCAAGCACACCTTGAGTGTTTCTATCAGATTGGTATCAGAGCTGATAAGATTTGGCTTGTGGTGAATGTTTCAACCAGAAGAGTCAGTAGGAGAGTCTATAATGGTGACAAATGCAGAGCTTGCAAAGAAAGTGGATAAGAAAGAAGAAGAGAATAGATTACTCAGAGAGAGATTGGCCCAACTAGAACACAAAGTGGACCAAGTAGAAGAAAAGACTGAGGAAGTGAAAGATAAAGTTGAAGGAAAGAGTAAAGAGATAGCCTTAGATGATGAGGTCCTTGAAGCTGACCGTGTACTCACTAAAGACCCATTCTTAAAGGCACTAAAGGCTTTGAGTGGAAAGGCATTGGAAGGAGTTCCTATCTTTAATGGAAAGATGGAACTAGAGATAGTCCTAGATTGGATTGAAGGACTAGAAAATCACTTTGAATGTGATGGTATAAATGAAGCTCAGAAAGTGAAAGTGGCAAAGGCTAGACTTAGAGGGTCTACACTCACTTGGTGGAAATTTATCCAAGATAAGAGAGAGAAGGAAGGAAAGAGACCCATTTCTACTTGGAAGGATATGGTAGCCAAAATCAAAGAAGCATATGTGCCTGAAGACTATGAAATTCAGTTGCATAAAAGGAGACAAAAAGACTTGGATGTTAACTCTTATACTGAAGAGTTTCAAAGGCTATGCATGAGATCACAAATTGCAGAAGAGGAAAGTGTGAAGGTAGCTAGATACCTTAATGGTCTTAAATGGACTATCTAAGATGAATTAAGTTTTCTTACTCCTATCACTATTCAGAGATGCCACTAACTTGCAATAAAGGTAGAAGGGAAATTGATAAAGAAACAAGACTCAAGTAATACCAGAGGAAGAGGTAGAGGAAGAGATAACAGAGGTCAAAGAATTGGATATGGTGGTAGAAGTTCAGAGTCCAAGACTCAAGGAGAGACCAAGCTAACTCAACAACAAGAATGAAGCTCCAATAGAGGATGCTTCAACAGAGGAAGAGGAAGAGGCTCTAACACAAATTGGAGAGGAAGAGGCAATAGCCAAAGAAGAGGTTCCTATTTTGAAACTATGAAATGTTATCACTGCAACCAAATGGGACATCTTGTCTATAGGTTTCTAGAGAAAGGCTCTACTTCTCAAGGAAGTGACAAGAGAGTAAACTTCATGCAAGAGGAGTCTAGTGGTGGAATTAAACACCCTGAAGTACCCTTAGAATCAGAGGAAGGAGAAAATCTAATGATAAGAAGAACACTAATCAAAGAAACAGTGAGAGAGGAGCCAAGCCAGAGAAGAGCACTATTTAGAGTGAAGTGCAAGATTATGGGTAAGGTATGTAGAGTCATCATAGATAACAGAGGTCAAAGAATTGGATATGGTGGTAGAAGTTCAGAGTCCAAGACTCAAGGAGAGACCAAGCTAAATCAACAACAAGAATGAAGCTCCAATAGAGGATGCTTCAACAGAGGAAGAGGAAGAGGCTCTAACACAAATTGGAGAGGAAGAGGCAATAGCCAAGGAAGAGGTTCCTATTTTGAAACTATGAAATGTTATCACTGCAACCAAATGGGACATCTTGTCTATAGGTTTCTAGAGAAAGTCTCTACTTCTCAAGGAAGTGACAAGAGAGTAAACTTCATGCAAGAGGAATCTAGTGGTGGAAGTAAACACCCTAAAGTACCCTTAGAATCAGAGGAAGGAGAAAATCTAATGATAAGAAGAACACTGATCAAAGAAACAGTGAGAGAGGATCCAAGCCAGAGAAGAGCACTATTTAGAGTGAAGTGAAAGATTATGGGTAAGGTATGTAGAGTCGTCATAGACTCAGGGTCTACTGATAACATTGTGTCAGAGGAGGCAGTTAGTAAACTGAAGATGAAGAGGATTCCACATAGTAACCCATACAAGGTTACTTGGTTTAACAAAGGACATGTCCTTATGAATGAACAAGCATGGGTGGACTTCTCAATTGGTAGATAAAAAGATAAGGTATTGTGTGAAGTCCTACCAATGGATGCATGTCACATTTTACTTGGAAGACCATGGCAATTTGATAGAAAATCCATGCATGATGGAGCTAAGAATGCATATTCCTTCAAGAAGGATGGTGTGACTTTCAAAATCCAGTCACTATTGGAAGAAGGAGAAGTGAAAGCCTCAAGACCTAATGTCCTATTGGTGAGTGAGAAGGAGTTCCTAGAAGCTCTAGAAGAAGGAGAGGGAGTAGCATATGCTTTGGTTTTGAAGCCAAAGGAAGAAGAGGCAGAAAAGACAGTAAAGAAGACAAAGATTCCTAAAGAAGTACACGAGTTTATTAAAGAGTACAGAGACATTGTCAGTGATGGACAACCAACAAGCCTACCCCCTAAGAGAGATATTAGTCACCAAATTGACTTTATCCCAGGAGCTACCCTTCCTAACAAAGCTTCCTATAAGCTGACCCCTCAACAAAATGAGGAAATTTCCAAACTAATCCAAGAGCTCCTAAACCAAGGCCTCATTAGGAAAAGTAAAATCCCATGTGTCGTACCCACTATCCTAGAACCCAAAAAGGGAGGAACATGGAGGCTATGCACTGATTCAATAGCCATTAATCAAATCACCATTAAGTATAGGTTTCCTATTCCTAGGATAGAAGACCTAATGGACTATTTAGGAGGATCAAAGTACTTTTACAAAGATTGACCTAACGAGTGGTTATCATAATATTAGAGTCAATGAGGGAGATGAATGGACAACTGCCTTGAAAACTATAGAAGGTTTGTATGAATGGCTTGTGATGTCATTTGGGAAATCAAATTCACCATCTACATTCATGAGGCTGATGAACAAAGTACTCAAGGACTACATTGGCAAGTTTGTTGTAGTATATTTGGATGATATCCTAATCTTTAGTAGGACTAAATAAGAACACTTAAAGCATCTCCAAATTGTGCTGAAGAGGCTACATGAAGAAAAGATAATGATCAATTTGGATAAGTGTGAATTCCTAAAGCAGGAGTTAGTGTATCTTGGGTTTGTTTTGTCTCATGGAAACCTCAAGATGGATCCAAGAAAGGTGGAAGCCATTGTCAACTAGCATACTCCCAAAACTGCAACAGGGGTGAGAAGCTTTCATGGTTTAGCTCAATATTAAAGGAAGTTCATTAAGTATTTTAGTGCTATTTGTACTCCTATGCTAGACACCATAAAAGGTGGGATGAAAACTAAGTTTGTATGGAATGAGAAAGCTAACCAAGGTTTTGATTTGTTGAAGAAGAAGATTGCCACTCAACCCATCTTGACATTACCAAGTTTTGAGAGACTTTTTACAGTTAAGTGTGATGCTAGCAATGTTTCCATTGGGACTGTTTTGAGCCAAGAAGGGAGACCAGTGGCTTTTTACAGTGAGAAGCTCAGTGATGCTAAGAGGAATTATCTTCCTATGACTTAGATATGTATGCTCTAGTCCAAGCACTAAAGAAATGGAGGCACTATCTGCCTCCAAAGGAATTTGTGGTGTATTCAGACAATCAAGCACTTAGCTTTCTGAATTCACAAGACAAGCTCAGTCACAAACACATGAAATGGGTGGAGTACTTGCAAGATTACACCTTCAACATCAAGCACAAGAAAGGAGTACAGAACAAAGTGGCTGATGCAATTAGTAGAAGACTTCTGACAGTACAAGAAGTACAATTGCAGAGCATGGGTATTGAAAGTTTTAAGGATCTATATGCAGAAGATGAAGACTTTGCAGAGATATACAAGGTATGTAAAGAGTATAAGAATCATTTCCATATTGAATTTTATGAATATACTATGCAAATTAATCTATTGTTTAAGGGAAGTCAGTTATGTGTCACTACGGGATTAATTAGAGAAAATATGATTCAAGAAAAGCACAATGGTGCACTTAGTGGTCACTTTGGAGTCAATAAGACCCAAGAGTTAGTGCAAAGGTTTTACTTTTGGCCTAAAATGAATTTAGATATCAGGAAGTATGTGGAATTTTGTGTGGTGTGTCAGAAAGCCAAGGGCACATCCTCCAATGCAGGCCTTTATCAACCTCTCCTCATTCCAAGTAGACCTTAGGAATGTTTGAGCATAGATTTTTTTGTGGGACTGCCAAAGACAAAGCAAGGGTTGGATAGTATCTATGTCATAGTAGACAGATTCAATAAGATGGCACATTTTGTCCCATGCAAGAAAGTCCATGATTCTTGTAACATTGCACACTTATTCTTCAAGGAAGTGGTGATAATCCATGGTTTACCCTTAATCATAGTATCAGACAGAGGCACTAAATTCATGAGTCACTTTTGGAAGACATTGTGGCACAAAGTGGGAACCAATCTGTCCTTTGGGTCTGCATATCACCCTTAGAAATATGGTCAAACTGAGGTGGTTAATAGAAGCCTTGGGGACCTATTGAGGTGTCTCACAAAGGAGTATGGTCAAACTTGGGATCAACTCTTAGGAAAAGAAAAGTATGCATACAATGATACTGTAAATAGGACTATTGGAAAGAGTCCCTTTGAAATTGTTTAAGGACTACACCCTAGAGGAATATTTGAGCTTCGAGAACTAAAAGATGGAGCCAAGGGTAGTGGTTATGTTGAAGACTTTACACACTCAATGAAAGAGGTGCATGAAACAATGACAAAGACTCTAATACAGAACACTGCAAAAATCAAGAAAAAGGTGGATGAAAGGAAAAAGGAAGTCCAACTCCAAGTACGGGATCTTGTTATGGTCCATCTGAACAAAGCAAGACTACAAAAGGGAGTGCCAAAAAAGTAGCATATGTGAAGATTGGGGCCATGTACTTTTCTGGCCAAATATGGAAACAATGCATACAAGGTTGAGCTCCATGAGGATATTGGTTTGTCTCTGGTCTTCAATGTTGCATGTTAGAATAACTGAGAGGGGGGTGAATCAGTGGCTTTAACAATCGTTCCAAAAAGATCCAACCAAAAACTTATCTCTCAAATATAATACCCTCAGTTATATTACAATCCTAATTTCATCAAGAGGTATGCCATAAATAAAATTAGCAAATATAAATTGCTTGGTAAGATATAATGTTATCTTTTCTAGACTTTACCGAGTAGCAGCAAATAAACTTAGTGTTAACCGACCAATCCAGTTTCAATAATGTGTAAAACAAAATATTAATGCAATAAAACATATACACATTTGACACAAATTTTTAATGTGGAAACCAAATATGGGAAAAACCACCTGGGACCGGTAAACCAAAATATTTTCACTCTTCTGAAGTGAGCTCAATGAAGAGCCAACCCTGTTAAAGGTTACAATACACACTATTAAGTGCAACCTTGTTAGAGGATTTAAAACCAACAGTTTGTCTTTTGACTTAGCACTCACTATGTTGTCAAAAAGAAAACCTTTTGATACTCTTGAGTATCTCAATACAATAAGGACTGTTAAATCCCACTCGGTTAAGAGAGTTTCTCAATAAATGGTTAAACTGATACAGTAAATGATCTGTTCAAAATACAACTTTGATTTGAAAATATTCAGATCTATTGTTAGTTCAATAATACCTCTCTGATCAATATATACACTTCAATTCCTTTGCTTTCTTTCTTTATTCTGCTCGGTGAATGCTTTGTCTTTTGTTGCTTGGTGTCTGCAGAATTCCTTGGCTCTGTTCTTCAACCTGTATGATCAGATTTGCATGAAGAGTTCTATTTTCACACAAAATATACTCTGCATTCCTCTCTTTATATAGACATGATAATGAATTCCTTGTCTCTTTATATAGACATGATTAACCACTCAATATCCTTGTTTTTGTTATAGATCTCTCCTTGATCTGTAAAACTTGCCATGCTTTGCTTTATCTCGTAAAGCTCTCCTTTAGTTTTATTCTGTAAATCTCTCCTTGATAATTGTGAATAAAATGCGCTTTTAATCTCCTTTTCTTTAGCATAACTGATCATCGATAATAAAACAATCAATCAGTCAATCCCTGAATCGTAGCTCTGCCAACTAAGCAATTTTGTCGTTCTTTAACTCCAGTTATGATCGGTCATCAACTTTAGTTATGCTCGATCATTAACTCCAGTTATGATCGGTCATTAACTCTTGCTCAGTAACACTTTCTCGGTTACACTGGCTTGGTATACACTATGAAATGCTCTGTGTTCACTATCACTCGGTGTTACAGAATTTTTATGTTTTACCCACCACATAAACTTTGTCTCTTCAGATCTTCAAGGTTATGATAATATGTGTATGAACAATCAAACCATATCAAGTTGACATCAATGACAATACATTAACTGATTTAATGTCTTGCATTCACTTTTGCAACTTGGTGATCATCAACTTATCATCTTCAAACATTCAATCAGTTATAGTTCATCAATATCTCCCATTGGCATTAATGGAAACACAATATGAAATATGCAATATAAAACATGCCATAACATACCAAACTTATTGTTCTATAACCAATTCAAATATCTGAATCTCGGTAAGCTCTTCTAGCTCATATTTAATATGTTTAATCACAAAAAAAATGTTTCCCATACAACTCTCCATGTAGATTTGATTATGTTGTGTTCTTTCCCTTTCTTGTAGAATCTCTTCTCCCTTTTCTGGATAGATATGCAATGTTAACTCTCTCAAATTTTGTCCCTTTGATGGATGGTTATTTCATTTACAATAACCTTTAGATATTCTCTCCCTTTGTGTTGTAGAATCTCTTCTCCCTGATGGATATTTCATTGAATCTTTCTCTCCCTTTAACAACAATGCCAAAAAAAAATATAGCTCTGTAGTAGCCAACAATATCTATGGTGTGTGGTTCAGATAAGTACTTTTAGTGTACTGATATGTCATTGCAGTCCATATCTCAGCTTGCATCAACATGATTAATATTTTGCTAATGTGTAGGTTGATGCAACCTCCAAGGCAGCTTAGTGACTAGTAGACAAGGGACAAACTCCTAGTTTATTCCTCAAGTATTCAAATGTATCCTTTGGAAATGGTTTTGTGAATATGTATGCTATTTGTTCTTTTGATTATACATATTCTAGTATTACCTATTTCTCGTGTACTTATTCCCTCAAGTAATGATACTTAATAGTTATGTGCTTTGTCTTAGCATGCATCACAAGGTTCTTTGAAATGTTTATAGCACTTGTATTATCACAATAGATAATTATTGGGTCAAGAATTTTCTCATTCATACCTTTAAGCAATTGCTTGATTCATGCAATGTTAGAGCAATTTGTAGTAGCAGCTACATATTTTTCTTCTGCAGTTGTTTGAGATATGCATCCTTTCTTTTTACTTATCCATGTGACAAGTCTGTCACCCATAAAGAATGCTCCTCCTGTAGTGCTCTTTCTATCATCTATGTTTCCAGCCCAATCAGCATCAGTATAAACTTGTAGCTCAAATTTTTCTTCTTTAATGTACCACATATCATAGTCTTCAGTATTCTTTAGATATCTCAAAATTCTATTAACAACAGTCATGTGTGATTCCTTAGGGTTAGCAGAGAATCTTGCAACTATACCAACTGCATGTGATATATCGGGTCTAGTGTGTACAACATACATTAGTTTACCAATCATAGATCTTTATAAGGTCTGATTTACCTCGGTTGTCTTGTCTTCCTTTGTCAATTTGCACCTAGTTGTCATAGGTGTTCCAACTGGTTTGGAGTCCTCCATCTTGAATATCTTTAGAATTTCTTTGATGTATTTTGATTGTGTGATGTAGATGCCTTCAGCCTGTTGTAGAATTCGTAGACCAAGAAAAAATTTGATCTCTCCAAACATTGACATTCAAATTCTTTGCTCATTTCAGCAGCAAATGACTTGCATAGCATATCATTACCTCCAAATATGATGCCCTTCCAGTAAAGTTTTAGTTTAAATTATTTTTTCTCTCTGATGCCCTAAATTCAAAATTCAAAGTTGTGGATCAAAGTCTATATATTGTAATCACAAAAGCAATGTAAAAGGTCGTATTCTTAATGTTATAAAGATATACATTTGGTGCTTCATTCGTGGTGTGTGAATTGCTGCTACCTATGCAAAATTTTTGAATGTATGCTTGCATTATTCATTATTTTTAGAGAGCCTCTTGTTTATTGTGCTTCAAATTCACGCTTTCTTTTAGTTGGAGTTTGTTGTTGTTTGCTTTACCTTGTTGTGATGAATGCATGGAAGAGATCATCTTTGGGCTTAACGATAAATTTGTCTCGTGGGTGCGCACATTTGGGTGGCTTCGCGATTTGATCGATTTTGAAAATCTTGCATGAGTGAATACCTCTTCTCTCCAAACGCTTGCATCCATGGGGTATTGAATTGCGACTTGGTCTGATTTATGCTTCATGGGTTTGTTCCAAATCTCTTCGCCATTCAATTCGTAAGGAAAGATTTACAACGGTTTACGTCTGTAGGATTTCATTTTCAGCATTTTGTTTTATTCCCCGTTACCTTAATCTCTTAAAATTCTATCTTTAATTCTGAAAATCAACATCTTGAAAATACCAAAATTGCATTTCATTTACAACACCCATATATGTTAAAATAGAAAATACCGAAAAAGAACTAAAGTGTTTTTCAGTTTAATGTCTTGAATGAACTAGCAAAGGCCTCCTTGTGAACAATCACATTTATCTTCAACTGGGTAACCAAGCAGGTTGTGACCCGACCTCGGAGAACCTTGGCAATAACTTTGTTATTCTTTCAAGAGAGGAAATCAAATCTCGAGATCCTAGCAAATTGGCTTGTGTCAAAATAGCGCTCAACAGAAGTCGCACTAGAAGGAGGGCCTCAAGACTCAAAATCTGGATAACATTGGATCTTTCTCTCCAGAGAGATTCGAGCGAGTGCTTATATCATCTCCAAAGAGAGGCGATTCCTTGAACTCATCCATCATCGTAAAGCTCGCAGTGAAAAAGGGAAGAACAAAGAGAAATCCTCTTCCCACCTTACCGAGTCTCAGAAGTCTTTTGGACAGCAATCACATATCGCTGCCCCGACTGTCATCACAGCCATAACGCAAAATTAGAACTTGCAAAACCAAAATCCGCAACAACTTCGACCGATGACCTTTTTTGCCAACAAAACTAGCTCACCCCTAAATTTTGTTGGGCAGCTCCATGAGTTACCCAAAAATCCAGAGAAGTTTTGCACCTGGTTTATAAATGGCGAATCAAGAACAGCGAAAGAACACATTCACGCCTTCAAGGAAATTTGCAACTGTAAAGAGATCGCCCACCAAGACATTGTTTGTCGTCTGTTCCCATACACTTTGGGGGAATTCGCCTACAATTGGTACCTGAATTTACCACGAGGGTCTATTTCTGCATGGAACGAGTTTGAAACCAAATTCCTCAATCAATTCAAACTGTATGTGGATCCATCCATGACACATCACCAATTTATTACAACAAGGAAAGATCCTAAAGAGCTTATCACCATGTTCAATCATCATTTTCACAAAATGCATCAAAAGTTGGAAGCTCCTTATGCCATACCAGAAGAAGTTGTCATACAAGTTTACCTAAAGGCTTTGGATCCTTTCACCTCAATCTTTCTGAGGAGGCTTCCCCCAGTGGATAGAGACACGATGGAAAAGGTGTAAAATGAGGCCATCACGTTCCCCCAGTAGATGGACACACAAGAAGGGAGTTATGCAGCGGTACCTATCATGAATAACCTTGTTGTCCCACATCCATTTGCAACAAACAATCAAGCTCCGGCCACTCACATGCCTATGTTGAACCCCATTCTGGCGCAACCATTTGCAGCCACACCCCCATCTATTACTTATCTGAGTTATGAGGCTCACAAGACAGCATTTGTGGAACAGAGAGTTGTGCTCCAAGCAGAGCCTGATACTCTCATGGCCTCTGAACTAGATGTCTTGAAGAAGACATTATCCCAACTCACCAACAAGCTCACTCGGATGAAGTTGAATCCATCTCATAATCAAGGTGGGTATAAACGAGCACCTACCGGTCCAAATACATATCCTCAAAATCCAAACCGGAATTTCAACACATACAATAACAACAACGGAAACACACAGGATAAGACATTTGGGCAGCAGAGACCAAACAAGTCATGGAACACTAGACCCAATAACGGCAGCATCCCAGCAGACAATGCCAATGCTTACGAAGCATCAGAGGCTAATTTTTTCGGGGCTCCAAATTCACACCAAGGCAATGATGGGTACGGGGGCAACTCCCGTAATCATTACATCTGGAATCTAGAGGAGCCTCTTGTGCAATTAAATGTTATGGTGTTCGACTCCTATGAGTCTGGAAAGGAGGAAAGTTATGGTGCCTTTGCAGGGGAGGACGAGTTTGTGTTTCCCTTCCAGAGGGAAAATGAACCTAAGTATTCTGAAGTACACGCTTTCCAAAATGATCAAAGAAACTCATACAACCTTCAGAGTAGAAAGGAACCTCTCACAGATGGTATTCCCCCAGGAAAACAACCAACCCCACCAGACCCTCGGGCTAGTAACAATCCCTTACCTCCTAATAACCCGAAGTCCTATGCCTCCTACAACAAGTACGTATGCCGGCTACAGGAGTGCGGCATGGTCAAGTGACAAATACAGTGCAGTTTATGAACTGAAGAAAACCAAAGCGAACATATCTATGTTTGAATTACTGCAAGGCTATCCATCTCAGAAGGAGGCCCTTCTAAGATCTCTGGACCACTCAAAACCTATCTCGTTGACCAACAATACAAGGGCACCTACATCCAACATCAACACATCCGAGGCTTTCCCCGCTATGTTCAAAGATAGGGCAGAGGTCCAACCATTCTTACTCAGTCTAAGGATGTTTGGAAAGAACTTACACAATTGCCTGATTGATTTAGGAGCTTCATGCAATGTCATGCCCCTGTCAATCTGTCAGAAGTTGGGGATGGTTCCCCAAGTAACAAACTGAGTGGTCATGCAATTGGATAAAACTGAGGTCAAGGTAATCAGTGTGCTTAAAGATGTACACATCCAATTGGTGCCAAATCCCAGAATACAAGAGCGCATTAATGTACATATAGTAGACATACCTGAAACTGACGGGATGTTGTTGAGTCGAGAATGGACCAAGTGCCTGAGGGGTTGTCTTTCCACAGATTTCACCCATCTATGGCTACCATGGAGAGGCCTAAACAACCAGATCAAGATTGATGCAGAGCCTAAATTGAGACAAATGATCACCGAATATAATGCCGCGAATGAAGTCATGTTCACCCAGACAGACCTAGGCACTTATTGGATGGATGACATCCTCATGTTCCAAATCCGAGAGGACATAGAATTGGACCACAGCCCCATTCTAGGTCTCTTAGAGTTAGATATCGATGATGACATCTTCCAACACTTCGTCAACAACACTACAGTCAGCCTACGACACTTGGGACGAGACGCGGATCCTAACATTTTGTTACTACCAGGGTACTCTCGACTGCACCAAGCTAACCATTCTGAGTTCATGTGCCCAGGTTCCCAGGAAGCCTTATCAAGGGTATTGAGCTAAATCACCTCATCAAGTAAGCTATCAGAGACCCCTACACTAAAAGGGGGCATCTTTGAGACGAAGGACAAGAATAACATCCCGCCAGAGGTAGATATCCCAGTTCCTACAAACACCCCAAGCCAAGATCAGGAGAGTGGGTCAGATTCTGATGACCGAGACCTGGCCTCAAACATACTTAATGAGTGGAGTACCTCTGATGACAGAGCATGCCCCCCTTATAGAGGAATGCTAGAAGACAATGGCGGTCAAAGTACCGAGATCACCGGACCCAGGAATACCCAAGGTACCAGAGAATCAACCTCTTCTGACAGTGATGGGGAGAAAGGGTGGAGACTGAAAACCAAGGGCCCTCTAAAGAGAAAATCGGCCAAAACCAATCCTAACAAGCAACCTCAGATATGGAAATTACGCTTTGACAATTCCAAATGTAAACAGGGAGCGGGTGCAGGGGTTGAATTGATAAACCTGAGAGGTAAGTCTTTCTATGTAGCTTATAGGTTGCAATTTTTGTGCACTAACAATGTTGCAGAGTATGAAACATTGGTCCGCGGACTCCTCCTGGCACATGAGAAAGAAATAAGAATCCTGACAATAGAAGGGGACTCTCAATTGGTTGTCAAGCAGATCTGTAGTCAATATACCTGTAATGACAAAAGGCTCTCAGCCTATCAAAATAGAGCATGGGACTTGATCAACGACTTCGACGCTTTCGACATCAAAACCATCCCAAGAAGAAGAAATGTTGTCGTCGACGCCTTGGCCATATCGGCCAGTTCATTACATCCAATGGAGAAATCCAAGCTGAAGAAATTCTCATTTAAACTTGTTGCAGCTCCGGCTATTCCAGACAATGTCACTAACTTTCAAGTCTACCAGGATGATTAGCACATTTTGGAGTTTATCATGTGCGCCAGCGTGTTCGAAAAATAAATCATCGACGAGGAGAAGGAAGGTGAAGAAACAGTTGAACCCGAAGCTCATGATGATCAAGGTGTTATAAATCTGAGAACTAATGCCATACCCAAAGGGATGGTAGAACTAGTGAGGATTTTTGACAGTGACAAGACTGCAATAGGAAGACGCCCAAATGTAACACCGGATGGTAAAGAATGTGATACCCATAGCCTTGGCACAGAAGAGGAACCTAGGGAGGTCCACATCGGAAAGGTAGGGACTAAAGAAGAAAAGGAAAAAATGGTCAAGCTCCTCACCGAATATTGAGATGTCATAGCATGGAGCTATGAAGAATTGAAGACATATGACACCTCAGTCATAGTACACAACATCCCTCTGAAACCGGACTCCAAGCCTTTCAGGTAGAGGCAAAGACCCGTGAACCCTACCATGGAGCCCTTGACCCAAAAGGAGGTTCAGAAGTTGCTCGATGCTAGGATCATCTTTCCAATCCAGCATTCCACATGGGTTGCAAACCTGGTACCTGTAAGAAAGAAAATTAGAGAGATTAGATTGTGTGTAGATTTTTGGAACCTTAACAAATCTTCTCAAATGGAAAATTACCCGCTCCCGTCTCTCGACGAAGTACTGCAAAAGGTCAATGGGTCCCAAATGATGTCCTTTCTAGATGGTTATTCAGGCTACAACCAAGTGATGGTGCAGAAGGAAGATAGGCTAAAAATGGCGTTCACAACCAAATAGGGAACCTTCGCCTACCGACGGATGCCCTTGGGACTGATCAACGTAGGGGCCACTTTTCAGAGATCAATGGACATAGATTTCAAATGACTAGTGGGGAAGTGCATTATCATCTATATGGATGACCTCATAGTTTTCTCAAAACAAAGAGCTGACCATCTAAGTGACCTCAGCAAATGCCTTCAAAGATGCACAGAATTCAAGATTTCCCTCAATCCCAAGAAATGTGTGTTTGGGGTAACTGAAGGCAAACTCTTGGGACATATCATCTCAAAAAAAGGGATAGCCATAGATCTTGAAAGGGTGGAAGCCATTCTAAAATTGACACCGGTGCACAGCCGCAAAGAGCTGAAATCTTTCTTCGGGAAGATCAACTTCATGAGGAAGTTCGTTAGTGGTTTTGCAGAGATAGTAAAATCGTTGAACGACATGCTCAAGAAAGATGCCAAGATTGAATGGACTCTCCTAGACAAGAAATCTTTTGAGGAGATTAAGAGTGCCATCACTACGGCACCGGTCCTGATCAGCCCAGACTATACTATCCCTTTCAAGGTTTACTCTTTTGCATCTGAGCGCTCATGCGTAGGCATCCTCACACAGAAGGACATTGAAGATGAGAGACCCATAGCTTTTATGAGTTTCCCTTTCAAAGATGTGGAGCTTAGGTACCCAAACCTAGATAAAAAGTCTTTCACTCTCGTCAAAGCGGTGAAAAAAGTCAGACATTACATCTTGAGAAGTAAAATCATTGGGGTAGTTCCAGATGCAGCCGTAAAGTCCCTCTTGATGCAGAACGACCTGGGGGAGCGGAGAGGAAAATGGAGGGCCATCCTCCAAGAGTTTGACCTTGAAATCCAACCAATGAAACTAGCAAGGGGCCAAGGCTTGGCGAAGCTGATCTCCGAGGTTGAAGAAGGACTGGTTTACCAAACTACACCGATCAAGGTGTGATCAATAATGTATGGTACCAGGACATAGTGTATTATCTTCTGCAAAACCGTTGCCCAGAGGAAATGAGTGGTTCTAAGAGAAGAGCCTTGAGAATCAAGAGTAGCTCCTACATGTTGCAGAATGGGCAACTGTAAAAATGCAATTATGAAGGCATAGACCTAAGATGCTTGGACAGACTTGAGGCAAAGCAAATCCTAGAAAATTTTCTTGACAAATACGAAACGAGACATGGATCAGCTGACGCAACGGCTCACTAGATTTTAAGGGCAAGATATTTTTGGCCTACAATATTCAAAGACACAAGCGAATATGTGAGATCTTGCCACACGTGTCAAACCAGCGCAACTCAAGAGAGAAACCCCGCAATGCCCTTACAACCAGTATATGAGGTACGTCCGTTTGTCCAATGGGGCTTAGATTTTGTTGGAATGATTAACCCCCCTTTGTCTGCAGGGCACAAGTTTATCCTGACAGCTACTGACTACTGCACCCGCTAGACGAAAGCTCAAGCAATGAAGAATTGTACCACGGAGGTCGTAACCAAATTCTTGGAGGAGCGCATCATAACTAGGTTTGGGATGCCAATTTATCTGGTATGTGACAATGCTCCCTCTTTTTCTTCAGCTTCACTAACGCAATGGGCCTTTGAGAACCAGGTAATCCTCAAGTTCTCTTCAAATTACTACCCACAAGGCAGTGGTGTAGCAGAGTCTACCAACAAAAACTTAACAACAGTGATCAAACACCTCTTGGATGACAACCCCAGGGATTGGCACGCGCAATTGAAATACGCTCTATGGACTGATAGCGTAAAGATCAAAAATTCCCTGGGGACATCTCTGTACCAGCTAGTCTATGGCTTGCAACCGGTCTTCCCTATGAACTTAAAAATCCCAGTCCTCAGATTCATGGACCAGTATGTGGGAGGAGAAGATCGAGTCCAAGTCTAGCTCATGAATCTCCTTAACTTAGAGGAGAAGCGAACATCGGCTCTGGAACATGTATCAAAACATCAAGCCATAGTCAAGAGGTGGTTCGACAAGAGAGTCACCAATAAAGCCTTCAAGATCTCCGACCTTGTCCTCATGTGGGATAAGGCAAAAGAAAATCTAGGCAGCCACACCAAGTTCCAAAGATTGTGGACAGGCCCTTACCAAATATCAAAGATCCTAGGGGAAAACACTTTTAGAATCAGCACATTGGATGGAGAGTTGACCCCATTGCCAGTCAATGGGAAATTCCACAAACATTACTTTGAATCCTAAATGGGACTGCCTTTTGTCCCTTGTTCCATAGTCCCCGTTTTCGGTTCTTTCCTTTCTTTTCTTTTTGTTTCTTCGTTGCCCTCGTCGTCAGTCCTTCTTCCTTTTTTCTTTTTTCGGGGCTCGTGTGTTGTTTTTGGGTCAGTGTGTTCTTGGATCCATTCCAAGGTAGTCCGCAATTCGGAGGAAGGGGGTATTTCTTAGTCAATTCTCAAAAGGGGCAAGGTGATGCCAGCTATCAGTGATCAACAAGAAGAAGTTCAAAGCTCGGTTGTCCTAAATCACAAAATACACTAAAAGGAAACACTCAAGAGCAATGGTTCCTTGAGTGTTTGACGGTTGTGACCAACATTAGTGCGTGGATTTGGGTACCCACCAGTCCTAGAACCCAGGTCTGAAACGAATGCAAAGGCGGTGGCAAAAGAAAAGAATAGTTGAAGAGAGAAGAAAAGAAGCACACAAAAAGAAAAGTGTCCCAAAGAGGCCACAAGTGTGAAATCCGAGTGGCACAGCCTAATTGTTGCATGGATCAGACAAAAAAAAAAAAAAAAAAATTCATTGTTATGGACCTAAACACAGGCTTAACATATTTCAGGAACACACTGAAGGAATAAAATGACTGTCCAAAGACAGAACTCTCAAGAGCAAGAAAGCCAAAGCCTAGCAGACAAGACAGACTTGGGCGACTATGGCAACCTCTACCGGGGCTACGAACGCCCGACTGGCAGTAGAGAAAGGTTATACTTGAGATTAAGGAAAAACTTTGTCGGGGCTATGAATGCTTGACTGGCAGCAAAGCTCTTTCCGGAAAGTCCTAGTCTACTTGGCAAAGGTTGGGAGCAACTGACAAACGTTCTGGTTACCACAATCAAGGGTCAAGGAATGAAAACACATGAACACACACTGGGAGCTGGCAGAAAACCTCGGATTGAAAGTCGTTGAGAGATTGATCAATGCCACCACCTATTGGCCTTGTTATGTTGCGAAGTTACAGCCTGGAAGAGTAATAATGATAGAGAAATGTCTTGGTCATTCCTCCTTTGTCAGGCTATTTTGTTGTGGTTCCACAACACACACCCCATTTCTCTGGTCCTCTGACCATGGGGACCCCCTTTTTTATTTATGTTTTTTTGGTCTAGTTTGCCCCGTCGAGTCCTCACTCGGTTAGCTTCAGAAGAGAAGGTGTCAGCATGATCCTAAGAAAAAACCCTTTTTCATCCTTTCAGCTCTTTCGGCGTTTCGGGGACCTTGGTGCTCTGAAACACCAAAATGGCCGAAAGGCTGAAAGTCGATTCCTTCGGTGTTTTCGGATGGCATCCGAAAACACCAAAAAGTCTAAAGGTGTATACCTCTGAACATTCGGTGTTTCGGACACCGAAACCACCGCAAGCGCTGACGTCGAGGCCCATGGGCTATAAGTTATGAGGGCCCTATTTTGAAAACACTTTGCACCCTCGATTCTGATTTTTCTCGAGAGCTCACAACTTCAGCGTCTTCGCCCTCGGCCAAAAAACTTGACCGCACGCTCTCACCTCCCTCTTTGTTGTGCCTTCATCCTCTCTTTTTCCCCTCCAAGGTAAGTCTCATTCGCATGCCTCTCATTTTCTTTTTCTTGGTTTTCTTTTAGGTTTTAGAGTGTTTTCCTGCCCTAGCGCTAGTTCGGCCTAGGGCATTTTGGGTGTTCTTCTCCCCTGGTCTCTAAGGGGGCCTATGGGAGGCTTCATTTTTTTTGCGAAGAGGTCTGTCTGTGTCAAGTCAGGCTTTTCCCTCTAGGGTTTTTTTTTGTGTTAGGTTTTTGGGTAGCGACCTTTGTCACAGGTTTTTGGCCTCCAAAAGGCCAAAAACCAAGCCGTAGTCATCTGTCTTGGTGTCAGAGATTCAGCCCTTTCGGTGTTTAGGACTGTCAAAATGTCCAAAACACTAACAAGACCTTTCCCTCGTCATTGTTTCAAAGACTCGGGCTTTCAGAATTTCGGACCCCTGAAAGACCCGAAATACCAACAGGTCCAAGCCTCCAAATTTTGGCTTCAAATTTCGGGACTTCGCACTTTTGACATCCGCAAAATCTTCAGACTTTCGGAAGCCGAAAGGTCTGAAAGACCTCACCGAGAATGATGACTTTGTTTTCACACTTTTGGCCTTTTCGGCCCCTAAACTTTCTTTGGTGTCCAAAACCCCGAAAGTGTGAAAACTTGCATTCTTGGCGACTTTGGCATTTTTTCTCTGTTTTCTTAGTTTAATCAGCTTTCTTTCAGGTTTTTCCTCAAATAAGATACTGATACTTGCATGTTCTATCACAAGAATGACTGAGAAAAAGATTACTTTTCCCATGAAGTACCAATACAAGGGGAACAATCCCCATTCAAAGATTGGCAACAAGCATAGTGAGACCACCGATACTGATATCGGGAATGTAAATTGGGATCAATTCCTAACGAGGTGTGTCGAACCACAAGGAAGGTCATAGGACTGTATTTCAATTGTATTAGCAGGACTTGTCAATGCAGCAGCCCACCCAGTGGCTGTGACCTCACCTGAGTTAATCATGGCCTTAGCAAATCACTATGATTCAGACAGAAGGGTGGTTCAAAACACAGAGGGCCAAGTAATATTAGATATCAGGCCAGACATCGTGGAGGATGTATTCCATCTTCACAAAGGCATAGACAAGTTCTATGACTTCTTCATAGAAAAGGGGAATCTATGGTTCAGGAATAAAGGTGACGAAGCATACAAGATAGTCAATGACAATTACCTTGAACAACCTCTCCCAAAGAATAAGCTGGGAAAATTTGATACATGAATCGAGCGCATGATCAAGATAATCAGCATTTACGAAAAGTGTCAAGCCTCCATATTAGAAAAATAGAAATAATTCATGGAATGGGTGGAGGAAATAGAGGCTTTATTTACCGGGGTCAGCATTGATTTATACCAGCATGAAGCTAAGAACATCTTACGGCCATCCAAAGAAGTGGTCCAACAATTCTGGGATATCATGGTAGGCATAGGGACTAAGGAAGCCTTGCAATAGTTGTTCTATTCAAAGGAAGAAATGATGAAGATGATCAATCACATGGAATAAATCCAATTCTTCGCTTCTGAGCGAACTAATTTTAAAGAAAAGCAAGAACGGAGGGTTAACAAGGCAAAGAGGAAAGAGATAAACTACGAGGAAATTCAAGAGATCATACAGAGGCTCTGGGCTGCCCACCCAGAGGTATTTCCAAATTGACCCATCAGACCGCAAGGTAGTCCCAAAGAAGAAATCTCCAGCACTTAAGATTTCCCTGAAGCAGTTTTCATCCTTTCAGCCTTTCGGTCCCCGAAATGATTCAACCCTTCGGCCTTTCGGCCTTCTAGGATTTTTGACCTTTCAGCCCCATCAAATTTTTGGCCTTTCGGCCCTCTAGATATTTTGGCCTCTGACAAGTTCGAACTTCGGGCCAATATCTGATGATAAAACACTTGTAAATTTTGACACTTAAAATTTTTGGAGTTGAGGTCGGGGTCTGAAAAAACTGGGTGTTTCCAGCGGGATCACATTTTTCCACACCAATTGAAGTCCAGATCTGATTGATGGTCATCTTGAGTTCGTTCTGAAAGAACTAAGGGTTCCCTATCAGTGTCCATTGTTAGATGAGCTTCCAGATGAAGATTCTAAGAAAGACTTCCAGAAATAAGAAGACTGAGTTTTCTGAAGAAACCCCTTCTTCTTTTCTCTTTCTTCTTGTCGAGTTTGACCCTCCTGGCATGGGAAAACTGATTGTAAATGGGTTCATAGATTCATGCAAGTTATCTAGTGTCAGTTAAGAACAGTTTCCCTTCCAGTAAAGTTTTAGTTTAAATTATTTTTTCTCTTTGATGCCCAAAATTTGGAATCCAGAGTTGTGGATCCAAGTCTATATATTGTAATCACAAAAGCAATGTAAAAGGTCGGATTCTTAATGCAATAAAGATATACATCTGGTGCTTCATTCATGGTGTGTGAATTGCTGCTACCTATGTGAAATTGTTGAATGTATGCTTTCATTATTCATTATTTTAAGAGAGCCTCTTGTTTATTGTGCTTCGAATTCACGCTTTCTTTTAGCTAGAGTTTGTTGTTGTTTGCTTTACCTTGCTATGACGAATGCGTAGAAGAGATCATCTTTGGGCTTAACGATAAATCTGTCTCGTGGGTGAGCACATCTAGGTGGCTTTGCGATTTGATCGATTTTGAAAATCTTGCACGAGTGAATACGTCTTCTCTCCAAACGCTTGCATCCATGGGGTATTGAATTGCGACTTGGTCTGATTTATGCTTCGTGGGTTTGTTCCAAATCTCTTCACCATTAAATTCACAAGGAAATATTTACAACGGTTTATGTCCGTAGGATTTCATTTTCAGCATTTGGTTTTATTCCTCATTACCTTAATCTCTTCAAATTTTGTCTTTAATTATGAAAATCAACATCTTGAAAATACCAAAATTGCATTTCATATAATGTTTTTTTTTATGAATAGTTGTTTTGTTCCAATTGATGCTGAGTGACTTTGCGGGGTGATTTTTTATCCCCCGGGATTTTTTTGTGAATACTGTACTTTGTTATACATATTAATAGTAAAGGCCTCTATTCATCAAAAAATTGCATTTCATTTACAACACCCATATATGTTAAAACAGAAAATACCAAAAAATAACTAAAGTGTTTTGCACTTTGATGTCTTGAACGAACCAGAAAATGCCTCCTTGTGAACAATCACATTTATCTTCAACTGAGTAACCAAGCAGGTTCTGACCCAACCCCGAAGAACCTTGGGAATAACTTCGTTATTCTTTCAAGAGAGGAAATCAAATCTCAAGATCCTAGCAAGTTGGCTTGTGTCAAAACAACGCTCAACAAGACCAATGGTAATTTACCTTTATATCTTCCTTTACCTCTATCTAATCTCCTACCCATTAGTGTTTCAAGTTCATCAAGTTCTTTCTCATCACTATCACTATGAATATCATTTCTCATAGTGTGTTTTTTACTAGATTTGTTTATTTTCAGTGAATACTTTAATGCAGACTCAATAGTAGGTAAGACGTTGTTGTCATAGTTGTTCATCTCAAATGAAATAATTCTACCAATCAAACTATCAAGAGTAACATTGTTACTAGCTACTGCTCTCATTTCTTGAATTACACGAATAGAATTAACAACTTCTTTGCTTCTTTCACTGTACTAAGTGATGTTCTCTCCTTTCATTCTTAGGTCATCAAACTTTCCTCTTAGGCTTTCAACTTTAGCTCTCAGCACATTGGCATCTCCTGCATGTACTAGCTTGATTTTTTCCCACATTTTCTTTGCAGAGGTGCATGATTTCACATCTTAAAATTCAGCACCAGTTAGTGAAGAAGAAAGTTCTATCATCATAGAATTGTGTTCATGTTTCTCTCTCAATTGATCAACAGTCAAAGGTCCAGTAGGTGCAACATATTTAGTATCCAAGTGTTGTATAACATTATTTCCAATACGAGATAGATGAAGTCTTATCCTGCTTTTCCATGATGAAAAGTTGTCCTTTTTCAACTTAGGCACATCCCTTTTACTCATCTTGTGATCTTTAGATTAAGTCCCTTTAAACTTTTCTTCCAAGCACCAAAGCTCTAATACCAATTGTTAGAATAACTGAGAGGGGGGTTGAATCAGTGGCTTTAACAATCATTCCAAAAAGATCCGACCAAAAACTTATCTCTCAAATATAATACCCTCAGTTATCTTATAGTCCCGATTTCATCAAGATGTATGTCATAAATAAACTTAACAAATATAAACTGCTCGGTAAGATATATTGTTTATCTTTTCTAGACTTTACCGAGTAGCAGAAAATAAACTTAGTGTTAACTGACCAATCCAGTTTCAATAATGTGTATAACAAAATATCAATGAAATTAAACATATACAAATTTCACACATATATTTTAACATGGAAACCCAATATGGGAAAAAACACCTAGGACGGGTAACCCAAAATATTTTCACTCTTCTGAAGTGAGATCAATGAAGAGCCAACCCTGTTAAAGGTTACAATACACAGTGTTAAGTGTGACGTTGTTAGAGGATTTAAAAATAACAATTTCTCTTTTGACCTAGCACTCACTATGTTGTCAACAAGAAAACCTTTTGATATTCTTGAGTATCTCAATACAATAAGGATTGTTAAATCTCACTCGGTTAAGAGATTTTTTGAATCAATGGTTAAACTGATACAGTAAATGATCTCTTCAAAATACAACTTTGATTTGCAAATATTCAGATCTATTGTTAGTTCAATAATACCTCTCTGATCAATATCTAACTTCGATTCTTTTTCTTTCTTTCTTTATTCTTCTCAGTGAATGCTCTGTCCTCTATTGCTCGGTGTCTGCAGAATTTCTTGGCTCTGTTCTTCAACCTGTATGATCATATTTGCATGAAGAGTTCTATCTTCACACAAAATATACTCTGCATTCCTCTCTTTGATAATGAATTCCTTGTCTCTTTATATAGACATGATTAGCCGCTCAATCTCCTTATTTTTGTCGTAGATATCTCCTTGATCTGTAAAACTCATCATGCTTTGCTTTATCCTGTAAAGCTCTAATTTAGTTTTATTCTGTAAATCTCTCCTTGATAACTGTGAATAAACCGTGCTTTTAATCTCCTTCTTTGCTTTAGCTTAACTAATCGTTGATAATAAAATAATCAATCAGTCAATCCTTAAATTGTAGATCTGCTAGCTAAGAAATCTTCTCGTTCTTTAACTCCAGTTATGATTAGTCATCAACTTCAGTTATACTCAGTCATTAACTCCAGTTATGCTCAGTCATTAACTCTTGCTCGGTTACACTTGCTCAGTATACACTATTAACTTCTCGGTGTTCAATGTCACTCGGTGTATACAGACTTTTTATGTTTTACCGACCACATAAATTGTCTCTTCAAATCTTCAAGGTTATGATAATATGTGTATGAACAATCTGTTGCCCCACTTTTCATTCTGTACCCATGCTGTCAAAGTGGAGGATTTTGAAGTCATAGTCACGTCTATTCTTGTTTGAGTCTAGGTCTAGGTCTTCCTTGGGTAGGAAGTTCTTGCCGGGTTTCCCTGCCACTGCCTTTCCTTCTTTAAGCCGAATGGGTTATCTAAAAGTCTTTTCATTTTGGGTAGGTTATAGATCCCAACCCGGCAAGGATAATGTGTTCTTATTGATGATCTTTTTCAAGAAGAAGAATGATTGGGAATCATAATTTCCAGGCATTAAGAAATCAAAGAAGATTCTTCATATAGATGATGCAGTGACAGAGCTGTGATTGTAGATGTGAGGAGTTATTCTTGATATCCTTCAAATGGCATTGGATCTAAGCATGGTGATTGACAGACTAAGCAGAATGGGCTATGAAACATGGAAGTTGTGTTATTTGATTGAGCAGTTTACTGCTAATATGATGATGAGAGTTTATTTCTTTTCATTGTTTTCAAAACTTTGCTGATGGAAATCATGTTATAAATATATATATATATCAAGCTTCTTGCAAAAGATATGAAAGAATGTTAGTACAACGGGTTGAAAAGGAAATCAAAAGGTGAAAGGCTGCAATGCATATGCATTTGAAATAGGTGATGTTCGGGTTCATTTTATGCTCTTTCAGGTGCGACACTACAGCATATGTATGTATTCAATGCATTTTCCACAGTCCCTAAAAGTGGATGATTTTCACTATTTGAAAGCTTGGATCCGTTCCCTGATGTTTAACGATCCTGTTGGTGAAAACCGCATGAGATTTGGAGTCGAAATGAGAAAGTTATGGCACAGCGGGATTTTTCATTCTGGCTACTCCATGGCGGGAAATGGAGTCTTAGCTACTCCATGGCAGGATTCGCAATGACCAAGTGCGAAATCCGCAAGCCTACATAAGTCATCATCGAGCTTTAAGGAAATTTTTATTATTATTTAAGTGTTTCATACCGCATGTGCCTTAAGTTAAAAGAAGACTCATGCAATTAAATTTG
>MU225720.1:1621222-1661781 GCA_018584345.1 Thuja plicata
TGAGAAAGATGAATTTAGAAGAAAATAGATGATTAATTAATGATTAAGAAACCATTAATTAATAGATGAAAATTAGTGTTTTTAATGTAAAGTTGCAAGCCTGTCCATTTTAGGGTGTCTACACATACCCTGTGTTAGTTTTAGGATCAAGACATAATTCATTGCATATCATTCCAGAAGGGAGCTGTACCTACCAATTCAGAGAAAAGCCAGTAATCAGAGAACGGCTTTTCAACTGTTGTAATCAGATATTGTTAATAATTTGGGCACTAAGAGTCATATTCCTAAGAAGTAAGAAAGGACAAATCTGTTTACTAACACAATCAAACCATATCAAGTTGACATCAATGACAATACATTAACTGATTTAATGTCTTGCATTCACTTTTGCAGCTTGGTGATCATCAAATTATCATCTTCAAACATTCAATCAGTTATAGTTCATCATTGCAGATCTGGTCCTCTATAAGGGGCCTACTCCAGATCTAGACCAGAGCCTTAATGAGGTTATACAAGAAGTGGAAGACCTGAATTTGAACCCTACACCACCTAAGAAGACCGAGAAGATACTTGACTCTAGGGCCTACAAGAAGACCAGACAGAGGACATACTATGAGAATCTGATCAAATGGCATAGACAAGAAGATGCATAGGCTAGATGGATCAAGGAGACAGAGTTCAAGAAGTTGGGAATTGATTACAACTTGCTCAATCCAAGGATGGATTAAAAACTTTTATTTAAGGAGAATGGTGCAGGAGCACATAGGCTAATCCCTAATTGCAATTTTGTTTTGGCTTGTACTGACCTTAGCCAAGTCAGTAGTGTTTTATTTTGGCCTTAGAAGGTCTTGCAAGTGTGTGCCTAGGTGGATTTGACTAGGATCAATCCAACCTAGGTGTTTTATGCTTTGTTAGTGACTAGTGCTAGATTAAGCCTAAAAGTGGGAAAATGGGTCCAAAAGCCTTCAAAACTTAGGATAGGTTAGAAATGTGCCTAAAAAGGCCTCTAGGATATTTTTACATCATTCCATGTCGATTAGAGGTCATTGGGATTTGTTTTATGCAAAGTTGTCAAAGTTGTCAAAATGTTGCATGACAACATTTGGTATTATTGGATTCTTTTCAAAGAATGATGGTGGGTGGTTAATGTAACGACCTATAATAATGGGGAAAGCGTATTTAGACAAGGAGGATCCTATTTCTTGAGGCAAGTGGATGTAATGAGTGATTTGAATTTGCAAGGAGAAGCTATGTTACTAGTTTTTGCATACAGTTGACTACTTTGATGTTTGAGTGTTAGTAGATGGATTGAATGTTGAGATAAAGTGTTGCATTTGTTTAGTAGAGGTAGTTTTAGAAGAAGAAAAAAATTAGCCTTGAAGTTTATGTGAGTTCAATAGATTAGTCTGTTAAATTATTTTGTTAGTTGTATAGTTGATGGTGCTAATTATGCAATTTTAGAGAAAATGGCTCCCCCATAGATCTCCACTGTGAAAATCATCATGGCCTAGAGGGATATGGAAGGGAACCCATTGTACAGTCTACATATGGAAGGAGGAGCTCAGAAAAGCAAGTTAGCTAATTTTGGTGTCATGCCCTAGGCGAGTCTAGAGTACCCGGGTAGGTGCATGACAGTGATCTAATGGTGTTTAGTTGAAGGGAAAAGATTGGGAGAATGGAACCAAGTATGGTTTCACAAGCATAGAGTTCCTACAGATACCTCCTAGGAAGATTAGGCATTGTCCAATCCATTAAGATAGATTTCTAAGAAGAAATCAATAGACTGCACAAAAATCGCCCTATTAGCCCTAAATTCTAGGAACCTATTGTACGGAGGCCCTAGAACCCTAAGACCACCAAAATCATTAATGTATTGAAAAATGGATTTTGAATATCAAATTTTTGGGGGGGTTATTTGGGATTTTTGTGAAAGAAGTGGGAAAAACTCACTGATTAGGGCTAATTGACCTATTACGCCTAAAAGACCAAATTCACCTAAGGTCTTAAGATCGTTTGAAAAACCACTGATGTCCTATTCAAATGGGATCATACGGAAATCAAGAAGTTGTCTTAGCAATAATTACACCCCCTGCAACACTTTTGCTGAAGAAGAGATGAAAATTCACTCGGAGTCTTCCAAGGAGTAAGGGATAGAAGAACACTTTGTTGATAGTTACCCCAAGGTGAAGCACAAAAGTGATCAACTCATAGAGTTGTGTTGGAGAAGTCCTAGGCTAGTTGAGAAAGGACTTGGAATAAACTAAAAGAGAGGGTAGGATATTGAGAAGGCTAGGAATAGTAGAGTCCTAGATTTGGCTTGTGCAAGCACACCTTGAGTGTTTCTATCATGATCCTAAAGTGTCTGAGTTGATTTACAACCCCCATAATCTATTTAACAAACCCATCTAACTTCCAATTTGGATTACCTCCCTTCCTTATTGCATTTAATACTAGAGATGAGTCTTCTTCAAATTCCACTTTTTCTAGTCCTAACTTAATACAAATTTTCAACCCTTCCATTAAAGTTTTGAATTCAGCTATGTTGTTGGATCTAACCCCAATGGGACTAGCCAACCTAGAAATTAATTCCCCTTCCCAATTGTGGATGTAGAAACCAATACTTGCGACCCCCAGGTTTCCTCTGGAAGCCCCATCAAAATTTAACTTATTCCATCCTACTGAGGGGACCCTCCACACACAATACTTCCTCAACCAATCCGAATCTTTCTTAGAACCTTCACTAAGAGGAGGGATCTTAAGGCATGTCCATTTGTTCCAAATATTTTCTTCCCAATCTATAAAATTAAGACCTTGTTTACCAATACTTTTTCTTCTATTAACTATCTCAACAATGGATTCTTCCACCTTGTTTGTAAATTGGTCAACCTCTATCTCCTTGTCCCTAAATATTCTCATGTTCCTCTCTTTCCATACTTCTCAAATTAATGTGATTGCGACTCCTTCACAATTGGGTCTTGATTTTCAACTTTGGACCTCTCTTGCTCAACCCTGAAACTTTCCATGTCAACATCCACGAAACAATTGAGCACCTTGGTATCCCTCCTTTCAATTATCACTGGAGCACGTGGCTCCCTATACAATTTTACATCACTCCAATTGATAGGGGTTGTAGCATATGACAAGTCCAATTGCAAATGTCCTCCAAAAGTTGTTGCCCACTGTCTAGACAACAACATACCATAATGTGGTGGTGTATCAACCACAACAACATCCACCTTAAAGGTAGCCTCAGGAAAAAACAGCAATCTTCACTTCAATACCTTTTACTATTCCTATCACAGGTACCTCTCTATTATCCATATCAAAACATCTTCCAAAAGATGTATCCACTTTTAAGCCCAGTTCCTTCATAACACCATAACGCATTACATTTGTTGATGCACCTGAAACTATCATACAATTTCTTATTAATTGGTCATTCACCAGCAATGTCGCATAAAAAGGATCAATATGATAGGGCTCTTGAGTAATAATGTTCCCTACATAAATTATTCTCTTCATCATCTCCTTTTTTCTTGACAAGCTTTGTAATAGGAACAATATCATCAGTTATACCTTTAAGTAAAGAGAAAGTAGCCTCTTTGTGCTCCTTTATTTTCAGCATCCCAACCAAAGGTATAGACACCTTCATTTGAGATAGTGTATGGCTCATGTCAAAAGAAGGAAAGCCTAAGACATCCCCACTGGAAGCCTTACCCTTGCTCTCATTGGATTTCTCTATTCCTTGATCAACAATGGGGGTATCCTTTCTTTTCTCTTGAATATTATCCTTGTTTTGAATTGGGGGTTCAAGAGAATCCTCTTTTATAAACAATAAACTAGGCTTTCCCCGATCCTTATCTACGTTTCTATTTCTTAAATTGTAAGCACTCCTAGCTTGAGCAATTGCAGAAATAGTGAGAGATCTCACATCTTCATCACTATGTCTTCTTAATTGAACATGTTCATCTTTTGCATTAGCAACATTTATAGTATGATGCATAACATCATATGGTTCATCACCTTTTTCTTCAGCATGTGTCATGAACATATTGACTTAAGGTCTCTCCTCCTCTTGATTAGTTTTTTCATCCTCATCCTCAATAGACCCCACCAAAGCTTGGGCAACCGCACACTCAAAAGGAGAATGTGGCATATTGTAGGGTACACACCAAGAAGCTTTCTCTACATTGTGTACATTATTGTTTTTCAAAGGACCAGGAGTACCTTTATTATTTATATTACCTGGTCCCTCTGACAGAGGTCTACCATCCTTCCAATTTTTTTTATAGGGCATGTCATGCACTCTATAAGGTTGATAAGACCTCTGATTTTGTTGTCTATTATTCTGAAACCCTCTCTCATCATTTTCTACCTTAGCAGTAAGGTCCTTGATTGCAGTGACTAGTTTGTCAACTTTATCAGTTTTACCTTCTTCCTTGGGAAATCTATTAGATTGACCCTTAGGGTCTTTCCATAACCTACCATCATCTCTCTTCCCAATTTTACCTAATGCCCTTCTATTACTTTCTATATTAACTATCATCTTATAAGCATCCCTTAAAGTATTAGGATTCTTATCTCTTACAAGATAGGCAATCTTACCATCCAATGCATTGCAATATGTAGTAAGACAAACATTTTCATCTAACCTCAGCACCTGGTATAGTCTATGCATGTCCTTCTGGAATATGCTATTAAATTCAGTTACAATTTCATTTTGAAACTTCTTGATATTGTTGAACTCATTCAACATATAACTAGAATTTACCTCATCACCATATTGTTCTTTAAAACATTGTCTAAATTCATCCCATGAACTAATGCTTCCAGTAGCAAGGCCACGGTACCAATCTTTGGCATCTTCAATTAAGGATTGTACAAATAGATTCATAACAATATCCTCATGTTCAATTTCATAGTCATTCATTTTGTCAGAGAAAGCCTTTAGGTTCTCTTCACCAGTTATTACATTATTTCCACTAAATTTAGGGATTGTATCCCTTATTTCATTTGGAAAGACATTTGGTTGGCCTGGAATACCATCAAAATATATGTCTCCAAATGCGTGGGTCTTCTCTGAAAACCACCTCCAAGATTCTGGCCACTTGTACCAAGACCCTGGCTTTGATTTGCAATACCCTGAGATGAACTGGATCCCATGGCATTAGTATTACAATTTGTTGTGTGCACCTTAGGACCTAATCCACTACTACCTTGAGTATTAGTAGTAGTATTAACTGCCTTTAGATTCGTAGTAGACTGATTGAAGGCAATATTCTTCTTCATCTTTGCAGTAGCAACATCTAACTCAGCCTATTCCAACTATTTGGCAATATCATCTTTTACTTTTCTGGCTCTTTCTAGCTCTATGTCAAGCAAATACATACCCTGAGATTCCTTCACCATATCTTTGGGCTCATTAATTTGTATACCAGTAACCTTTTGTTTACCTTTTTCTAATGTAAGGTTACTTGTACCAACTGGAGGAGGATCATGTAAAGAAGCATGAGGCCTTGACGGCCTTTCACTTTCCAAATCAACAATTTGTTTGATCACACGCTCTTGCTCCATTTGAATTTTCTTTAAAAATCTCTCCTTCTCCATACACTCCTTCTTGGCATCCATATCACCAAACATCTCCTTATTTAAACCCTTATAATTCTGATCAAAACCTTGATTCATCAACTTGAGTTGAGCCAGCCTTCTTTACAAGTCCTCATTCTCAACCACAGCTGCCAATACTTCTTCCTCCTTCTCCTTTACCAATCTTTGCCTTAATATCATTTGTTCTTGTATTTGCCTTCTCAGTGCATCATTATTTCCAAAAATTATATCAGGATTAGGCAAAGAAATATCAGAATTTGGAGAATCCTCGAGATTTATAAGATCTATTTCCCTTTGATTTATTTCATGTTCATAAGGATCATCCTGTAGAAAATGTTTTTCCTTGTGTTTTGGGAAGAAGTATTCAAATTTGAAATATTTCTAAGTCTAACATCTTTATTATTCTTCTTTTCATTTTCTCTTCTATACTGAACTTAAGTTACAACCTTTTGTTCAGATATATCTTCTTCGACAGGAGTATCAAATATGTTGTCAAAGAAGACCAAACCATTTGATTCAGTACTTACATAAAAAGCAACACTTGACTCTAGGACAACACCCAAAGGTAGACCTACACTTGAAACCTTAGGATTCCAAGAACTTCCACTAGTGGACTCTGTTCTTTTAGACCAATTTCTTTTAGCAAGCTTTGGGAGCCCACCCTCTAGCTCAGCTTCTCGATGTTCTTTCATATATGGTCTAGTGTTTCTCATGTTGTTTATATCTTAAAAGATTTAAAATATAAATGTAATCTCAAATTAAAACACTAGTCAACCAAATTCAGAGTCGCCACCCAAAGAAACTTGGGATTTTAAAATATGAGACTTCACCTTTAAATTTTGCAAATTATTTAAGGAAAACAATGAAAGAAACTTATCTCTTAGTCCCCAACGGATTGGTCAATCTCCACTTTGTTTTGATAAGCCCTTCAAGAATCCTTTGTGCTAAGTCCCCAGTAGAGTCACCATTTCTGTTGGTGACTCGGATGGGTCAAATGATATGATTTGTAGATCTTCATATATTTTGAAAAGTTTCACAAGACTTTTACTTCTTTATCCCTAGCAGAGTCGCCATTTCTGTTAGTTTTTTTTCTTCTTGATCCTTGTATACATAAGGCTCAGGTATATCCCTCTATAAACCCATGCACTGATTCAACAAGGAGAATAAATAACATTCAACAAGGTCCTAAAACCTTCTGCACTTTGAGCTCAACAAACTCGGGTGGGTACTACCTATCTTCTACCCTCGATATTCAATAACTTCACAAGCAAGCAAGAATGGTGGATGTAGTATAAAACATGTAAATGGTAACAGATTTATAAAATTTGATGAGAACCAAAAATATAACATATCATACCAATGCCCTATCCAGTGGGTATGGAGTCAATCTAAATGAAAAGACTCTTAACAATCAAATATATCAATATTAAATCTGCAATTTGATCACTGAACTTGACTATGCCTTACATACTCAATTCAAACTTCATGGAAGCAAATGTAATTATCCAATTTACTTCAATTCTTTACTCACTGAAATTTCTTTGAGGATGTTTAATTCTCTTTGAAAGAAACCCTAAACCAATTAGACCCTCTTCCTTACAGAGTGATGGATGAAAATGTCCTCAACACCTAACCCAAATGAATACAAGAAATTGAAACAAAGACATTACAAATTCAATCAGAATTCACAAATTATAGGAGGTTACAAACATATCTCATTACTAAAACATCTAATACATAAAGAAACAGAGCCAAAAAGACCACTGATAGTCTTAATTTAACATGTCGAGCTTACAAGCCTTCTTGTGGCATAAAATTCTCATCCTTACAAATGAACTCAAAAACCCTAGATATACCAAAATGATCCCACGAGTTTGGATCGCCTTAGGGTTAAAGGAAACCCTAAAATACAACCACCACAAGTCAGGATACAAGCCAACATTAATGCAGAAAAACACAGGGAAGCAAAAATGGTTAGAATATTGCATAATCAGATCATAACCCTAAATCGTCACCAACAAACATTTATGAAGCCCAAAATATCAACCAACCTGACACTTAGGCTTCCTATGGCCTCATTAAATCGATCCAAAATATCAGATCAAACCACTTAATGCATCTGCAACCCTGAAGCCAACGTCATAGCTAAAACCCTCTGAAATAATTTAAAATTTCAAATATCTGATTGTAACGGCTACAGGTGGCGCGGAACAGAGCATCGATGATCGAGATTTGAATCTTTCCCAACTTTAAAAACTGAGTCGTATATCTTTCTCTTAATCACATGGGCATCAAGTAAAAAAGATTACTTAATCTCGGTCAACCTTCATTGACCTCCACGTGGCACCTCCCCATTGGGCCTTAGTAGCACTTGTCCCTTTCTGACTTGCACTGACCGGCCTGGACACGCATCACGCAAGCGCGATGGCACGATCTGACTGGATTTACCATGACGAGGATTGCGCCATAGCGCCCTGCCAATACCTATCGCCATGCCCAACAACCATCTTCCACGTGTTGGCCTCTGATTTTCTCTACATGGAAACCCTCCTATCTTTGAGGTCTCACCACCTATGCCACGTGGCACCACCTGATTCGTTGGGACCTCTGCCACCTAACCATCCTACCTTTTCCTGTCACCTGTCATTCTGCCACATGTCACACAGTTGTGATGGCACAATCTGACTGGACCAGTCGTGACTAGGATCTCACCATAGCGCCCTGTTGACACATGTCACCATGTTGAACCCTCTGCCACGTCACCTCCATACGAGCCCACAAAATTTCCTCCCTGTCCACCAACTGGCCGCCGCTAACCGCCAATTAACCGCTTGACCTACGAACCGCTGGCCAAAAAGTCGCGTGCCTTTCGACACTTAACATATTGCAAGCTCAGTTATAAAAACACTAAGTGCTTCCTTCACACTGTAAATGTGGGATAAAGGACTTAGATCGTTTCAAACAAAAATAGATCAAGGAAGGCACCATGGACAAACCAATTGTTTCCGACCCCTTTTAACTGCATTGAGACCACCCAAGAGTAGAAAAACATGACCTCCTCAACCCTCTGCAACCTTCTACCATGAAAAAAAAAACCTTTGCAACTAAAAATTTTTGCCATGGAAGAAAGTTGAAACACTGCGAAAATCTCAAAATAGGATTAGCAACATTTAATCCTAACAGGCCCTCTTTGGCACTCTGGTTTCGTTTTTCTTTTGTTTTGGTTTGTGTTTATCTTTTGTGTTGCTTTGTTCCAGGTTTCTGTTGTTTTCTTTCCGCATTGTCCAAGTCTGACCTCCTTTTGTTGGGCATGTTCTGCCCTCCCTGGGCTTGGTTTTTCATCCCTTCTCCCTCATCATAGCCCTTTATGGCTGGTCTTGCTAGCGGATTGGGGTCGTTTGTAACTCTAATGTACATTTCTGTAAATTCTGTGTTTTTCTATAAATCCTGAAAAGTTTGCGAGTTATGTAAATTTTGTAGAGGTTTATAAATTTTGTACATTATGTGCGCGACTTTGTAAGTGTGTAGATATGGTCATTGATAGCTCTGTGTATGTCTTGTATAACTATACATACGGTAATTGCATATTTTTGGTCTTGGTGCATTGTGGAAACCATGCAAATTCACAGGTTGTTCGCAACACGAGTTCCTGTAAATAGGGTCTCAGAGGTGTCTTCTCTGAAATTGTTTGTGAGGTCTCATGACCACGCGTGCCTAATAAAGTGCCATGGACTTTTTTTCACGTTGATTCCATGTCATCTTGGCCAACGTAGGCTTTTGGGTCGAGTCGCATAACTAGGATAATTGCATAGTCAAGTTCACTAGCTCAACGGTTCGTTTGTATTTTTCTCTTTCCTCCGTCATGTCTTTCTTAATGGCGGGATTAATCCCCACAGGCGAAAAATTAAAAATTCATCCCAAGTGTCTTTCAATGTCATTCATGCCAAACCAGTTGTGAACCAATTGTCATAACTCTGCCCTAGTAGATGTATAGGTGTTGAGTACGAAGGTGTCTGGTCATTTAGTGAGGACGTTGCCTTAATTCCCTCACTTGCATCTTTATATTCTAGGAACTTTGTCTCTGGGTTTCTTGCCCCCCTAGCACACCCGCCATGATAGCAGTCCAAATCATCATTTCCAGATCCTTGTAGTCTCAAGTGTGTTGTATATTTTTTACGGTTTGTTGGAAAAAGGAGAGAATTTACCTGTTCTTCTCAATGGTAGTGAACATGCTCCTTTCTAGGTAACAAGTTCAAGGATTCCCGAAGTTCTCAAACCCAGAGTTTCCTTTAAAAGATTTAATGTATGATGTATTGACGGTTGTCTAGTCTTGCAGGTTCCAATCTAGGAGAAAAATAAATGGTTGCAGTTGGATCACCCACGGGAAGTCCCAAACTCCCGATCGCATCAATAGTTCCCACCAAGAAGTATAACACAAAAAAAAAGCACTGGAGAAGCTCTCATAAGTTCTCAAATATAAGAAGGACAGGACAGTTCTGGGGTCCCAAATTGAATCATCCCACAAACAGTGATGGGTTATTGACCATGTATCAATTAACTTAGCGGCATCTAGAATTATTCAAGCGGTTGATTTCCCTTATTCAGTACAGGGTCCAGAATTAATATTGCTCATGGCCAAGAATTACCATGTGGTCACTCGAGTTGTTGCCACATCCCCTAAAGCCCGAAGTTATGCAATGCCAATTGCCTCCCTGGACCATGATGCAACCGCAATAGTATGGCGCGTTCTATTTTTCTAGGGTGTTGTTGTCCTCACCCAAGGAGCTTTGATGGCCCAATTTACAGAAGTTGAAGATGTAACTCGGCGCCATCTCAACATAGTATGGCTAAGGAGCCCTCACCAAGGCTATAAGAAGATGAATATTAATATCCCTTGCTACAACTTCAAGGAGCCCATTCAGGCAGGGATCATATTCTTGTGTGAGATCATCTAAGAACCCCACGCCCGAAAATTTTCCCCGTGGATGTATTATTTTCCATATTGTATTACTACTAACAAGTTGTGCTTTCACTGGGCCACTATCATCTCCAATAATGCAGACGCCCAAATGAGAAAGGTCGGAGACTGGACACAGTGTCCTCAGGACCGAGATGACACAAGCCAACCCATGGGATCATTTCCCCAAATCCAGTGCGATGAATGTTTTCACAATTTTTGTCAGGTAAACGATGCCTTCATTTTCTACGGAATCAAGGCGCTCACCAAGGATGTAGGGTTGAGGCTATCTCCAGAAGTCGTTGCTATGGTAAGCCTGTAAGGATATCATTTCATCTAGTTTTCACAACACACATATACCTGGGTGACTGGGTTTTCTGGAGACCCATTTTTTCTACCAAAACATTGTGGGGATAGAATTTTGTTTTTAGAGTTTTTGCAGGAAGGTTCTAGAGGTGCATGCCATGATGGATTCCAAAAATATCGCCTCCATTTCCTTTTTGGTCATCTGTGGTAAATACACTTGCTCCCTTGCAGTGGCCCGGGAAGCAAAGACTGGGCTAAGTAGCTTGAACTTAGCCAAATTTTCACTATGTCGCAAAGACTATGACCCACACGACCAGCTTAAGAAGGCGATGCCCTAGGGATCCAAACCTCATGCATCACAATTAGAGAATTTTTAGGAGGATTTTCAGGACAACTTTGAGGTCCAGAACTGACATTATGTAAGAATATCAAAGGGTATGATGGACTGCCTCCATCTCTGGACTTTCCCATAGACAGTTTCTGACAGTTGGTCGCTTGAAGACCCTGAGTATAAAGAAAAAGGTATTGACAAGACGTACCTCCCTCTGGTGGACTGGGAAACCACAAAAATTTTGACCATTGAGGTTGTCTCTATGGTTGTAATTCAGCGCAGCCACGCTTATTTTGCAAAGATTTTCCCAAAGAGTGTCCAATTGGACAATCAATTTTTGGAGGCAACTGATTCTGGATCCTCGGCGGCAGAACAAATAAAGCCTACAAAAAAAAAAAGGTTGGTGAGTCTTCCCAAATGTCAGACCCCACTCCAAACCCCCTAAGGAGATAGTTGGATGCGCAATTGGTGAAATCTTGAAAGCTACTCGAAGCGAAAAAATCTGGAGTAACAATTGGTCTTAGAGCTACCCCGATGAGCTCCCTAACCCCATTGAGCGTGTTTCCCTCCATGGTTGCCCCATTTGGCATGTCATGCAATGAAGACATTGGGGAAGAGGTAACAGTTTCGGCCGCTAGAGCACTGCTCCAAAGAAGAAAGAAGTAGAAAGCAAAAACCAGATAGGTCCCCCTTCAACAAAGACCCAAGCCCGAAACTCATAGAGGTGACCGAGATCCAAGAAATCCCCTCCTCCGACAAAGATGATGCTCCAGAAGATCCCCCAGAGATTTCCCAGATAAACATTGATGACTTCTTCCAGATCGATGATTTGGGAAGTCTACATGCCTTGGCGAAGGAGGCGACTGAAGAGATAATGCAGGAGCAAGATACAAGTGCCCTTCGAGAGGAGAAAAAGGAAGAAGAGGAACAAAATATAGCCAAAAAGTAGGAGGAAGAACTCTGGCAGAAGGAAGCCGAGAGAAAGGTCGAAGAAGAAAAAGAACAGGAGAATAAGCGGGATGAAGAGCAATTGTCAACATATGGGGAAACCAGACCTACGGGAACAACAGACCCCCGGTCGCTACGCTCCAAATCCTAACATTCAGCCAAGGTCAGTCACCTCCCCCACTCACACACAGACATGAAGTCATCCCAAAGTCTCGGAAGGAGGCCCAGAATGAGCGGGTTCAACTACCCCCGCCTCTCGGCCCGCCCACAGAAAATATTCTGCAGGATGATGCAAGGGTAGATAAAGAAAATGCAGGCAATGATCCCAAAAAAGACATCAAATATACAACAATGGAGGAGCCTGAACAGAACCCCAAGGACACTTCAAGTTCGGAGATAATAATGGGTGAAACACAAGGACCACCGCAATGGTTGGTAGAATCTTGAAGGAGAAAAGCCCCGACGAAAATAACGCCCTCATTATCACTGGTAAGAATGTTGGCCGAAGGCCGAGAAACAAAGAAATATAAAAGGCATGCACCCTCCACACCACTAGAAGGGATTTAGATGGGAACTTAGTGACAGTAGTGGTAGCCCCGTCAGCAGATAAAGATGATTCTAAGGTAGCTGTCGAGGATTACATAATCATGGAGGTTCCCTTGGGAAAAAGAGACCAAAAATGAGAGTTGGATCTCTTAGATGAAGCAAACCAGCCCATACACGTGTGGTACGAAAAAGAATCCCATAAAGTAAAGGAGTTGCAAGCAGCGAAGGAAAATCTTCTCGGGCTCCCAACAAAGTTAGCTCGTCCTCTCTCCTCAGCAACGTCAGGACCCTCAACATCTGGGACGCTGCTTCCACAAGGCGATGTAGACGCACTCAGAGTAATGAAGAAGAAAGCGCTATCTGTTGATGAATAGATAACCAAACAGATTGGGGCGGTAAGGAGATTCATGTTTGAGGCCCTCCTCGATTTCTTTAGAGCGCATGGCATGGTGAATAAGTTGAAGGTTGTCATCCCGCAGTGGGAGGAGACAGAAAAATATGAGGGGTGGAAGGATGACCTGGAAGAAATTTTGAACCTCAGGGAGGAAGGTTTAGCGAAGAAAGGCATCTTAGGGGAAGAGCCTTACGGGCTCCCAAAAACCCAGTACTCCAGACTTGCATTCAGAATCAAAATGAGAAAGAAAATGGTAAGGGTTCTAGAGGAAAACCTTTTTGCAGTCCAGAACCCCATGGACCAATATTTATTATTCATTAAAGAGATTACTTCAGCTGATCCATTGAGCCCCAAGTTTTATACTCCCGTTGATTCTATGTTGATAAAATTTGATGAGGTAGCTGATGCACAAATTCTGGCCCTCCGGAGATTTTGACAACACAGTAATGGTGTGGCTCTCCTAGCTAGTGCTTAAGTCCTACGACGCCGCCAGTGTGGCTTCAGAGTTAAAGGCAAAGATGGAAGATGCAAATGATAATCTTGAGAATGTCGTCAGCCACCAAGATTGTCTAAAAGTATAAATGAAGAGGGTGTGATGCAAATTTTGGAGGCTTACTAGAACTTTAAGGACCAATAAGTCCTTCCGGCTCTAGTAATTTTTCTTCCCGGGATCTATTGGTATATTATTTATTCTTTGAGCGTAACCTCTCGAAGCCCAGAATTCCAGGTTCCAGTTCTGTATTACTTACGGTGATCCGCGTTGATGACTCCCTAGAGCCAACCGGTCACCATCCAATATTTATTATCAGTCTTATCAGAGGTGGTATGGGTGCACTGTAGTTCGATGGTGACAGAAAAAGGATGGATAACTATAAAGGCCTTTCAGCCCCCGAGGCGTCAATTCAACATTTAATGCCTGGCATACGAAGATGGCACTTAGAGACAGAGAGTCGAAAGGGCATTTATGGGGCGTATGGCTTCGGGCACCCAGATTGTACAGTCACATCCACAAGTACGAGGGTGCCCTTACCGACGATGGTTTTTTGGATCTTTCTTCTTCCGTCTTCTTTCTTCCTTCTCCTTTTTTGTCAAATGATTGTATATAATAAGGTGATTGTGAAAGTGTAGGTAGTACTGACCATAAGTGTTGTATCTAATGTACATAAGTAGGTTGTATAGGTTGGAGTCCCGATGTAGATAATCATGTCTATAAATAATAAGTCTGACACCATTCTAAGGGTTTAGGGTCGGCCAAATTGAGGATTTTGTTGTCCATAGCAATTATTATCTTTGTGCTTTTGATTTAGTTGTTTTGCTCAGTTTTAGTAGGTTAATGCTCCCCTGGAGCCATGAATGTAACCACCAGTGATGCTGGAGTAAAGAAGTTAATAAGGGAATGAGAAATATCTCTTGGTGTTATAATTTTCATCTTTTCATGTTCCGAAATTAACGAATACCCTTTCATGTTGTATGCTTCCTTATGTCCTCGGCTTCAGTTATTTTACTGATTAGATAAATTATTCTACTCTGCTACTAACGTATGTTTGATTCATGATCATGTATACATTCGGTATTTACTATTAGTTCTTTATCTAGAGTTTTTTTAATGTTTGGAAACTCACAATATGACTATAGATAGATGCTTACTCTAACCCTGACCTGGCTTTTTTTTGTATTTTTCTTCGTTAAGATTAAACGTGCTTGCAGGAAACCTCACCCTTATCAAGTTCCCAGAGTTCGGCGAGTTAAAACTAGCAAGCTCCTTAATATAAACAGTCACTTATCCAATTACATTATCCTCGCACCGTCATGACCCGACTACCGGGTGTCCTGAGGCTAGGAGAGCTTGCTCTCCGATAAACCTCTTCAAGCAAAGTTGGTCGGTAATCTGGTACCCAATGACAACTCTCTCCTTGTTGATGAGGTCGTCACGAAGTCCCATCAATACATCCCAAAGAGAATGAAAGGTATCATATCTTTAAACATCCATTACTTGAGAAAATGAGAGTTTGAGACCTCCAAAACTTAGTGATATATTGCTCGTCTTTGGTTCTCAAACCTTGAAGTTTGTCTTCTCTATCTTGCAAAGAAGTTGACACTTTTTAGAACCCTAGACCCCAGAATTCCCAAAAACCTAAAAACCTACAAGAACTCAAAAAATGACTTGTGATTAGCCTCCACAAAATACCAAGGGTTGATAGCTAGTATCCTAGATCATGTGTATAGTACCCTCATGGGAGAACTTGAGACATTTATGTACAACGGATAGGAAGGCTCCCATGGAGACGATCCAAAGAATGCCCAGCTTGACCCTAAAGAGGTACAATTCTAAGATGACAACGAAAGTTGTAAAGATTACCTTGGGTCCCACATTGACTATCAAGGTAGTCAAGCCCAAAGGGGCAAGTGGCATTTTTATGGTTGCCGAGCAGTCATCGTATCGCACACCATATAATTTGTTGACAAAGTGGACCACCTCCATAATGATATACACCTGGCACACATGCTCAACCCTCACACCTCTGATGGTGGTCTGGTTGACCAACATTGAGATGTATAAGTGAGAAGGATATATGTTATATGGGGCATAGAAAGGGATGAATGTGATATCAATGTTACACACCCTTTGATTAAGTGGTGATATGGAAATGACCATCACTGTGTTGATGAAAGGACTACCACTCAATAGAAGATGATATAAAGTACTCAAGTTCATGTCAGATTAACCAAAATGTGTAGAAGGGAATTCACTACCCTCGGGATTGATGAAATCTCAAGGAACAAATTGACCCTTGCGCCACCTCACTCCTACTAGCACATTGATGAGCTAGGGTGATCAAGACAACTATGTTGATGCAAGATGTATTTTAAGACTTAGATGAAGTGTGATGTGGAATAAAATAATGTGTAGACACCTAAAAATGTCTATTAATTAAATACGCATTTAAGTTTATTTAATTAATTCATTTTTCTTTATTATTTTAAAAAAACTTATTATTTAAAAAATTCACTAAGCCTTGTCTATCCAAAAATTAAATAAATTCTTATTTATTTAATTAAAACATTTACCATCTCCTAATTCTCCTATTTATGAAATAAATACCTTTATTTATTTTATAAATTCATCAATCCTCCTCTTTTCATCTCCACCAATCACCTTCTATCACACTAATCAACTCCTAAATTTTGAGCTTGTGATACTTGCAACTTGATTCTTCATTCGACTTTTCTTTCTAAAGTCAATATCCTTTACCTTCCACTCCTATCACCACTTGATCTCATCCACTCATTCATATTGGCTCTTAATCTATTTTATCCTTGATAGCTTCTCACCTACTCTGCAAACCTAACCACTCACCTTGCACCTCTTAATCTTAGCCCTTGATTTTCATGACACTTCCATAAAAGAACATTTTCCCCTCTCATTTGAATCTAATGAGAAATCCTAATAAGCATTTGAACCAAATGATCCTATGTTATCCTATGCAATTATTGATTCTTTACATACTTGGTGATCTTTACGAGCCATAGCTACCTTCCACATTATCATCATCGTCTTGTCATCTTGGTATTATCTTGCTATCTTGTCATCATCATTATCATTGTCATAACCTTCATACTATCATTTGCATAGTTTTACATCAATCAACCAATCTCCATTCTCCCATAGCCTCTAGTGCATGTGCTAACAAATATGCCAACACCAACATTTCACATACAAGATATTCAAAGATAAGACAATGTAGTCAAGCATCTCTTGAGTGCATTTAATAACATTATTTTGGTTTATTTCAGTGCTTATGCATTTAGGAGGAAGGGCTCTATTGGATTATATTGGTTTCATTTTCTTACATTTGGGCTTATGGTTGGGCTTAGTGGGTATGCAAGATGGGCTGCTCTGATTTCATCATCGTCAAAACTAAATTATACTAGCTAAAAAAAAAAATTGATAACTTTGAATGAAAGAGAAAGCTGCCAAGATTGATTACCAAGCTCTGCAAGATCATTGTGCTAACTAATATAACAAAAAACCAAAATACTAAACAAATTTAGTAGAAAACAAAAAATGTTGACTAATATAATAGAACACAAACTGTGCTAACAACATAATATGAAAGAGTATGATTACACTATGAGGAAAAAAGAAATATAAGAGGATAAAGAGGGGGTATTATGATGACGAAGGAGAATGAGAAATACAACAAGCTGCCCCATTACCTCCTATGAAACCTACATATATAGAAACAACAAAAAGTATTGGGGTTTTTTGGAGACATGTCTCGATCAAGTTCATGCTTTAGTGTTTCCACCTCCTTAGGAACTAGATAGATGGATTATCAGTGATAGATAATGGATAAAACAAAATAAAGATACAAGATTATAAGATTGTGATAAAGAAACTATCATTATGCTATGAAAAATGAAATGGAGTGAGAGTTTCCCCTTTGAAGCCACAAAGTCAAAGCTCGATAGAGTGAAAGTGAGGTGACAGAGGTGGTGAAGTTGAGATGGTGTGCATGTTGAGATGTTGTGCAAAAAAAGTCCAAGATGCAAGCACAAGGTCAATGGAGAGTAGAGACGCTATGAAAATTCTAAGAGAGTTGAAAATGTGTCCAAGAAAACCAAATGAAGTTCAAAACTCGTCTTTAAATTGGTTGGACGATTCTCGACGTTGATGGGTGGTTGTAAGAGATGTTAAATTGCACGAGTGTCAATTGTAATGCCTCAATGACTTAGTGCACATCTACAAATCTGCACGACGAGTGCACATCGCATGAACATCTCTATGGTGTGCAAACATCCTTTGTTGATCTAAGTGGAAAAGGACAAGGCAGATGGATGGGTGTGGAAGCTTAAGTAAAAATTTGTTTTTTGACTGAGGTAGGAGCATCACATAATGGTAGATTACACTAGGTGCAATTTTACAACACTACTTCCATTGAGATAGAGGGGTATTAAAATCACCAATAACAAGCCAATTCTCATCCTTATGATGATTTTTGAAAACCGCTAAAGATTTTCGACAAATTATGCTCACAACTTTGTTATTAGGGGCATAGATATTAGAGAGAATCCAAGAAAATTGATTCCAAATATGAGTAAACTTGGTAGCTATATGATTAGCATCCTCCCAATAGGATCTCCAAAGATTATTTTCTTATTCCAAAAAGTCACAATACCCCTAGAGGCCTCATCAACATTACAACAGTGAACACCATTATGCTTAAAACAAATATTTTTTTAAACTTTATCAACTTGTCACTCTGAATTTTAATCTCTTGAACTAACAAAATATTAGGCTTATGATCTCTAATATTCAACAAAAGGTCATGTTTGTGAGGATTATTTAACCCTAAAATATTCAAAGAAACAAATGGCATTTGTTAATGCGGGTACTCTGCAAGCACATTTCTGGAAGAGTTTTTCATACTCCATCAGCAATATCCTACAAATTTCCATGTTCTCTGCTCCACTTTAGAGGTTTTCTTCCAGATTCTTTTGTATTTCCACAATCATCTTTTGTTATGTTCTTGGTAGACACACCTCAAGAAAATGGTAGGGTTTCAAATTCTTTACTTAGAGTCTAGACCCACAACTTCGATTTGATCTCAATAGATGAAGTCAAATGTGAAGCTTGATCAATACCGAAACAAATTCTCACAAACACCAACTGCTTTCTAAAAGATATCATTTCATTGATATATAGAAGCTCCCCAAAAGAACTTGCAACCCCACTAAAGACCTCTTCATCCCAAAACTCAAGAGATAGTTCGAGACATGTTTGTAGATGTAGATTTATTACTGGAATTGGCTAATAGGTATTATCCCATCTCCAAAACCATCAAGAAGAGTGATGGAACTTCCCTAGTCACTTTAGATAGGGCATCCTTTATGAAAGCTTTTAATATTTATAACCCTTGTACTACAAAGATAGACTTGAAGGCCTTAGCAGCAAGATATACAAGGGAAGTCTGCGTTGTGGCAAGGTTGATTCAAGCTCATGTGCCTAAGGGTACCAGAAATTACATAGAACCCATTCCTAGTAACACGGCACCCTACTTCTAAAAGGATTTGGCCTTCTACATGAAATATATTTCCTATGCATTGTGTAGAGTGATAGGAGTTGATGGGGGAAGTGAGAGAATATCTTCTGATATTCTAGTGATTGTTTTGGACCTTTAGAGTCCACATGTCGGCACAAACTATGACTATATCTAGTATGTGATTAACAAAATGCATCAAGGGTTTGTAGACGTCCAGAACAAGGAAACCAGCCCTAAATTTCTACAGTATTCTCTATTGATGCATTTGATTTTATTTTATAACTACAATATCATGGACCGGCCCAATTTGAGACCTAGGAGATTATACCAACGTCAATCCAAACCTATACAACTCTGGTTGACGGTGTGGAATTATACTTCTAGGGAGAATGAATTTTGTGCTTTCCAGAATTGGATCGTTTATCCCATTAAAAGTTGTTTGGGAGTCAATATGACAAGATTTCCAATCAAAGTATTGCAGATTCTCAGGCCTTGTGAGTTTGTGGACAAGTGGACAGGAGAGCACAACTGGGGAGACTTCTACTACAATAAGAATTTTACTTTGATAAGAGTTTATGGTTTCTCCCAGCCACCACATATTCCCAGGATTGTTGCTATGGAGTTCATTTGGCAACTTATGATGACTGATAAGGAGCATGTGGCTCCACATAGAAAAGGTACCTTCACACTTCGGCAATTTAAGGTTTATGACTTCACAATTGGTAAGAGGGCATATGATCCTGTGACCAAATGGTAAAGTCACTTTAGGATAAGTGTATCCCTATATAGGTATGTTGATACAGAGGAGTTTATATTCAGTGCAAAGAAGCTCTTGACACCAACTATTCCAAATACTAAAGTACATGAGCCTTGTGTAGAGGAGGACCTTATAAGGAACATCCTAGAGGATGATGAAGTTGTAAGAAGGGCTGATCAGTTCCAGGATCTAATGGATTTGGAAAAACAACTCAAGAAGAAAGGGATCCCTTTAGAGGGTTACTTCCCAGATGTGTCATATTTACAAAGACTAGATAAAATGATTGAATCTTATGGAACATTGTGTAACCAGTTGGAGGGGCAAATAGAAGATAAGGAGAGAGGACCTGACAAGCACTCTTCATCTGAATATAGTCACAGAAGCTATTCAGTACATATCCCTCCACCAATGGATCAGCCACCTCAAACAAATGAGGGTATAATGAATTTGACTGAAGAGCAAGAGCTTGAGGTAACGCGTGAACCTCCTAAGAAGAAGCAAAAAGTGGAAACAAGGGAGCCTTCTGATGTCAAAACACAGAAGAGGAAAAAGGATAAAGTGAGTGCATTATTCACTGGTACTAGAGCTTATGATCATCAGCTCATAAATTTTATAAGGGAAGGAAAGAAGAAAAGAGCGGATACAAAAGAAAATGTTGAGATGCCTATGTTGTTATGCCAAGATGAAAGAGAGCTACAGCAAGAACAATTCTTGAATTATGACAACTTTATAAAAACCAAAGAATTCAAGGAATTTCTCATCTGGGCAAAACAACAAGAAGTGGGGTCACAGTTGCAATTGGCAGGAGGAGAAGCAGTAACAAGTGAAGCCTTGCAAGCTCTGCAAGAATATGATCCTGAATCAAAAAATATGACCCCAGATGAAGCTAGACAGTTGGTAAAGTCTAGTGGCATGCTAATTGTAGAGGGATAGGATCTAGCTTCAGCTTTCATTATAGATCAAATCAGAAGGCAGCCATATATCAAATTGTCTTCAGAAACACAAGTGGGAGAGATGATTAAAGGATGTGGATACAATGCATAGTCCAAAACATTGGCAATGTGGGCTCTAGCTCCCAAGACCCAGAAGCCATCATTGATAAATGTACAAGAAAAGATGGATGGAGACAAAATCATATGGTCCATCCACAACACAGGAGATTTGGAAATTTCACAAGTTATTACACACTTTTCTCATCTAAATGAAGCTAAAATTGTACAGATGTCAAAGAGATATCAAAATTTGTTTCATGAGGCAAGTATTGTAATAAAGGATAGAGAGCTAGGCTTGATTAAGATCAATGAACTCGAGAAGCTAGTAGAAGAGTTCAACGTGAAGTTACAAGAGATCCCTGAGACTACTCATGTTGAGCCTACGCAGGTTGCAGATGCATTAGTACAAATAGAGGATGCAGGGGATATTGACAAGAAAACACAGCAAAAGGATAGTGAGTAGAATAAAGTGGCTTTGGAATCCTTTTTGAATATTTTGCAACACATGATCAATATCCTGAAAGATAAAGCTAATCTAGTGCATGGTACTTACAACAAGTTGCCTGGTTTACAAATTTAGGTAAGTAATTATGTTTCAAATTCGAACCCCTATTTTGGGACTTGGTCAGTAAGGACAAGTTTATTTGAAAGATTAGCAGTCCTGCAACCACTTAGGGCAGACCTCCCAGAGATTGTGACACAAGTTGGTGAGGAGATTGAACAAATTGGGGTAACACTGTCTTTCTTTAAGGGCAAGGAAAATCATATTGAAGCCAGAGTCAACATGTTTGGCTCAGATTACAATAAGTTTGTTCCTCCAATAAAGGGAGAAGATGATAATATCAAGGTAGTAGAGGTATGGAGAGGAGAATTTGATGCATTATTGCCTAATAAGGAGGCATTTATTTCTGACAATGATGATTTAGATATGGAAATATTCAATAAAACCTTAGATGAGGCATTTAAAGCCGAAACGGACTTTAATAAGTTTGAGATGGATGTGAAGAGCATATAAGATGCAAGATGGGAGAGACAGAATGCACAATTGGAAATCATTCAAGGCTTTAATTGGCCTACAAAGGCAAAGGTTGCGGCATGGGATGTTCTCACCAAGCCCAAGAAAAAGAAGCCTGCAACAGCTGACATAGACATACTGGACGAGAGTAAAGAGACACTTGGCACCTGATCTCTGAGCACAGGAAGGTTAGTCATCAGAAAGACTAGTGTAAGTTAGCATGTAATGGCGGTCACTAGCTCTCACAATAACTATTTGAGGCTATCCAGAATATGGATAGACAAAGGTGCCAGCTATCAACAATTTGAAGATCAAATCTTATTGTCCTATTTTGTCCTTCCACCGCTTAAGGTCTTATTGTATTTTGTCTTCTAGTATCTTTTTAGGGTTAGGTCTGAGCCATCCGAAGCTTGTTGCATCCTTAATCTTTAAGGATTCCAGGATGGCTTAGACTCTATATATAGCAAGAAAGAACATTTTTGTAAGAGGTGAAATATATAATTGCAAGGTAGACTTCTAAATTTTGTTTGAGCTTTGTGCTTTTTGTCTATTGAATGTATTTGAAGCAGTAACATATTAATAAAATACATTGCAGTTTATGTTCTATATCTTTTGTTGTATCTTTATATTTCTGTTTAAACTCTTGTATGTTTAATTTGCAAGGCATCTTAGATATACCAGTTACAAGGTGATTGTGCAATTACTTATAAGTTCTTTCAAGGAAAGAGTAATTCTTTTAGGTGATTCCAAAGAGTTAAACATTGGTGTAAGGATTTGATAACAAGGGTGTGGGGCTGAAAGGGTAGTTTGTAAGGCATTCTATCTAAACTGCAGTATTGTCATTAATCAGTTTATTGTAGATTTATATTTGATATTGACTCTTTGCCCAAGGATTAGGCAATAGTTTGGGGTTTGGCAAGCAGTTAATCATCATCCAATATTAAAGCAATCAATCCTTCACATTTTCAGTTACAAAGAATACATATGTTTAAGTAATTGTATAAGAGAATACAGTTAAGTTTATTCATTCCTTAAAGAGTGAATCATTAGGTTAATCCTCCTATGTTTAAAGAACTGCAAAAGGAAGAAGGATGAAAGTCCTCATCTCACTGATGTTTGTTATTGTTAAGATCATAATTTGGCTTGTAAGGCTCTGTATTAAGTTAATTATTGTCATCTACAAGGTGTTTTATCAATTAATACAGTAACAGACAATAAGCCAATTAATGAAATCCCTAATCCACATTACAGATACTGAGATTCAGTAATTTATTGAAGGTACACCTGCCTAAGTTTGTGGATCTCAAAGTAGGAGGAATCAGTCCTCATCAATTAGGCTTTGTCTTGCATGAGTTAGAAATTGGAAGTAAAAGGTTTAAGCATTCACATTGTATTAAGAGCCTGCAAGAAAAAGACCTAACAAATTGGCAACTCTACTGGGGAAAAAAAGTAAAATTCTTGTAAAACCCTTCAAGGAATCTCTGGTATTTTAAAAGTTAATTTAGTTTATAGTTGAGTTTTCCTATTTAAGTCACTCTTGAAATACTCATATTAGGTTGTGTTGTATCCCAACTTGTCTTGGGTGGCTACTCAAAGAAATCTTTGTAATCAGTGCTAAGTGAAATTCAATATTTATACACGCATCTTCTCAATATGAATACAAGATCAAGAGTAAGAGATCATCCTGAAGTTGAGTTGGAAAGTGAAATTCGAACTACTTCTAGGACCAAAATGTCTTGGAGACAAAATAGAAACCAAGCTAATATAGATAACTCATCTCCAAGAAAAGAGGAGGAAAACACTAGGAGAAAAGATTCAACCCAATCCAGTCATGAGGGAAATACATCAGAATATGAAGAAGCCCCTGACCTAGGATTGGAAACATATACAAATACTACTACTTCTAGTGAAAGAGAGGGGAATGATACTATCAGTTCAGATTTTGAAGTTCCTTCTGATGAACTTGTTGAAGAAGGGAGAATCTTATTGAGGCATTTGGCCATTATTCAGCAAAAGAAAAGAGAAAAAGATATAAAAAAAGAAAAAACAAGATCATAGAAATGTTGATAAATTAGGAAGAAGATCATTAAGACATGAAGCAGCAAGAAATGTTGAAAGATCTCATAGAGATCAAGAAACACCAGTCACTCACAAAGGTTTTGGTTCTCAAGCTTCTAGAGATAAAGGGAAAAAGAAAGTGACTGGAAGTGAAATAGATGAACCAAAAACTCATAAAGTTCCAACAGAACAAATGTCTAAATTAGACGTTGATCTTGAGAGATCAAAAAGGGAGAAAGAAACCATGGCTAAAATGCTAGAAAAAGTAGAAGCAGAGGCTGCCACCTTAGAAATGAAGAACAAGATTGATTTCTTGCAATCTTCTAGATATTCCTATGCTGGTGCTGAAAGTGCTACACATTCAAAAGACAAAGCTACCACTTTCCAAGATGATGATAGATTTCAAAGGAAACCACTGCATCTAGAAAGGTACAAACAATTTACTTTTATATGTATTCTTGGTTACCCTAATATAGTACCAAATGATATTGGGGAAAAACTCCCAAAGTTTTCAGGAAATAATGTTATTTCTTGTGAAGTACACTTGAGGAAGTTTATTGATATCATAGATGACCTGAATATTAATCATGAAGATGTCCTAATTGAACTTTTTGTTCAGTCCTTAGTTGAAGATGTTAGGGAATGGTTTAGAGGACTATCTAACGGGTTTGTGGCATCTATGGATGAATTAATAGACTTATTCAAAGATCAATATGGTGATAAAACAAATGAAGGATTCTTGTTAAATGAATTCAATAATATAAAGAAAATTTTCAATGAAGAAGTCGCTGAATTCAACACAAGGTTCCAAAGAGCCATGCACAAGCTATTTCAGAAGATCAGACTTGATGAAAAGGTATGTCTTGCTACATATCTGAATGCTTTTGATTCTAAAATGGGGTATGCTCTCAGAGACAAAAATCCCAAGAGTCTTACTAATGCATATAAGACAGCAGTGAATATAGAAATGAATAGAAGAGTGTCAGGGAAATTGGGTAGAAGGGATGATGCACGTTTTAGTAGGAGAAACCTAAAAGAACCATAATATAAAGAATATAAAGCTCCTCAAAACAATAGGGCATCCTACAATAGTTATAATCCACATAATAGGATGCAAAATCACCCCTATGGTACCCAGTTTAAGGATGGAAAACCTATTGTCCTACCAAGAAAAGATAAGATTGATAATAGGACCCCTGATCCTTTACACAAAAATGTTGTAAATATGTGTAGTGATACTTATTGTTATGAAGCTTGTCAAGCCCCGCACAATCCTTATTTTTTTGTTGTAGCTCTAGACATAAATGCTAATGAAGATTAAGAAGATGTAGAGGGTGAGTTATGTGATCATAATAGATGTGATATGACTAATTCTTATGCATGCCCTGATGTAGATTTTGAGGATGAAGTTGAGAACCATGATATGTATGGTTCAAAAAGAAGAATAGAAGTATACCATCAACAAGTTTTATCTGACAGTGAAGAAGAAGAGGTTGATGATATCAAATGCTATACTCAAAATAGTCAGGAATCTACAACAATAAGAAAACCTTCTGATGAAGAAAAAGCAAGAATCATTGTTGATTTAGTAAATAAGGCAAGAAGTAACTACAACTTGGGAAATAGAGTAGTGGGTGATGTAGGTAGTCAACCAGCTGGTATATTTATCAAAGAAAACAAAGCAAATGCCAGCAATGCACAAAAAAGAGGACCTGCTGAAAATGTAAATAAACCAAAGGTCAAAATAGTAAACAAAGCAAATGATTCAAAAGATGTACATGAGGGAAAAGCTAAAATACCAAAAACAAGTTCTTCCTCTTCTAAAGTTGAAAATAAATAAAAAATAAAAAAAGGAAGAATCTACTCTGAATATTCAAATAGAGGATAGTAATATCATTGTTGAAAAACCAAAATCCTCTGATGTAAAATACACTCCTATTGATATGGGTCAATGTCTATCAAAAATGACTGTCAAGGTGCCATTTCTAGAAATGATGAGAATAAAGGAGCATAAAGAAAAAGTTCTTTCAGTACTAAACAGTGTTTCTTCAATAAAATTGCAAAGACCAGAAGATACTGAAAAGAGGCCAAACAACAAGGGAAAAGAGCCTAAGGGAATGATTTTTGAAATCCCTCAGAGTTATTTAAATACAAATACTGCTGCAGGAATTGTTGATCCTTTTTTTCTTAACTCCGGTCATTAATGGTAAGATGCTTACAAACTGTATGATTGATTCTAGAGCATCTAACACTGTCATGCCTACAGAAATAATGAGATCCATGGGATTACAAGTTGATACTCCTCATGGGAGATGTCAGGCAATGGATTCTAGAGAGATCCCTGTTGTTGGTACTATTGAGTCTTTACCTTATAAGTTAGCTATATGTCCTGACACAGTGTTAACAATGAGTGTATTGGTGGTTGATATCCCGCCTCATTATGGTATGTTGCTCTCAAGGAAATGGAGTGCTTCAATGGGTGGCAGTACTAAGGGTGATTTATCTTATGCTACTTTTAACATTGCTGGAAATAATGTCAAGGTGTCCAGGGAAGGTAGGACACCCATATGATTGAGTTAAGTGAAGATATTGACATCAATTATTGTGTAGATATAGACATGGAGAACTTCAGAGTGAAGAAAAGTGTTCATCAATGTAAAAATGTTCATCCCTTAATTGAGGAGTTGAATATGCAACAGGATGGTTTATGGAAAATGTATTTTGATGGAGCCTGCTCCAAAGAAGGATCAGGCGTTGGTGTCTTATTTATTTCTCCATCAGGTACAACATTCAAGTATTCTTTCCTGTTATCTTTCCAATGTACAAATAATACTGTCGAATATGAAGCTTTGTTTTTAGGGTTAGATATTGTTGCTAGGCATGGAATCAAGTGTTTAAAAGTTTTTGGTGATTCTGAGCTAGTAGTAGCCCAAGTTAGATCCAAATATGTTGTAAAGATTGATAGATTGAAAATGTATAAACATGCTATTTGGGATCAAAATGAATCTTTTGATGCCTATAATATTAACTGGATACAAAGGTCAAAAAACATCATGGCTGATTTTTTAGCTAATGTTGCTTTGAAGACTGGTGATTTGACCTTAAGTGGGGTATCAATAGTTGAAATTAAGACAAGACCAGTTGTCCCTGGATAATATTTACAACTGGCAAGTATTGAAGATGACCAAGATATTCGTAGATTTATTCAATACCTAGACCATTATGAAGACCAACATATAGATTGTAACTCTTTACTTGAGGTCATTGGTGGAAAGGATGTTGTTTTGGGGAATGAGGTTGTCCAATTGAGTTCTAATCAGATCCCTAAGGGACTGGTAGAATTAGAAGCATTGTTTACTAATCAAGATGATCATTCATAAAAAATGAGCAATGTTAAAATTAAGGATTTGGAAGAAATAAATCTAGGATCAGAAACCACTCCTCAAATTGTGTATATTGGAAAAGGGTTAGATTCCCATGTTAGATCAAATATAATAAAATTGTTAAGGAAACATAAGGATGTGTTTGCCTGGTCTTATGAAGATTTGAAAGCATATAGGGAAGACCTTTTTCAACATGAAATCCCACTCAAATCAGATGTTATTCCATTCAGACAGAAACAGAGACCAATCAACCCATTGTTGGCTCCCAAAATGCAACAAGAGTTGATGAAATTAAAGGATGTTGAGATTATTCAGCCTATAAGACATTCAACTTGGGTTTCTAATTTAGTCCCAGTGAGAAAGAAGAATGGTGACATAAGGTTGTGTGTTGATTTCCGAAATTTGAACATTGCATCCCTAAAAGACAATTACTCTTTACCTAACATGGAAGCAATGTTACACAAGGTTACTGGTTGTGAGCTATTATCAATGATGGATGGTTTCTCGGGCTACAACCAGGTATTAGTTAAAGAATCAGAACAATTCAAAACTGCATTTATTACTCCATGGGGGACATATGTCTATATTAGAATGTCATTTGGACTTATAAATGCAGGGGAAACTTTTCAAAGAGCCATTGATGTTGCATTCAAAGAATTTATTGACTTGTTCATGGTAATATATCAAGATGATTTGACTGCATATTCCAAGAAAACCGAGGACCATTGTGGACACCTAGAAACAAAATTTAATAAGGCTTTGGAATATAGTGTTTCCCTGAATCCCAGAAAATGTCAATTTGCAGTGACAAAAGGAAAGTTGTTGGGACATATAGTATCAAAAGGAGTGAGGATTGACCCGGAGAGGATAGAAGTCATTCAAAAGGTCACCGCTCTAAAAAATATCAAAGGTGTACAGTATTTCTTAGGAAAGATAAATTTTGTAAGAAGATTTATTGCAAATTTTGCAAAGATTGTCAAACCTATAATTAAACTGTTGAAAAAAGATGCTAAGTTTCAATAGGGTGAGGAAGCTAAATCAGCTTTTGAAAAGATCAAAAAAGCAATTCAGGAGGCACCTGTTTTGAGATCTCCTAATTACAGTAAGCCTTTCTCATTATTCTCTTTTGCATCTTTTCATACAATTGTTGTTGTTTTACTGTAAAAAGATGAGGAGGGTTAAATCCCTCTAAGCTGACGAAGTTAAATTATGAAATGATGGAGAAACATGCATATGCTTTGGTCAAAGCTGTAAATTCATTCAAACCTTATCTGGTTTGTGCACAAGTGATGGCATATGTACCTCATGCAGCAGTTAAGGATATCCTTACTCAGTCAGAAGTGACTGGTAAGCGATGCAAATGGATCAATAGGATTCAAGAGTTTAATTTGGAAATTCATATTATCATGTTGGTAAGAGGACAAAGCTTAGCAAAATTAATGACTGAAGAAAATTTGGACTTGGTGCAAATAAATAATACAAAGCTACATGATTCAACAGTAACTACTATTGAAAGACAACCTTATTATGTCGACATCATGTACTATCTTAAAAACACTAAGTGCCCTGAGACTATGACAGCTAATCAGAAAAGAAATATCAAGTTGCAAGCTCAAAGGTACACCTTAGTACAAGGAGATCTCTATTGGAAGGATAGAAATGGTGTACTGTTACTATGTTTAGATCAGATTCAAGTTGAAAAGGTCTTGGCAGAAATGCATGTTGGAGTGTGTGGAGGACATTTCTCTGCCAAGACCACTGCACATAAAATCTTGAGGGTTGGTTATTATTGGCCTTGCTTATTCAAAGATACTCATTCCTTTATCAGAAAGTGCGAGCCTTGTCAAAGGTTTTCAAACAAGTTACAATTTTCAGGTGCCTTGTTACTAAATCCTATAAGTGTTGAAGCACCTTTTTCCATGTGGGGGATTGACTTAATTGGAGAGTTTTCAAAGAAATCTAGTAGTAGACATAGTTGGATACTAGTTGCTATAGATTATTTCACAAAGTGGATTCAAGCAATTCCTACAAAGAAGGCAACTAGTAAAGTGGTCACTAATTTTTTGATAGAAAATATCCTGACTAGATTTGGTGTCCCTGCAAAATTGGTAATGGATAATGCTATGTGCTTTAGGTCAGATGAACTTAAGGATTTTTGTGAGGAATATGGGATTATGATGTCATATTCTTCCCCATATCACCCTCAAGCCAATGGCCAAGCAAAATCCAGTAATAAGAGCATATTGAAAATCTTGAAAAAGACCCAAGAGAAAAATAAAAGAGCTTGGCATACAAAACTGAAACTTGTTCTATGGGCTAACAGGATCACTGTGAAAAAAGCAACAGGTAAGTCTCCCTTTGAACTTGTATATGGTATGCAATCTAGAATGACCATGAATAACTTACTTCCAGTATATAAGTTTATCCAGGAAGAGGAGTTAGATGTTTCTGAACCTATGCAAGATACGATGATGCAGCTAGCAGAACTAGATGAGATCAGAAAAGATAGTCAAAAAGAGAACATTAAGTTGCAGCAGAATATGAAGTATCTATTTGATAAAAGAGCAAGTGACAGGAAGTTTCAACTTGATGACTTAGTACTTCACTGGAATGTGAGGGCTGAAGAAAAAGGGAAGCATAAGAAATTTGAATCATTATAGTTAGGTCCCTTTGTTATTTATCAAACATTTGGAAAAGATTCATATTTATTGAAAAATATGGAGGGAGAGGTATTTGAATTGCCAGTGCATGGACAATTCTTTAAACCTTTCTTCATTTAAAAATTTGATTTTCATGCACAATAGTTCTGTATTATATGTATAGGTGTGTTTGTTTCTGTTGTGTGTTTGCTTTCTGTAGTAGGTTAGTGAGCGTGGTCTACCTCCCAAAGATCTATGATTCTTGTTATAAACTTGCATTTAAGCATCCTCAAATAGAGCCACTGTTGGTTATATTTCTAGTTTTGAAGTCTTGCTTTTAAAAAATTTGGGTTCCTAGTGTTATTCTTGCATAAATTGTCAAATATTGTCCAAGTGCTATCATTTTCCCTACAAATGTTGATCTCTGAGCCAAAGAAGTATGAAAAACCCTAGGTCCTAGGTCAATTTTCATTCTTGTCAAGAGAAAACCCTAGTTCTTCATAATCTGCTTCTATTTTGCAGTTACTTTTTCAAAAAATCCGAATCACTTAAGTCATGTGATCATTTTCATGTTTTAAAGTTAGTCGTGATGTCTCTTTAAACTTTCAAAATATTTCATTTTGTTTCGAGACTCAGCACAATGCTTGGTCGTGTTATCTCATGAAGAAAAGAATATGCTTTCAAAGATTAAGTGATTTAACGTTAACCGTTGATTCAGATCATGATCTTGTGGTTCGTGCAAAGTCTCATTTGAAACCTCAAAGTTAAGAAATCCTATGGCGACTTTGAGTTCCTTCAGTCGCGCAGTTTCGCAAATAAATCAGAGTTTAAGTTTGGTTGAATTTTCATTTAGTCACAAGATCGCGAAAAGAAATAGGAGTTAAGTTAAATCTCAAGTGATTCAACGATAGCAGTTGATCTTCAAGATGATCCTGCGGTAAGCGTGAAATCTCAAGATAAACTCTTCAGTTAAGAAATCATTTCGCGACTTCGAGTTTCTTCAGTGGCGAAGTCTCACAAGTTTACCAAGGTTAAGACAAGTTATATTAGTTCAGTCGCGGGATCTCTACAGAAAACAAGGGTTAAGTGAAATATTATGAGATATAGCGACTACCATCTGATTCAAAGATGATCTTGTGGCCAACATTTAGTCATGAGATAAAAGCACAGATGACTAAAAGTTCAAGAGATCTAGCGACTACCGTCAGACTGAGGAAAGATCTAAAGGTTGGCGTTTAATTTCATTATAAACCTTGAGTTAGATAACTTGTTCAGCGACAACGAGATTTAGTTAGTCGCTAAGTCTCCATGAAAACTGTGGTTAAGTAAAGGTTAAGTCAAAGTTCAGTTGAAGTTTGCAGCGTGAAAATCTGAACCATAGATGACAAAAGATCTGATGGATGGCGTTAAGTCGCTGATACAAATCAAAAGGTCAAAGAAAGTTCAGTGACTCAGAGGTAAAGATTCAGATGTGGACACGTGTCTAAATCATTTCAGAGATTTACGTAAAGTCTCAGAATAAACCCGCGGTTATTAAACCTATCTGGCGACTTGGAAATAGCTTTAGTCGCGAAGTCTCATAACAAACTACAGTTAATGATAAAGCTTAAGAGATTTCACGTGAACCTTTGGATTAAAAGTGATCTAATGGTAGTTGCGAAGTCTCTGATCAAATGCAGAAAGTACAAGACGAATGGGAGATTTCACGCAAACCTTCAAATTGAAAGAGGACATAACGATGGTCGCGTGATCTCTAATGAAACTCATGGTTAGTAAAATCTTTCAACGACTTCGATTTTATACAGTCGCGTAGTCTCCAAAGAAAACAAACATTAAACAAGAGTTACTCTTTAGCTTTAGTCATGGAATCTCTGAATGAAGTATGAGTTAAGTTAATTTGTTCAGCATCTAAGAGATAACCGTTGATCAAAGTTTTGATCGTACTGTGAGCGTTAGATCTCATGACAAAACTAGAGTTATAGCTAACTCTCAGCGACAAGGAGATAAATCAGTCGTGTAGTCACCAAAAAGAACCAGAGTATGAGCAAGGTAAAGGTAAAAAATTTGTCCCGCACCATGACGAACAGTCATTAGCCAATCAGAACAATAGGATTTTGACAGCATGTAAGAAGTAGTTGAGTTGTAATAAAGAGAGCCAATCATATCAAGCTGAAAATTTATTTCGCATAAAATAAGGTTTCATGATTACTCTAATTGGCCTTTTTCAAAATGATAACCTGTCAACCTCAGATGCCACGGCTAAGAGAAATTGATATCAAAGCACGTAGAAGTAATGGCAGAAGTGACTGAATAGAAAATCCATGATTTTGAATAGATTGGTGCATTGATTTCTCTGAATAAATAAGCATTACCATTGTTCATTTCAATTTACAAGAGTTTCAAATTTCAGAACTAAAGATTGCATAAGAGAACAGTGTTTTTAGAAGAACAAAATTGCCCAGATTTCAAAGTGAAGAAACAAGAGTTTGATCAGTGTTGTTTCAATTCAGCGCAGACAAGATGAGTCAGGAAGTGAGTGTTGCTTCAACCAGTGGGAAGAGTGGAGATACTGATGATGATCATAAAACAAAAAGAAACTACTCAGATGAATTTGTGGCTCTCCTACCAAGGGCTAATCAAGGAAAAAAGGTAAGTGATGAATACCTTGGTGATAACATGTCTTATGTTAGAGATGCTAAAACTCCTGATTGTTCTGGATATCACTTGTTTAATTACTTTCATAAGAATTGTGATAGTCATGTTCCTGTGTCAAACCCTTTGAATTGGCTAATAGGTATGATGCCATCTCCAAGACCATCAAGAAGAGTGATGATACTTCCCTTGTCACTTTAGATAGGGCATCATTTATGAAAGCTTTTAATATTTATAACCCTTGTACTAAAGAGATAGACCTGAAGGCCTTAGCAGCCAGATATACAAGGGAAGCCTGCGTTGTGGCAAGGTTGATTCAAGCTCATGTGCCTAAGAGTACCAGAAATTACATAGAACCCATTCCTAGTAACACGGCACCCTACTTCTACAAAGATCTGGCCTTCTACATGAAATATATTTCCTATGCATTATGTAGAGTTCTAGGAGTTGATGGGGGAAGTGAGAGAATATCTTCTGATATTCTGATGATTATTTCGGACTTTCAGAGTCCACATGTCAGCACAAACTATGACTATATCCAATATGTGATTGACAAAATGCATCAAGGGTTTGTAGACATCCAGAAGAAGGAAACCAGCCCTAAATTTCTGCAGTATTCTTTATTAATGCATTTAATTTTATTTTATAACTTCAATATCATGGACCTGCCCAATTTGAGACCTAGGAGATTCTACCAAGGTCAATCCAACCCTATACAACTCTGGTTGAGGGTGTGGAATTATACTTCTAGGGAGAATGAATTTTGTGCTTTCCACAACTGGAACGTTTATCCCATTAAAAGTTGTTTGGGAGTCAATATGACAAGATTGCCAATCAAAGTATTGCAGATTCTCAAGCCTTGTCAGTTTGTGGACAAGTGGACAGGAGATCACAACTGGGGAGACTTCTACTACAATAAGAATTTTACTTTGATAAGAGTTTATGGTTGCTCCCAGCCACCACATATTCTTCCCTATCATGTGCCACCCGGGATTGTTGCTATGGAGTTCATTTGGCAACTTATGATGACTGATAAGGAGCATTTGGCTCCACATAGAAAAGGTACCTTCACACCTCGGCAATTTAAGGTTTATGACTTCACAATTGGTAAGGGGGCATATGATCCTTGTGTAGAAGCTTTTGACACCAACTATTCCAAATACTAAAGTACATGAGCCTTGTGTAGAGGAGGACCTTATAAGGAACATCCTAGAGGATGATAAAGTTGTAAGAAGGGCTGATAAGTTCCAGGATCTAATGGATTTAGAACAGCAACTCAAGAAGAAAGGGATCACTTTTGAGGGTTACTTCCCAGATGTGTCATATTTACAAAGACTGGATAAAATGATAGAATCTTATGGAACATTATGTAACCAGCTGGAGGGGCAAATAGAAGATAAGGAGAGAGGACCTGACAAGCACTCTTCATCTAAATATAGTGACAGCAGCTATTCAGTACATAGCCCTCCAACAATGAATCAGCCACCTCAAAGAGAGGAGGGTATAATAGATTTGACTGAAGAGCAAGAGGCTAAGGTTCTGGTGAACCTCCCAAGAAGAAGCAAAAAGTGGAAATAGGGGAGCCTTTTGATGTCAAAACGCAAAAGAGGAAAAAGGATAAAGTGAGTGCATTATTTACTGGTACTAGAGCTTATGATCATCAGCTCATAAATTTTATAAGGGAAGGAAAGAAGAAAAGAGAGGATACAAAAGAAAATGTTGAGATGCCTATGTTGTTATGCCAAGATGAAAGAGAGCTACAGCAAGAACAATTCTTGAATGATGACAACTTTATAAAAACCAAAGAATTCAAGGATTTTCTCATCTGGGCAAAACAATAAGTGGTGTCACAGTTGCAATTGGCAGGAGGAGAAGCAGTGACAAGTGAAGCATTGCAGGTTCTGCAAGAATATGATCCTGAATCAGAAAATATGACCCGAGATGAAGCTAGACAGTTGGTAAGTCTAGTGGCATGCTACTTGTAGAGGGATGGGATCTGGCTTCAGCTTTCATCATAGATCAAATCAGAAGGCAGTCAGATATCAAATTGTCTTCAGAAACACAAGTGGGAGAGATGATTAAAGGATGTGGATACAATGCACAGTCCCAAACATTGGCAATGCGGGCTCTAGCTCCCAAGACCCAGAAGCCATCATTGATAAATGTACAAGAAAAGATGGATGGAGACAAAATCATATGGTCCATCCACAACACAAGAGATTTGGAAATTTCACAGGTTCTTACACACTTTTCTCATCTAAATGAAGCTAAAGTTGTACAGATGTCAAAGAGATATCAAAAGTTGTTTGATGAGGCAAGTATTGTAGTAAATTATAGAGAGCTAGGATTGATTAAGATCAATGCACTGGAGAAGGTAGTAGCAGAGCTGAATGTGAAGTTACAAGATATCCCTGAGACTACCCCTGTTGAGCCTAAGCAGGTTGCAAATGAATTAGTACAAACAGAGGATGCGGGGGATATTGACAAGAAAACAGAGCAGAAGGATAGTGAGCAGAATAAAGTGGCTTTGGAATCCTTTTTGAATATTTTGCAACACATGATCAATATCCTGAAAGATAAAGCCAATCTAGTACATGGTGCTTACAAAAAGTTGCCTGGTTTACAAATTGAGGTAACTAGTTATGTTTCAACTTTGAACCCCTATTTTGGGACTTGGTTAGTAAGGACATGTTTATTTGAAAGATTAGCAACCCTACAGTCACTTAGGGAAGACCTCCTAGAGATTGTGACACAAATTGTTGAGGAGATTGAACAAATTGAGGTAACCTTGTCTTTCTTTAAGGGCAAGGCAAATCAAATTGAAGCCAAAGTCAACATGTTTGGCTCAGATTACAATAAGTTTGTTCCTCCAATGAAGGGAGAAGATGATCAGATCAAGGTAGTAGAGGTATGGAGAGGAGAATTTGATATATTATTGCCTAATAAGAGGCATTTATTTATGACAATGATGATTTAGATATGGAAAGATTCAATAAAACCTAAGATGAGGCATTTAAGGCCGAAACGGACTTTTATAAGTTTGAGACAGATGTTAAGAGCAGAACAGATGCAAAATGGGAGAGACAGAAGGCACAATTGGAAAGCATTCAAGGCTTTAATTGTCTTGCAGAGGCAGAGGTTGCAGCATGGGATGTTCTCACCAAACCCAAGAAAAAGAAGCCTGCAACAACTGACATAGACATACTAGACGAGAGTAAAGAGACACCCTGCACCTGATCTCTGAGCATAGGAAGGTTAGTCATCAGAAAGACTAGTGTATGTTAGCCTGTAATGGCGGTCACTAGATCTCACTATAACTATTTGAGGCTATAGAATATCGACAGACAAAGGTGCCAGTTATCAATGATTTGAAGATCAAATCTTTTTTTCCTTCCACCGCTTAAGGTCTTATTGTATTTTGTCTTCTAGTATCTTTTTAGGGTTAGGTCTGAGCCATCTGAAGCTTGTTGCATCCTTAATCTTTAAGGATTCCAAGATGGCTTAGACTTTATATATAGCAAGATAGAAGATTTTTGTAAGAGAGGTGAAATATATAATTGCAAGGCAAACTTCTAAATTTTGTCTAAGCTTTGTGCTTTTTGTCTATTGAATGTATTTGAAGCAGTAACATATTAATAAAATACATTGCAGTTTTTGTTCTATATATTTTGTTCTCTTTATATTTATGTTTAAACTCTTGTATGTTTAATTTGCAAGGCATCTTAGATATACCAGTTACAAGGTGGTTGTGCAATTACTTATAAGGTCTTTCAAGGAAAAAGTAATTCTTTTAGGTGATTCCAGAGAGTTAAACATTGGTGTAAGGATTTGATAACAGGGGTGTGGGAGTGAAAGGGTAGTCTGTAAGGCATTCTATCTAAACTGCATGTATTTTCATTAATTAGTTTATTGTGGATTTATATTTGATATTGACTCTTTGCCCAAGGATTAGGCACTGGTTTAGGGTTTGGCAAGTAGTTAATCATCATCCAATATTAAAGCAATCAATCCTTCACATTTTCAGTAACAAAGAATACATATGTTTAAGTAATTGTATTAGATAATACAGTTCAGTTTATTGATTCCTTAAAGAGTGTATCATTAGGTTAATCCTCCTAAGTTTAAAGAACTGCAAAAGGAAGAAGGATGAAAGTCCTCATCTCACTGATGTTTGTTATTGTTAAGACCATAAGTTGGCTTGTAAAGCTCTATATTAAGTTAATTATTGTCATCTGCAAGGTGTTTTATCAATTAATACAGTGACAGACAATAAGCCAATCAGTGAAAGCCCTAATCCACTATTACAAATATTGAGGTTCAGTAATTTATTGAAGGTACACCCGCCTGAGTTTGTGGATCTCAAAAGTAGAAGCAGGAATCAGTCCTCATCAATTAGGCTTTGTCTTGCATGAGTTAGAAATTGGAAGTAAAAGGTATAAGCATTCACATTGTATTAAGAGCCTGCAAGAAAAAGACCTAACAATAGACACCACCTAATCATCTCATATTCAAACTTAATGTTCGTGCTCTCGAACCTCCCGCATGCTCCATGTTGCTCGCTTTCACATATAAGTTTTTAAATTATCCAAAATTCACCATCATTGTTACTCCTCAAACACTTAACTGGTCTAGTTTTCAACCAAGGATTTGAATTCTTGAAACTAGCTGAAACTTCAAATTCGCTCCTGAAGAAATACACAAATGTCATTCTACTATAGTGATAAGACCAAATATACAAATCTAGATAACAAAGGAGCACTAACATAACCAAACATGTAATGAATATTGTCCAAAACCCCAAAAGACTTGTGAGAATTGGAATAAAAAGAAACACGTAGTTGTGCTCTACATATATAATGTTCGCAAAGTGGAACTCAAGATTACAATCATTAAGGACTTCAACAACGTTCTTATTTTCTAGGGCTTAAAGACACTCACTAATGTGACGAAGTCTTTGGTGGCATAACATTGTTTTCTCTTATGGGAGCTTCATCTCTGAAGCATTAGCACCCTTAGTTACTCAAAAAGCACAACCATAAGATGTAGAAACCATAGGTTTTCTTCACCCAATCTGATGGTGAAGATGAAGAATCCAAAGCCTTCTTCTTAGACTCGATATAACTTTCCAAACCACTAACAGTTGTCCTTCCATAATGGTAACTTTCCAATATGCACTAAACTCGCATAGAAATTGCCAAATCCATAAATACACATCCACAATGTATATAGACACTTGCTAAAAAGAACTCAACAATAAATATCAATTGCCAAATATTAACTCTCCTTCACTCCCAAACCACAACATAGCAATCCATATCTCACCAAGAGTTAACAATTACATATCACGAAAGTACATGTTTGAGAGGTTTTTACAAACACCTCTCAAACATATGAGTGCCCAAGTGACAAGTGGTACATTCTCATACTCATCACCTCACATCTAGCAAAAACCAAATCACAATTGATTCCTACAAAGTGATATAGTAACTTAGAAACTTAAATCTTCATATATAATTAACAAAAATTGCAACATGGGACTAATAAATAAATTAAATCATGCTAGGTATCTCAAAGGTTGAAACACCTTATCCCAACAATTGACCACGTAAAATAGCAGTCATAGCTTTTGTATTGTTTTTACTAGCCTACTTTCCAATTGGATTTGTAGATGGAGATGACGGAGCTACATTAATCATTCACTGTTGAATCCCAAATATCAAAGCCAAAAGACATGAAACAATTTCACATCCTTATAATTTGTGGTGTCAAACAATGGAGTTGTATTTGAGGAAAAACCTTTTTAACAAGTCATGTGTGCTCCTGAGATCTACCTTCTAGGGAATCAATTATTCTTGAAGGAACCAACATTGATACCAATTGATGAGCACACACACTTATAATGGGAGGGAGGTTGAATCGGTAGAAGATAATCTTTGATTTATTTAAAATCCAACAACCATGAAAAGAGCAATCACATGATCTACCAAGAGACAAGATTTACGTGGAAACCCTTTTGAGAGGAAACCACACAAAAAAAAAAGATTGTTTGGATCTATTGTCCAAATCTAGCCAACAATAAATTTCACTTCTCAAATCTTCGTAAGCACCAACCCTTTCAAGACACTAAGCACCAACTTAGCACAAGACACAATCTCTTCTATGAGAGGCACCAAATTCTAAATAAACAAAAAATCACCTTCTTGAATATAGCATACTCAATGAATGAACATCATTCAAGTTTCCTTCGTTAAATTTGCTCACAACTTCATCATATGTATTCTCTTCTTCAAAAAATCTACTCAAAATAGGAATTATAGAAATTTGATTGATTGCCTTCATGTTACCCCACTTCTATGTATGCCTTCCTTATGCCTCTTGAAGAAGGGAGGTGCTTCTTTATCAAGGAGGTTGACCACAAGCAAAAATAAGTAAGTTTTATTTTATATCAACTTTTCCAGAGATGGCCGACCAGATTAAGGAAGTCACTAAGGAGGGTCCAAAAAAGTAAACCTAATTTTCTAATTTACAAGATGTACGTGCCAAAATCAAGAAGGGGCAATCAGCAATATGGGTGCCAATAATGCAAGGTTAGCTAACCCAAAAATGACGCACAAAAAAAATATTTTCTTTGTTTAAATCTCTAGTGTTGGTGATAAGGCATACAACTTTCTTCTCTAACAGGACCAATATGATGTCAATGATCGTGTTCATCTCTTCTTTGACATCAGTGACAACAATCTTTCCAAAATCACATGACAATTTGTAATATGTATAGCACACAATAATTCAAAATCGTGATAAACTTGTATATTTATGCAAACCTTCATATGATTAGACGTTTTCTTCAAAGAATTGTACCTAAAGAAAGAAAATGTTGTTTTGAGCTACTTAAGAGCTTGCCAAGAATGGTCAAGCCCATATTTCAATCTTTCAACCTCCATAGATGATCAAGATGTAGAAATAATTGAAATGGTGAACTCTCAGCTTAAGTGTGTCTAAAACTAAGAATAGCAACAAATAAATATAAATTGAGATTAAATCTTGGTCTTAAATTGAGATTAAATCTTGGTCTTTGGATACACGCCCAAGAATGGTCAAGCCCATATTTCAATCTTTCAACCTCCATAGATGATCAAGATGTAGAAATAATTGAAATGGTGACCTCTTGGCTTAAGTGTGTCTAAAATTAAGAATAGCAACAAATAAATATAAATTGAGATTAAATCTTGGTCTTTGGATACACACAGTACGAGATAGTAATAAATGATAAATCGCCAAAGTATTTGCCACAATACAAAATAAACAACTAGCAAAATAACCCCCAAAAAAACTGAAACTTTAAACATATCACCAACCCAAAGAGAAGAAATGAAAGGAGTGTTGAAAATGCCCACAAAACAATAGTAGCTTCAACCCTCCCAAAGAGCTTTAAGAAGCCTTACTGTCGCAACAATTAAGTATTTTGTCGCAGCCAAAAGACATGGCAGTAGCAAGAGAATAGAGTTGTGCCAGACCTAGTTTTTGAAATCTTTTAGTATAACAAAGAGGAAGCAACAGTTCAACAATCACATTAGAACATGAAGTACTTGTTAAGTTTTAGGATAGCTGCAAATGTAATAGCACTCTATTTTTTATGTGTTTTCCAAATGCAACAATCTCTCTTTCATTTATATTAGGAATGAGGCTAGGAGAGACATGTCCCTTCATGGTACATGTCTATTCATTATTATTTATAAGAAAGGACATGTCTCTTCCTATTAATCATAATTTAATCAATCTTATAATGTTTTATCAATCAATTATAAATTAAGAATAATTTAATAATTTAATATTAAATATTAAATTTCATATGATTAATAATAATATAACATATATAATATATTATTATTAATCAACATGTATTATATATATTCTAATGATCATACGACTG
>MU225720.1:1661881-1677544 GCA_018584345.1 Thuja plicata
ATCTTTTTAATGAAAGTCATTTTCAGAAATTTCACATAGACCCGTACATAGTCTATCATAACTTTTGCATCCAAGACTTTCTCTCTAATCGCTTCGGTGAGATTCTTTGAAATTAGGTTTTCACCAAAATATCCGAAACTTAGCAAAATCCAACGGTGCATTTGTGAGATATAGTCCTTTTACCGAGACTGTATTTTCTGAGACAGTCACACATTCACCATCAACAAACTACTCTCTTACATTTGTAGTCTGGCTCTGATACCATGTTAAGTTTTAGGATAGCTGCAAATGTAATAGCACTCTATTTTTTATGTGTTTTCCAAATGCAACAATCTCTCTTTCATTTATATTAGTAATGAGGCTAGGAGAGACATGTCCCTTCATGGTACATGTCTATTCATTATTATTTATAAGAAAGGACATGCCTCTTCCTATTAATCATAATTTAATCAATCTTATAATGTTTTATCAATCAATTATTAATTAAGAATAATATAATAATTTAATATTAAATATTAAATTTCATATGATTACTAATAATATAACATATATAATATATTATTATTAATCAACATATATTATATATATTCTAATGATCATACGACTGAAACTACAAACATTAAGAGTACTTTGCTGGACAAATTAGTGTTATTGTTGCCAAAACACGAGCGCATCATGTTTGCATCCTATTGAAATCATTCAAAATTACGCACACAATTCCAAGTTGGCAAGTAGAAGATAACCACATAATGGAAAAACTTATAAACTTAGGAAAATAGACTAATAATGAGCTATAGTGATCCCTAATATATACTATGGAAGCAAATGTCAAAGGATATTCAAAACATAACGTGAAATTATGAGGATGCATAATTTTCTTGGTTACAAATCCCATGTTTTTCTTTTGTTTTTGGTATAGTACAGCTGTAAATATAAGTGTCTAATAATTTTCACATACCTTGTGATTGGTATTTTAGCTATATTTTAAAAATGAATTATATAGTAATAAAATATTAATCAATAGTTTGGATCCAATTATTTAAATGTACTACTTGTTTATGTCTCTATCGGTCTTGCTAGCATTCAGGAAAAGTTCGACATTTCTTCAATTCTTTAAAATCAGTACGCTTCTTTATTTGGTATATATTCCAATGAAAAGAACCGCTTAATTATTATTGGATTGAGAGTCCTCAAATCATTTCAAATAAATATGTACCTCTTCCATACAAATTTGAATAGACTTACTATTGTGATACAATATTAAGAAAACATCCAAGAAACAAAACTCTTATAAGAACATTTTAACCAACCTAAAGGTAGAAAGGTTTTCCGATAACATAATTGCCTCTTGGATTAAATTCTTTTTTTTCTTTTTAAATTTAAAAGTTGGTCTAAAAATTAATGATATAATATTATAGTTCTTACAGAGTTTCCTAACAAAGGGGTGATGTAGGGATGGATATAAGCCTAATTACAAGTTGGGTTAAGCAATCCTAAATCACTAGGTAGAGTTGAATAATTCTATGCTTCATAGAGACCTATCAAGAATCAAGTCTCAATATGTTTTTAATTCAAAACCATGAATGAATACATTATTAACCATGCCCCATTTGACATGGAAGCTACTCAACCCTTGAGATTGAATCAATGAAATAAATTCATCAACGTGATCTATAATGACTTCCAAGAAAAACAATCAATTATAAACTAGTACAAACTCAAAATGCATATTTTATTGTAGATGTGAAAGTTGAAAACTTGCAAACATTATAATATTGAAAAAAATATTTGTTTATTTACTAGTTCAACAATGACATATTTGTTGTAGGTGCCTAAATGGTGCTGAGTTCAAATCTCCAACAATATTTAAACGTCATTCAACGTAAAAAATGATTAAAGATAAATTTAAACTAGCATACCTATATTTAAAACAATTTGAATTTTATAGATATATTTTATTAATATATTATTTTTATTATATTATCTTACGTTATCCTTGCTTTGTTGCTTTTATTATATTATATTGTTATTATATTATTATTATTTTATCCTATATTATTATCTTAATATTATAAAAGGACAGATTTGACACTTTTTGTTTTTTGATTTTGTGGACACAGACTATCAAACTCCATTGCTGGGAAAGATGAACGCTCTCAGCAAATATTCAAGTTTGACTCCTTCCCTATTTAATTATCAAAAACCTTTTGTTCTGTTTGAGCTAAGCGCCTGAGAACAAAACTTAAAAATGCAACGTGAAACAAATAAATATGAAAGTTTGACTCCTTAACTATTTAATTATCAAAAACCTTTTATTCTGTTTGAGATAAGGGACTGAGAACAAAATTAAAATGCAACGTGAAACAAATATTTAATGCTTAAATGAAATCTGAAATTAAAAACTGTAGAAAATAGCTAGGTGGTTTCCAATAACTGCAAGAAAACAACTAGGGGTTTCTGAAAACTGTAGGTAACATCTAACATGGTTTTAAAAGTGCGGGAAACTAATTTGGAGATGTGTCCGAAACATCCCAGATCAATTCCTGCGCTCGGCACAACACACTTCAAAAACAAAAACAAAATGATCAGGTACAGCCAAGAAATGTTCCCTAGCCACTCTCGAGTAATCCGAAAAAGGGAAACAGGGTACTAGAATTTTTGCGATGGGATACGTGTTTTCGGGAGTTACTTGTAATCAAATTGTCCGCTATTGTCTAAAGTGTAAATTAGTAATACCCAATGACTCAGTAGCATACGAGCACCGTGATTTTTGTTTGTTCTTTCAGTTTTCTCCATGCTAATTACAATCCTGGCATGCCCATGTATGTTCTCCTTTGCACCAATTTTAATTATAATAAGGCAAATGATTAGTACCCATGTAAATTACAATCCTGGCACTAGTAATACCTGACTCAGTATCATACAAGCACTGTGATTTTTATTTGTTCTTTCAGTTTTCTCCATACTAATTACAATACTGGCATGCCCATGTAAGTTCTCACTTGCACCAATTATAACAAGGCAATTGATAAGTACCCATGTGGAATTCATGAACCATCCTTGTACTGCGATTGTTTCCAAATAACCTTGAATAGGACATATGCGTTGTTGAAGAGGTTTTCACTTTTTCCTGCTCTCTTTTATGCTGGTCACCGTTGTAATGGCCATATGAATCAATTTAAATATAGGGCAACCTAGCCAAGCCTAAGCCAAAAGAGCGTTCAATTATTGACATGACTATAATATCCAAGTTATGTTTAAGCCCCCAAATTTTGAAAATAAACATTACCCTCGTTTGTTTGCATATTCAAGTAAGATTCTTCAGAAAAAACTTCCTGGTGTTTACTCCAAATGCATTCATTCTACCCCTGCTTGAAAGAATAAGACCTTTTATGTATGCAGTGCCGGTTCAAGATTTGTAATGTACATCAAAGTATTCCTTAAAGAGAAACAGGAAATGAAATATACCAAGTTTACTGTGACCTTCGGGTTTCTTCTTAATTTTCAGCTGATTAGGCTAAGGGCTCAAACATACACCAGGTAATTACTGATCCCTCAAGTTTGATCCCCACTGATGGAAAAGTTCAATAGAGAATACATGCTGATCAGCCACTGCAAGAGATATTGAATGTTCTGAGAAATTTTTCTACAGGATATACACTTGAAAGAGGATCCCAGGCCCAGGGATTGAAACCAATCGCAATAGGAACCACCCCAGACCTGTACAGTGTAAACGATAAATTCCCATTACTCTCACCTCTGCATATCAGGCGAGGGTCATCAATTATCAAATAACATAATAATCTGCCAGCCATTCAGAGTGCACAAGGTATAAATTAAAATAAATATTAACATATGCCAAATACAATACACATAATATAGAAACCAATGAGAAGGGAAACACAGCTTAAAATCTCTCTCATGCAGGTATCCAAACATACGTGTGCAATAATCAATCTTTGTAGACCATAAGTCTCCTCCATACAGGGTAATTTAGGGGGTTTTCAAATCTCCTACACAGGAATGCGATCAGAAGCATGCAATAACCCATCTTTATAATAATATAAAGTTATAAACCATAAGTCTCTCCCTATACCAAGGGACCTGGAAGATCACATTAATGCATTTATTTATATTTCTTCATTGCTGGGAATCTACTTCATTCACTATTCTATCACCAGAATCTATTGACTCTTATAAATTGTCATGTCAGCATGTAGGCTTCTTTCTAACTTTGCATGCATGCCATGTTTCTTCCCAACTAATATCACTTTCTATGAATCTGCAAATTTCATTTAATGGACAAGAGGCAAAAGGAAACCTTCTCACTGTGTCCATGTCATATAATCAGATGATTTTTTCTTTTGCAAAATCATATTAGAGCGCAAGGATTATCTATGTCATTTATTGAAGCTATTGGCATTGCTTCATGGGGAATAATCATATACTATAAACTAGGCCTGGAGGAGTTTACTGAAGCCAAATGTTTTGTGAGTGAATTCCCTGGCGTCAAGACACATTTCAATCCAAATTCTAAGACTAAGGATTTAAATCTGCTCTGCATGATTGCATTTCTGAAACTATCCAAAATTGCACTATTATAACTTCACTGAATCCTTCTCTGCTTCTTTGTGACTGGACTAGATGCCTATGGTGTTAACTGTAATGAACTGTCATGGTGGGACTTTGTGGAAATGGCAAGTCAAAAAGTACTGATTACTGTAATCCAAAAATGCCACTCCAAAGCAAAACTAGAGATGTTTCAGTGTAAAAAAAAAGCTTTTAAATGTAAAGGAAGACCTCTTTCATCTCCTTTAAGTTTAAAATGCTAACATTGTTTCAGGTCACCATGCACCAAACGTTATAGTACTCCCTAACCTCAATTGGTTCCCCCTCATTATTTACAGTTGCATTTCATCTTAATGTTTCCATACTATAGAATTACACGAAGAGCAAGTTAACTTTAAAGTTTGAATCATTATCATTCATAACTTCATACACATCAACAGTGCACCAGTTGCTTAGGCTTTAAACCCTTCCAAACTTGTTGGCTCATTCAAATGTATCATGTTACACAATTGCCTTGGGGAAAACAGTTATTATGTGGATCCGCCACGTAGCAGGGTAAACAACACACTTCAAATAAAGCTTTTATTGATGCTTCAAGAAAATAAACAAGCACTTGGCACAAAAAATCAACTCCATGACTAAGGGGACTACAATTGATGCGTATTACACTGGTATGTTAAACTAGCATTTCCAAATTTACATCATGCATCCTGAATTCAGCCAGCTGATTTTAAACGATTTATAACAGTACATTTGATTGGATAACTCCACTACTGTAAACAAGATTTCTCTTATCATAGTGCAGGGAATATTGTTCACAAATGACAGACTATATGTAAATTGTATCCTGGTCAAATAACATCTCATGCAAGAGTGCAATATGTCCCAGTCCACATTAGAATTTTAGTACTTCATTTTGGCATGAGAATGCATGTTACAAACTTGACTTGCATGTTTATGCATGTTAGAAGGGACACCCACACTGGACTATTTTTGGTCAGTGGATGAGTTACTTCTTGATGATCAGTGTTACACTTGACTATTCTTGATTTGGGCATCACATTTGCGAGATGCAGTTACATTGGCCATGTTCTAACTTTAAACCCTCTTCTTTTGGGCATCACATTGTGAGGATAGAGCATAAAATCCCACCTTTGGACGAAGAAAGTGTATTTTCCTCGAGTTGTTTTGCAAGTTGAAGGGATGGAGCGTGAAATTGCTTCACTGTTTGCAGGGTATGGGAACAGAGCAGAATTTCTTCAGTGTTTGCAGGTTGAAAGAAGAGAACGTAGAAGTTTTATTTTGTTTTGTAGGTGTTTTGAGCCCAGAGTTTGTGTTTGTTGTTATAGGTTGTTTTTACAAAGGAAACTCTGCCAGATTTTATTTGTGAATGTAATTTTGTCTTGCTCAATGTGTAGGAGAGATTTAAACATAATAATTTTGATATTTCGTTGGGTTAAATGTGCAATAAAAACTGATACTAAGCAGCTCCTATGTGTTCAAGGTGATCTTGTGTGATTTGCATCAATTATTAGAAGTGTTGCAGAATCTTGAATCTTGCACATGTTTGGGATAGTATTGTATTGAAAAATTCTGGGTTTTGAGGGAGTAATTACATGTTGCTGCAAGGAAAAGGTCACAGTTCATTTGGCTCCCTATCCCCAGCTGCATCAGCACACTTCTTATAAGACAACCTAAAACTGTCCATTGATCCTTGAGAATAATTTCTTATTCCTTCAATTATTTTTGCAAGAGGAAAAGTTATAAATTTATAATACTACTCAAAAAACTCTTTTATAAATATTAAAGAAAAAACACAAAACCAAACCTCCACTCCCTAATATAAGAGAGAAGTATTCTGCCTGTTACATTCTTCACATGAAAAATGGGGCCTAAACAACTTTGAGGTTTTGGACTTCAACTTTAAAGATCAAGTAATTATAAGACCCTTGGATTGTCATCGTATAAACCTCCTGATTAAGGAAATGATAATATTGCATGATTTGGGATAACCTCGATCAAGGGAAAAAATAATGCAGCTTTAACACGTATAAACTAAACTCACCTAGGTGTCAGGTTACTGTAGGTACTAATTTTATAATAATATAAAACCCAATAATAATTCCACTTTGTGCAAAGTTACTGCCACCACTTCTCTTAAATTCCCTTTCCATTTCATTGACCTCTCTCATGAGAAGGCTATTGGCATCATCACCAAAAGTTTCTTGGAAAATCTATGATGTTGCCTCAGTAATCATCATATCTTGAAAATATGTGATCCACTTGTGACTCCTTTGGATCCTCAGGCACATTTAACAAACCTATTCCATTATATTTGCCAAAAATAATCCCAACTTTAGGCTTACCCTATCGCCATCCTACTTTAGTGTTCCTAATGTATAGGCATCATGGGAACTTTATTCCATACCACCACATCATCTAATCTTTCATTATCACTACGACCAACCAGCTCACAGAGCACTCTACACTAGAGGAGGTGGATCTACTACAACAATCATACAAATGACATCTCCCCCAGCTTGCATGCCTCTCTTCTACATGCCTGCAAAAAATATTCACTATCTTTCATTTCAGGAGCATCAATAGGGTTTAGTCAAAGAGTCGCTTGTCATCTGCTTCAGATCAGCAACACTTCTTCCCCTCGAACCATATAATCCTGAAGTCCTCAATGATTAGTATGTGGGCTCTACAGGATGCATTTTGAAGGATCGATAAAGGACCTTGCATCAGTGACTAAAAGTATTCATATTGCATCATTGCCATCTTTACATAATCACTCATCTTTCGATAATCATTCTCATGTTATATGAGCATTGCAGCTTTACTTTCTCGGTTGCACATTCATATTGTATCTCATGATGAAATTGAGGTGATGTGAACAGTGCTTTATCTAACTCAACTCATCTTATTTATAAAACTGGGAAAGCATGAGCAATATATCTTAAGTTGAATTAAGGTCACTATCATCTTCTTGCATTGCAAATTGTACTTCGCGATTTTATTACAATTAGCGTGACTTGGCACATATTTTGTTGCTTGGTTGGACCTACAACTTCCGAGCCCCAGATCTGTCCCAATCTTAATACATTTGGCTAGATCGTAGATTTGCTTGTTGTATATAGGTTAACCCCTTCATAATACTCTGTAATCACCATTGTGGAAACTCTTGTTTATTTTAATGCTTGCTCTTTGCCTCCATCATGTAGCAGGTCAAGTCATTCAGATTTTTGCAGCTATCAATTAAAATGTCATGATGATGCTGCAATGAGTGCTTGCTCTTTGCCTCCATCATGTAGCAGGTCAAGTCATCCAGGTTTTCGCAGCTATCAATTTAAAATGTCGTGATGATGCTGCAATCTTTTACAGCTGCATCTAAATCACTCAGATTACAAACCTGGAAAGCTCACTACCGAGTTATGGTGCATAAGTTGTTGACCTTCATGTTGGTCACTCATCAAAACACTTATGTTTAAAGGTCACTCATCGAAACACTTATGCTCAAAGGTGAATACAAATAACATACACTTGACAACAATAAATCACGCTTAGAGGATGTGTATGAACTATGAAGGTAAGGATCATACAGCAATGATCTTCACTATATACTATTACAAGAGCAACAGCAAATGTATTGTGGGATCATAGTCTCACAAATGTGACACATAATAGCAATGCCTTAAACCTGATGACCATGGTAGCATTAAGATGGAGTTTGAAGAAAATTTAATGATCAGAATATCATTTTATACATCAGATTGTACACATAGTGAGACTTGGCTTGCATGGAATTTAGAAGCAACATCCAGTGAGGACTCCCTTGCTACATTGTTGGTTATTTGTCTAGTAAGAAACTACAAAACTGAGCTCGTTATTTAAATATTTTAAAGTTCAAATTTTGTTTATATTCCTGTTTCAAATGATCTTACATTTTGAGCACAAAAGACACATATCACTACATAAAAAGAATCAAAGCTTGGTTAGCTTCTGTACCAAAAACATGTTGATATACATTCATTAAAATAAAAAAGCACAAAAAAATCATCTCAACCTAGCAAAGGCTAAAAATATTTATGTTCACTCAAATCTGTCACAATTCATATCATATATGTGCAGTACCTAGGTTTGGCCCACAGTGATTTTTTATTTTGACATCTCATAAAAACAATGAGACAAAAGAGCAACTGTCATTAATTTATGTCACGGGATAAGATGAGGCATTTTTACATGAAAAATCACAACCCAATAAGCAGCGGTCAGACAACTGATTGTAGTTTGAACCCTGCTCTACTAGTATTAAATTAGGCAGGCAAGAGACCAAATGAGTCAACACAATGATTATAGAATAATTATATCTGCTAAATTTTTAGCAAATTTGTATACCATGCTGTTTTTCACACTCCAGATGATAAACCTGTAGCATATGGTATACACTAGAACTAACAAAACTATTCTTTTGGAGACTTCATTTTCCATTGCAATTTCTTATTTCAACAAATCCATAAATTCAAATCTTGGTTCTGAACACCTTGAAAACTTTTAACTGCTTTTTATTCAACTTCACAGTTTAAAACAAAGAATCAAACAATCCAAGGTATTTTATATTGCAATGCCTTAAACATGATGAATTTGAATTTTGGTTTCAATTCTTTTTCAAATCTGTCAATTCCATAATATTTTTCGCTCAACTTCACAGTTTAAAACAAAGAATCAAACAATCCAGAACATTATACTCAAAACTCAACATGAAAAGTACCTTCGAAGTACCTAAATGCAGTCATATTTGTCAAACCCGAAATACACCATGAAAAGAATCATCAACCAGAGCTTACAAAATTCTCCAAACATAAGCAAGAGATTGCCACATCAAGCCAACTAGCTAAAATCTGTTGGAATCCTGACTCGCCTAACCAGCTGCATTTCATTCTTTGCTGAATGCAGTCATCCAAGGACTGAGATCAACCTTCAAATAGGCGATTTACAAAGATTTGTCCTTGGCTTCCTCAACTATAATTGTGACCCTGATTTGCATATCATTATATTGGATAATCTACTCTCCTAATAGACACGAATTGTCACAAACATGCACAGAAAGAATATTTTATGGCACAAGACACCAGCTTCTTGATGCCAATTCCACCGTCAACTTATCATCAGGCATGTCAATCCACTTGCCTGACGTACTCAAGCCCATCTCCATGTCAAGTTTTCAAAACTTCAGTCCTAATGTGCAACTCCAATGACAAAGGGGAATGCATGAAAATGGCATAGTAATAGAAATAAAACATCATATCCAATAAGCATACTAAATGGTGAACATCATCTATGGGAGGATCGCCCTCTCCACTCCCTGATGATCTCATCAGCGTTTTATTTATAACTTGCATGTTTAGACACAATCACCTTTATCATTACACTAAACCATCCTTCATGACTAAAAAATGGCAATTTACCCCTTCGAGTAACCAAATTTGGGCATCTACAGTTAAATCCCCCAAAGGCCAAAATATGTGTCAGATAACTCTCATCATCAAATGTGTGAATTGCTTTCGGGTGCATTTTTGCATAATAAACATGCTCCTATCTTAATTGTGAGTGACTTACAGCATGCCCTGTAAACTAGAACAGTCTCTACTACAATCTAGTGTAAACCAAGCAAGACACATTTGCAAAGCACCAAGAAAGCATCAAATGGAATCACTCAATCCAATGAGTGGAAGAAATGCAACTACTTGTCTAATGATATTGACAATATCAAGAGGAAAAGAGAACACAGCAATTAATCTGTCTGATGCACATCTTAAAAGATGCTTTAGTCAGTTCTGTGAAAATATATAATTATTCTTATAAGAATGTATAGTAACTAATTCCACTAAAATCCTAAAGAGAGCAATTGTCTGAACATATATCATTCATGCAGTTATTGCATGAATCTGGCAATTGAACAGAATCAAATGATAACCTAACAAATCAGTTACATCCTATTCTCACACGAACACTCAACGAATTTCAATCTTGTATAAATGCTATCTTTCAAAGAGTAGTGTAAAACAGCGGATAGAAATGCAGCACCTTGCTAACCTGATTCTGCTGAATTTTAAGCTCAATGGAAGGAATGAGCTTTAGCAGAATTTCCAGTGGTTATTGCAGTTTACACATGTGACAAACGTAGTCATAGGTTCATCTGCACTTCTTGTTTGCAGCTGGTAATAGGTACACTTACGCTGGCCACATTTACCACACTTAAACTGGTCTGTTGTAGCTTTAGGTTTTTGGCCACGTTCACATTCAAAAAGAGCCTTATCTTTAATTTGCTTATTCTCAAGTTTTCTTTGATCACTAGCCATTTCTTCTGCTGTCATAACAATAAGTTTATCAGGTTTAATCTCCCCCAAAAGCACTCTCCTTCGCAAGTCTGGATTACTTCCATCTTTAAGATTAAACATTATAGACCTATACTTGATCTTCTGAGATCCATCGAAACGCCCTAATTTCTCAAACATCACTGACTCAACAGAAACTGCAACCCGTATTGGATCACATGCATTCACTTTCTCCAAGTGCTCCCCCTCAACTTCTGTATACACTTTGGAGAAAGCTTCTGCAAGAATATCACGAAACTTGTCACGCTTTACATCGTTACACTTAATCATACTTGTCAACTTGGGAGGGCCATTTAGTGATGAAGATGCTTTCTTAATGCCAGTAGATTCTGACTCTACCTTCAGTTTTTTCTCAACCTTGACAAACTCTGGTTCTACCTTTGGTTTCTTATCAACCTTGATAGACTCCATTTCTACCTTCACTTTTTTCTCAACCTTGATAGACTCCAAGTCTACCTTTGGTTTCCTCTCAGCAATGATAGAATCTGGTTCTATCTTTGGTCTCTTCTCAACCTTGATAGGCTCTGACCTCTCAGACTTTGAAGCTTTGTTTCCATTGTTTGCTGTTGTTTCTGAAGTAACAACCTTCTTCCAATCTTCAAGTATATCTTGTGCAACAGAACGAATATTCTCCCGAGGATGCTTCGTGAGGTTTCGAAGTCGCTTACCAACCTGGTAATGAAAATTAAGACAACCACCTTATCAACATTAGAATAAGCAACTTGAATTGGAGAGAAGACTGGAAAACAAAAAGCTTGGTTTCATAACTCAGCTGGTGTAGCCTAAAACTTTGATGAAGATTTCAAAATATTAGCAATATTAGTCAACTTCAATGAATTGATTTGAGATAAATATTAAAGATAGGAATACATTTTCCAGACAAATACGCTGCTGTTCTCGATCTAGGCTCCACCAAATCCCAGATGGATTAAATTCAACTTTGATGGAGAGGTTAAGGAAAACCCTGGCCTAACTGCAATGGGTGGCAACTTTTGAGATGGCAAGGGATTGCTTGTACTAGGTTTCATTGGTTATATGGTATTACAACAATACATATGGAAGAAATAAAAGCAACGCAAAAAAGATCTATAGGTAGCATAGTCCAAAAGCAGGCAAATTATAGAAAAAAGAAAGAGAATTAATGGTAGCAAGTCTCGATATGACATACACTAAAGCTTAAAAGGATTTCACATATAGGATGCGTTGACTACAAATTGAAGAAGGGTGTCAAATTGAAAATCTTGGGGTTATGTTGACAAATAAGATACAGGGCCAAGGACTATGAAGTTGATTCACAGAAAAATTGGTAACCGGGGTACTGCCCAAATTAATTCCTTTGTGTTCTACAGAGCCTAGAGAAATAAGTCTAAGGACTCTAGACTGAATGTGATGAAGCCAGAAGATCTTTCCGGTACTCAGTGGCTTTACGCTCAGCGCAAGGAAGCACCAACAAAGCAACTTGGATCTCATTGAGTATCAGACGGAAATGATTATATGAATATCCCATTTCTAAAAAGGAGAAGAATTATTATCTAGTCCAGTGAATGAGACAGAACGGAAGGGTTCTGAAAAAGGCAATGTGGCTAAACTTCCCAAAGTGAGGGATATAAAACAAATGCAGGCTAGGACAACTCTGTTGCACAAGGATTTTCTGTGATTCAAATTAACCATTCCTTTGATGACGATTAATATGCTTATTTAAAATGGTGGTGGGAAGATAGTGTTTCAACCCCCAAATTTGTGTTTCGAAACTCTGATTGGAATGTCTCCTTAGACAAAAATGCAGCGTCTGGTAGGAGACTTAATTGCTAGCAGGAGGAAATCAGACTCTATATGTACCAAAATCTTTAAGGTAACAGAAACTGACTGGTTTCAATGAAAATTATTATAAAACTACAGAGCAGACAAGAACACTGTTCACTGCTAGTATTGGTATAGAAAGGATAGTCAAAAGATTTGCTTAGCAATGACACAGCTTCTCTTACTGTTGATTGTTGAGGCCTCCCATTCAAAGATGAGACAATCATATGACCCTCTTAAGACAATAGCTTATATGATGATTCCTCCCATCTTTTTTGCAGGAATTTTTTATGTTTTGCTGCTCATGAACTTATCTACAAATATTCAACCGTTCTGTTAATTGTGATTCTATATGGATGGCTGTGATTGATAATAGACAGGGAAGCATAACAACTTTCAGATGAGCTGAATGGGTGTTAACAGTAAGAGCCTCCTCGGCATTTCAAAGATGTTTAATGCATAGTCCCCTAGGTACTTGAAAATGGTTAGAGAAACAATAAACACTGTGTCTCTTGATATCCAATATTTGAGTATGCATAATGCTGTTAAATTCAGCACAGAGATGATGGCATGCATATTTCTTGAAAACACGGCTGGAGATTTTAATAAAAGAACCTGAATGAAAAAAAAAAGTATGAAAGCAATCTGTTTTGTATTGGGCATTTTGAGAATGGATATTGTGTAATACAAGGACAAAAGTGCCATCTGAACCTAACTGATCTGTTGAGCAGTTTTAAGTAAAATGCACTAAAGGAAGTCTGAAGATGTGCATACCTACAACTATGTAATTAACAATTCAGATTCGACAATATTAGAAAATGCCAGTTGAAAGGACAGTTCCAGCTATCTATTATGTTTCCAATCAGTTTTACGTATTCCAAATTGATGAATTATGCCCGATAGTGGAAATTGTCAAGTTATGCCTAGTAGTTACAAGTATGTAACTGAAAACTCATGAGAGTTAATATAATATCAAGAACCCATAAGTTTTGATAATTTATGATGATATGTGAATTCATATATTCTCTCTGAGAAAGTATAGCCATAACTGGAAATATCACTACGAAGCAAGTACAGCCATGACTGTAAATATTACTACAAGAGTCCAGCCATTAGACAGGCCTTTACCGCAACAGTATAAAAAGAAAATATTACAAGCACAAAACACACTATTTCAGTATTAGATGTACAAAGAAAAATAACACTTATAAAAGGCGCATCCCATACTAGCCCCAACAGCTTTGATATCCACAACAAGTTGATCATATGAAAAAAGTAGTCACAAAACCTCTCTCTGTTTAATAAAGCATAGGGGCCGACGTAAAGGACAAACCATCTGCTGTACATTGCGAGACGGGTAGTGAACCAATGTAATCTTGTAAAAAAAAAATGATTAGATGAAACAAATCCAGTTATTGAGCTGTGCTCTCTCTGATTGGTTGGTGTTATTGCTACTCTTCTTTATATCTAAATTTAGAACAGTTAGTTATCTCTGTTCTCAACGAGTCAACACTATCTTATAGATGCAACAGATGAAGGACAGCAGAAGCAGGAAAGGATGGCAGAAGATAATCACTAACTACCCCATCAACCGAAAAGAATGAAAAATAGCTGCTTTGAAACTAAAGAACTCCTTATGAAAATAGTTTCAGTTCATTGTGGAATCAAACGACATATAAATCTAGATCATGCCTCAACATTGTTTACTCTTAACAGACCAAGCAATGTTGATGCAAATGCAGAAACAGAAGCGTAACACAAGCTAAAAAAAAAAAAAGTATCTAACTATAAAAATTACCAAGTGAGCTGCTTCTAATTAAAATACAAGCAACCTATCATAATCTGACAAATTATTTCGAAACCCTAAAAGCAGCCATCCTATCTACGAAAGAGGGTTTTCACTGTTTACGATGACAATTTGATAAATAGAATAGAAAGGGATAAGACAAACACCTGAGAAGAGATGAGAACAGCCATAGTTACAGGAACAGAGGCGAGGAGTGTAAGGGCATCTAAACATCTTTGCTCTTCGGCTTCCACGGGACATTCATCTATGGCCGCCTTGTCTGCGGCCTTCTTGGCCTTTTCAAACAGTTCCACTAACTCATTCTCCATGGCCTTAGAACCCATTGCCGCAGCCAAAACCGCAGGCAAACATCAATCGAAAAAAAATACGACAGAAAGCGTTCCAATTTTTATTGTGTTCCGAGTTCCCCCATATACAGGGAGGGCTGCAATCGGGTCCTAATGATGAGGATGATTGGGTTTTAGCTCTAATATCTAAGCCAAATACAACTGACTTACGACAATTTGGGTGGGGTTCCTTCTACTCGAGTCTTTTGACTTTACCACAACAATTTGGGTGCGATTATTGTAAATTTCTTAATGCTAGTTAAGATAAAATTTAGAGTGTTGTTAAGGGCCCGTTTGGCACCTGGAATTAACCTTGAATAGGCAGCCAATAATGCACGAATTAAATAATTCTTTGTTTGGTGCATTTTTTGAATTCTGGAATTAAAAAACTAATCCCCATTTTGGGGCTTATGCTTGCATTAGTTAATTCTAAAAAAAAGCTAGAATTATTCTTATTCGAGAATAAGAAATTTTATGGATTCAAAATTTTTTTTTTTTATTAATTTTTTTTAAAAAAAAAATTTTTGAAATCTTTTTTTAATCTTTTTTTTTTTAAATGTGGGTATGTATATATATACACATGTGTGTATATATACGTGTGTGTATATATACACACACATGTGTATATACACACACGTGTATATATATACATGTGTATATACATGTGTGTATATACACACACGTGTGTATATACATGTGTGTATATACACACATGTGTATATACACGTGTGTGCGTGTATATACACATGTGTGTATACAC